>OW386551.1:11879200-12449200 GCA_936435175.1 Glyphotaelius pellucidus | reverse complement strand
TAGTGTTTATTGACCAGATTTGTAAAGTCAGATGCATCTCAACCTTCCTGACCCTACTCCCTGTCTCCTACCTTCCCTACGCCCTTCAGCCCTATGCCCTAATAAGAGGTGTGTAGAAGCAAAGGCAGCAATCTCCACTTTCGTTTTGTTTTTTAAAAGACAAAAAACACATTCATATCTTTGCCTGTGATACGTATTTTCAAACTCTGATTTTGAAAATATGTATCGAAGGTAAAGATAATGTGTTTTTTTGCCTTTTTTTCAAAAAACGTAAGTGGAGATTGCTGCCTTTGCTTCTACACACATATTATGCTACCATAGGCCCTCCGGTTCCGAACAAATCGGACTCTTGTACGGTGCTCCCAAAAAAAAGGGAGCATAGTCATTGCCCGATATATTTCTATATACAAATCGTTATCGTGACTTTCCAAACATTCCCATTGAAAAGGTCTTGTCATTACTTCCAATTGGATGTTTATGTACTCTCCCGCCCAATCGTTATTGAATTGGGAATAAAGGAAATAATACTACAAACGACAAATAATATGCCAGGGGATAAACCGGACCATATTCATTAAAGAGGCTGCAGATAATAGAAACAAAACAGATTTGAAATTGAAGCTTGCCAATTGTGGTCGAGTTACGGCCAAACTATACGGATTTTTGACAAATTTTAATGTCAAAGCGGCGTGCGGCGGAGCCAATGATCTTTAAGAGCGAAAAAGTGGTTTTATTTATTTTGTGCATAATTTTAAAAGAATGAAAAAAAGTAATACAAAACCTCAAAAATAGTCTCATGTTTCTTATGGTTAAGTAATGGTAAACCACTAAAAAACTTTTTTTTGTGGTTTACGCTTAAATTTTTTGTTATGTAAATAATAATTTTATTGTAATTCCAATTCAAAGAAAAGCTAGTATAAGCTTCAATTTATCCGTAGCATATTTTTTGATGTTCATAATATGAACCGATTCGTCGTAAAGATGAATCTAAAAAATACCTAAATAAGATTTCACGTAAAGCTTCATCTAAATTAGTTAGAATTGATATGCTTGAAATGCTTTAGCCGAGTTTGGTGACCATGTCTGGATAGCTAGGCAGATCTGGAAAGCTACTTCACCACAATCCTCTGTCCTCATCTCCTTCCCATCCCTACTTCTATCAGCCCTACTACATACCCCATTTGGGGATGCCAAAGTCTCACTGGCTCCAGACGGGACTCTTATGCTGTATTCACATACAAAAATATTATAGATATTTGTTTGGTGTGTAGGTTGAAACGAAAGCTGGGCGCCGCTGAAGATCCGATTATCAGGAGTATGCCTGATGGGGTCAGGTTTGTCCGTATCTTGGCGGCGGATGTGTCGGCCCACCAACAGCTTGGCAGGCCGGATCGAGAGAGACTGATTGAGGGAGATCTTTTGATCTCTCCAGCAGAACTCTCTCGGAACATTGCATTACACCGCAGTGGAAAAGATTCATTCGTTCGTCACTCCTGGACACACTGACCCCCAGATTCCTACACACCTCTCATACCCTTCCCAGAATTTCCTCTCCTTCCTTTTCCTAAAAAAATCCCCACACAGCATCTCCAAAGATGACACAGGCTCTGAGTGGAATTATTTTCCTTAGGGCCTCCTGTGTGGAGCAAATGTAAAAAAAACTCGGTTTCATCATTATTATGGTTCACGGCTCATCAGCCTTGTTTCTATCATCTATAGGATATTTTGTTGTTTTCTTGGAAATGCAACATTATGGTAATGGGTTGCTGTCATTCCAAAATCTCCTTTACTTCCGCATTCCTAAAATGCGCACATTTCCGACATGTTAACATTACGAAGACACCATGCTTTTAAAATATCGGAAACTGTATTTAAAGCTCCGTTATAAGTTTTCAAAAAGAAGTAAAAGTTTACTGAATTTGGTACAAAAGGAAGATAAGTAAACAAGACTGATAGAGGGGGTGCGCGATAATATTAAAAAAAACGATTACATAATTAGGCGCAGGCCAGCGAGTTTTGTGAAAATATTTATTAACATGAGTTATTTAAAAAAAAACAGAAATATTACGTTATTAAAGTTGTACCATTTAGAAAAAAAGAATTTTTCACATCGAGTTCATGTTAAAAAGCAGATCAAGAAGTGTTTTTAATAATTTTCGGAGCACACTTTGCAATATTTTCTATCTAGCAATTTTCATATAAACACTTTTTCATCTTCAATCCTAGTACGCTTATTTTTGTCACAAAAAACATGTAAAACAATTCACCAAATTTCAATGCTACTTTTCAAGTTCTCTAATGTTATTCAAGTTCCTTTATTATTTCAGTTTTGTGAAACAAATGGATAATAACTAGTAATAACAGAACTTTATTTTAATTTAATTTATTTTGATTTATTCATTTATATATATTTTACAATACAATACATTAAAAAATTATGCTTTCTCTGGCCAACTGTCCCGTTTCAGGACAGCCAAATTGCACATTTAGTTCATAATATTCTTAACAACGGAATAGTTTCGTTCAAGATATTACAAGAATAAGAAACTATCAAGACAACTTTTGAGAAAATTAATAATTGCATTCGGAACGAAGGAATGGTTTCTTCACGTCCTTGAAAGTATGGCAAGGATGTGACTCTTTCAAGGTCATTTTGGCGAACATGAAAATATTTTTTTTACAAAACTTGAAAAATAATTTGGAAATTTGATTAATTGTTCAAATTTTTTTAAACAACCAGTGTTAAACGTTTATTTTTAAATGTTTTATTTACTTTTTCAACTCAAATCGGCGCTTGAGTAGAGATTATCTTAAAAAATAATAAATATTTTAAACGAACTTAAAGGATTAGTTGTACGAGCATGTCGGTAGAAAATCGGAATGCGAGGTCTTCCGAACAAACCGCGCTGGAGTTTTAAAATTCCCGACCTATTTTACGGAAACAATGTGCTTTGCGATTTCCTTTTTGAGGATTTTCAGTGAACACATGAAGATAACTTAAAAGGTTTATTTCCGCAGAGATAGAAACAGTTTTTGATGTTTGTCTTGTAGGTAGTAAATCAGAAAATAAGATTACTTGATGTACACGGCGGTGTGCTGAAACTACCTGAAAGATATAATGTATAATATTTATTCTTTTTTTCAGATAGAAAATTTATTTTTTTGACACCATTTTAATCCAAAATTAATAAATACCTAGTTTCAACCTCTTGCATTGTTTAAATAACAAACATGTTTTGTGAGCAAAGCTTACTTCATCGGGGCTTACTTAAAAATTAAAACATATATATTTATTTTAAGTGAGCTCCACACAGGAGGCCCTAAGGAAAATAATTTCCCTCAGGGCCTATGTCATCTTTGCGGATGCTGTTTGGAGGGTTTTTTTAAGGAAAGGAAGGGAAGGAGAGTTCTGGGAAGGAAAAGGGTTTAAGGGGTGGGTAGGAATCTGGGGTTCAGTGTGTCCTGGTCATCCGCCTCCAAGACCTAGACAAACCTCATCCCATAAACCCGGGCAGCCCCGGTAAATCACCAAACTTAGCGAACCACTTGAGGTGACCTATGGCAGAGGTGTGGGTTATCCAATAAAGGTTCCCGCCATTCCCGCCTCCCAAATTGAATATGCTGTACTGTGTTAAGGGACGCACTTGACTTGTTTTAACCAGCGATTCCTGACATTATTTGAAGTATTATTTGAAGTTGGTCTCTACAAGAAATAACTCTTCGTTTTTTAAACTTTATTAAATGTCTGCCTCAAAACTACATTTTTTAAAAACCAGAGCAAAATTTGAAGACGTAAAATACCACACGCTTTCTTTGATTTGTTTTCAAGATTGAAATTATCTCAGAAAGCCGAATTTGCAATCTTGAGTCAATGTTACAGAAATATTGGAAATATTATTAACTGCTAAAAAACGACCACATCTCTTTACGAACTGTGCAAAATTTTAAACAGAAAATGCCATACAATTTTTTTAATTTCTTCACCACAAATTGAAACTTGGATTTCAATTATGCCATTTTATCACTTTCATAGTCTAAGACTAGGGGTATATAGTTTTATAGTTTTCTTTTTTTAAATTATATACTTTTCTCTCCATCGTACTGCATTTCTGGAATTTTTCTTAAGACTCGCCCTTCTTGAGTTGCTAATAAAAACATCAAAAATCCAAGAGTCTGCTTTAGGCAATTAATTTGTCTTTATTATGCGTAGGGTAGTTTAGGAAAGATCTCGGACGAGGGATGGCTGGGAATACCCTCCCTTACAACTGTAACACCCCCGGGACTTTATTAAGCTTTTCCAATTGATTTGATCGATGACTCTTCAGGGGAGCCAGTACTTGAAACCGTGTTTTAAAAGAAAACGATCTCACGGTACAAATCATGCGTATACTATTTTATTACCAGTTGTGGCGTGAATCTTGTCTTTCTGGACTTCCTTCTGATGCTGTGGAAGATGCTTACCTTAGGCTCCGCGGAAGGGACTTGGTGTTCAAAGAAATTAAAGATTTCGCCACGTTTTTATGTTTTATTTATTTAGACAAATTTACTGATTAATAACGCGGCAGCGGAAGGAACGCAGTGGAAATGTAAAATCTAACTTAAGCTGTACGGTGGTTTGGTAAATTATTTGAATGCGTTACAATCCAATGAAATTGGTTCTAAAACATTCCGAACGTCTTGTTATAATGTAGTGTATTGTAGTTTTTTATGTGATTTCGGTGCGAATGTCTTAACTGCTTCCTACTAACCAAAGTCAGTATAAGATTATGGAATCCCCAATTGTTGTTAGGCTGAAGAAATTTTGGGAGGGGAAGGTGAAGAAGTAGGGAAAGTACCTGGCTAATCAGATTTGATCAACAAACGTGCCTACAGACATTTCAAGTAACGTTTTGATCCTTAATGGCGAACTTTACTAAGGGTACTTATACCACTCTGAAAGTGAAGATAGATAGGTGCTTGATGTTACCTATACGACAATCTACGACATGCCATGACATCGCGACCAGACATTACGTGACATAACATGACATACACAACGATGACATGACTTTACACAACATGTCCTCATATAACATAAATTTAATATTATTATATAAAATACTGCATTACAAAATTGACTGTCTTGAATTATTTCAATATATCAACTTTCACATTCCCAAAAGATCTTGCCGACATTTACTATCCCTTTACTTTAACAACACCAGGACACTGTCTTAACAAAATTCCCCGATTCCGAGACTTCACAATCTCGGAAATAAATATTCTGATCTAGGAGACAGTATAAACACTGGACACAAATAGTCGTGGATAATTTCTGCAATTTTTGTTTATATTAAATATCTTTTTATGTGTGACTTCTGACTCTATTTTTACCAATGCATTTTATTTTATATTATATGCTATTGTTGTTACATTTTTTTTCATTATATTTTCTTTATTGTTTTAGTTTTAAAGTATTTAAAAGTACTGTGATACTAAACTTATAAACACAACACGGGCATGTGCCTAGCATGGTGGTCGAAAAATCATAAAATTCATGTAACAAACATTTTAATGAATAAAGAAAACAAAAAAAAAAAACAAAAAACAAAGAATGCAAAAGCCCTTTAGGGCGTGTAATAAATTAATAAATAACTCACCCTCCCCACTATGTAATGAAATCAAAGTTATTGTTATGTACAGGTATTGATGTATTGTATTGTTTTGAATGTATATACATGTATTGCAACAGTTCTTCTATAACATTCACGACATAAGAACAAGTTGTCAGAAAATTGTTATTATTAGTTAAGAATTATGAAAACTTGTATGTTTTAACGCATAACATTGTTAATGAACATGTTTTATTTTGTTGCAGGTGGCGCTTAACATGCGTACAAGTCCAACGACCTGATCCCATCTGTCGACACAAGTTATAAACAAACCTCTTCTAAAAATGTAACAGAAGCGATCCGCTGTTCCCATCGTGGCGATAAAAAAATAAAATAAATAGGCTGTGGGAAGTAGCAACTATTTGTCTTGTCGTACAAAAAAGCTTTAGGATTCTATTTCGAATTTGTTGAGTGTTCTGGGCTGAGAAAAGTGCTCTAAATCGTTAAAAATACAATAGTGAGGATAAAACGCAGTTTCAGTCGCATCTATTAGATTTTTTAAATACGTTTTTGGAAGATTTTGGTATAGTAATGGATATGAAAAACGTTTTTAAATAATAATAAAATATATACAATTTAATGTAATCCTTTGTTTAACTACCAAATGTTGTTTGGTGTACCTCCATGTGTAATCAATGTGTCAAAATAGATTTTACTATTGTTTTAGAAGTGTTTTTAAAACTCATGTGTATTAGATATTTTTATACGGTGGTTTAAATCGAGAGCTTAAACAATGTGTATCAAAGTAGTTTGCAAGTGTTTCAAGAGATATGCGTATTTTGAAATTTCTTTAAAATGTTGAACGATACTATGGTCACTGATTGGAATGTGAACTATGCATCTGAAAATATCACCTTTGGCTTGGAGGGGGACCCTGGCTTTATACTCAAACATGGAGTTCTGACCACCGCTATATTGAGGTAAGTTTTTTGATTAACTATTTTTCATTTGATTTATGTGTACTTCATGTCTTCGAAAGGATTTTTTTTCATTAGCTAGAATAATAATTCCCTTTAGGGTATTCTTGCCTAGAAGCCCGAATATCGAGCGTTTTGTAACGGTTGATTAAAAAAAACATCAATATTTTAACCATAACCATGTCATTATGGTACGAAACAAGAAAAATCAGAAAACAAATTTTCTCGCAAAATGGCGGCTACTCAAAATAAAATTGATTTTTTCAATTATTTTTAAACTTTTCCGAATTTTTAAAAAGAGTAAAAATATATTTTTTTTGTTGATTCCTTCTAAATACTTTAAGAAAATACCAAATTTCAAGAACATCGATCAATTAGAAATTGAGATTTTGTGACACACGTTTCTAAAAAAGTGGTTTTGAGAAAAACGCATTTCTGTTTAGATTCTAGCTAGATTTCGTTTGAACCGGTAGAATTGCCATGACACTAAAATGATTATAACTTTAAAAATAATTCGAATTTTGAAAGATCCTTTTAATCCTATCGTACATAATTTTTTTTCTAGACTAGAATACCCCCTTAAATCATCTTTGCGGATGTTTTGAGGGTCTTTTTAGGATAGGAAGGAGATGAAGTACTGGGAAGGAAAAGGGTATGAGGGATTTCTAGGAATCTGGAGGTCAATGTGTCCAGGAATGACGTACGAATCCATCCCTCCCACGGTAGTTCAAGGCGAGGTTCGAGTTCTGCTGGAGAGGCCAAAGGGTCTCCCTCTGCCGTTCTCCCCCGGTTAGGGGTTGCAATGCAGTATTTAATTTGCGAGGCGGGTGTGGGAACCATTTATTGGATACCAAGACCTCTACCATAGGTCACCCCAAGTGGTTCGCTGCGTTTTAGTGACTTAGCAAGGGTACCCGGATTCATGGGGTAAGGTTTGTCTTGGCGGTGGATGCCTGCCCACCAGCTGCATGGCAGGGCGGATTGGGAGAGAATGGTTGAGGGAGTGCCTTTGACTTCGGCCGTACTCTCTCGGAACATCGCTTTGCACCGCAGTGAGAGGGATGGATTATACGACCGTCACTGGACACCCAGATTCCTATCCACGCCTCATACCGCTTTCTTTCCCGGAACTTCCTCTCCTTCCTTTCCTTAAAAGATCCTCTACACAGTATTCCCAAAGATGACATACGCCCTGACGGTGATTATATTCTTCAGGGCCTCATGTGTGGAGCTAAAAAATGTAGATGCGCATCGCTGCTACGATGACCCGGTCAAACCTCCCCCATGAGCTCGGGCACCCCTGCTAGGTAACCAAACATAGGAAACCATTTAAGGTGACCTGTTCCTGGCGAAGCATTAATTATCAAATAAATGGTTCCCGGGGTGGTGTTACCCATACTTGCCTCCAAAACTGAATTCTATATGACATACACGATTTCGGAAAAGCAGTAGCGTGAATATTCCCCTGATGATAACCGATATCCAACCACCAATAAGGGAGGGTACCAGAAGACGAAAATGTTTTAATTTTTGAGAATTCTAGAAATCTGCACAGGATCAAGTAACATGAAAGAATTAAAACTTTATTGGGTGGAGGAAAACAATTTACGGTGTTACTCGGCTTTAGCAATGGCCTGAAATATCGCGAATTCCTAAAGATCCACAATTCAGGACATTAAACTCTTGACTGTATTAGATATTTATTCGTAGGCAGAATAATTCAACCGAAGTCATATAGTTCGGTAGTAAAATAAACCTTTACAATCATCTGTAATCTGTTATTTATTTATTTATTTATAATATTAACGCTTTTCGGATTTTACATAATATAACATAGGATAAGGCAAGGTATAGCAACAACATGAAAAATACAGCTCTAGTGAGCTTGTAAAAAATAATAAGAAATAGTTGAGAAAGATACATAGCACACAGTTAAGAAATCAAAAATAAATACTACGATATTTAATTATAACAATATTGCAACAATGATAATGTATATTTAAATACAATATATATGCAAATAACTTAACTTAAGAGGCACGTTGAAAATGTTTAATGGTAGCTAAATAATAAGTCAAATATATTACAAGTTAGGAAACAAACCTTATTACCAATGAAAAAGTAAAATTAAGAAAATCTGTGAAGAACAAAATAATAATAGCCACTATTGTAAGATGGCACCAATATTTATAAGTTGGTAACAATGATGAAAAGAAAAAATAAAAAGTTTTTTTTTTAATAATTAACTAATATTACAGGTTGTGATATTTTATAAAATTACAATAAATCATACAATTAATTACTAAGATGCATTAATCCGATACGATACGTAATTTAGGTTCCGTATGTTTGCGTTCGCTAATCTCAGAAAGTAATCGATGGATTGATTTTAGCAGAAGAGTATTTGTATGTAAAATAGTGAGCTCTGGCTTTTTGAAATTTGTTAAAAAAAGATGGCGCGCAAGTTGTTTGAAAAAGTGAATGTATTTCATATATTTTAGCGGCCGGGCGGATAGGCGGGAGGGGGAGGGGAATCTGGGAGAGGCGGAGAGGAATGAAGGAGGGAAGTTTCGTGGGAGGAGGGGTCGAGGAAGGGGGGAAGTCGGGATAAATGCAGAGTGGGGGGGGGGGGTTCGCGGGACGGGTGGAAATGGAAAAGGGAAGTGATAAAGGTGAGGAATGTGGAGGATGAATGCGGGAAGGGAAGAGCAGGCGAAAGGGGAACGGGGACGAATTGGAAAAGACAAGCAGGGAGAAACAATATATTTATTTAAGTGGCATTGTAACGCCTGCCGGGTTCAGCTAGGAACAAGAGGGGAACGGGGACGCATGGTAATGGACATGCAGGGAGAAACAATTAATTTCTTTGAATGACATTGCAACGCATGCCGGAAACCAGCTAGTGTACTTTAAACGTTATCGTCAACTCACTATTTTGTCATTTCGTGTAAAAATAATTAATAAAAAATTCTGAAAGTTTCACAATTTTTTTTCATTTCATTTTTTTTTGTAATAATAAATACTGAAATTAAAATTTTAAAAAATGAGATTGGATAACTAACACCTCTGCCATAAGGTCTCCCCAAGTGGGTGACTTAGCAGAGATGCCGGGATTCATGGGGTAAGGATTTTTAAACACGCATCCGTTGCGTGCGCTCTAATAGAAATTATTTTCCTCAGTGCGGAATCAATGTAAGTGTCGCAGCAGATGCCACGACACGAGAATGTGGACTGTAAATCCTTTTTGACGACGAATAGACCATGTATTGTGTTTTAAAGTAAGATCGAAGGAGAATCGGTTTTGAAAGGAAGTCTCCTACCTTTGACGGCTTCTTAAGGCTGTTCAGGGTCGTTTCTGGTTTCACACTATATTTGCACAACACAGGTTTTAAGCACGACACTTTTATTTAATAAAAAAACGAAACTTTGCGATTATTTGCGATATTTTGACGAGAGCTAGTTGTGACCCATGTCACTATCAAAATGCAACTGTTACAAGTAGGTAATGCACACTTGGGTGGCAATATTGTTCAACATGTAGGTAAGAACATCTTCTTTTTTTCCTGGTGGAGACTTTGAGGAAAGGAGGAAGAGAATGGATTACATGATGGAAGGACTAGGGGAATATGGATTAAGTTTTTTTTTTTAAACTGTTTCAGAACCAAACAGTAAGAAATCACGAAACCTAACATAATACCAACTTTTAGGACACTAAGAAACATCAAATTAATTGTTGGTTAAATGTCAATAATTCTTCATTCTTTATTGAATATCGCAAAAAAGGAAATAAATCTTCCAAGAATGGTAATAGATTCATTTTAGAAAGACAAGGGTAAAATGTATAATAATGTTTTCCAGATTTTTTTCTCTCTCATCTCTGCAGATACTAGTGACGATATTTTATATATTTATGAAGGAGTATAATGAATGAATGCATTCATAATTCGTGAAGTACGTAGGAACATACTTCAATATTTGCCTCCCATTTAAATAATGAGAACTCTCTTTGTTTGGTCACGTAAAGAGATTGATTGCAGCTATCAAGCGAGTGTTATTTGTTGAAAGGTTTATATGAGTTATGCGTGGATTATGCTATTCAGCGGAAAGGGGGAAACAAAATTTTTCTGAGTACTTAATTAATCAACGCGGTGGATTTTTTGTTTTTTTTTACGTTCGGTCCACACAGGAGACCCTGAGGAAAGCCGTAGAGCCTATGTTATCTTAGGGGAAGCTGTGTGGAGGTTCTTTTTAACGAAAAGAAGGAGAGGAAGTTCTGGGAAATAAAAAAGGTATGAGGCTGGGTAGGAATATAGGAGTCAGTGTCCAGGAGTGACAGACGTATGAATCCATCCCTCTAATTGAAGTATAAAGGCTTCAACAAGTCTTTCTCGATCCGGCCCGCCCTCTAAGGTTTTTTTTTTACATGAGCTCCGCTCAGGAGGCCCTGAGGGAAATTATTTCCCTCAGGACCTACTTCATCTTTGTATATGCTGTGTGGAAGGTTTTTTTTAAGAAAAGAAAGGGGAGGAGAGTTCTGGGAAGGAAAAGGGTTTAAGGGGTAGGTAGGAATCTGGGGTTCAGTGTATCCTGGTCATCCGCCTTCAAGACTAAGACAAACCTCACCCCGTGAACCCGGGCACCCTTGCTAAATCACCAAACGTAGCGAACCACTTGGGGTGACCTATGGCAGAGGTGTTGGTTATCCAATAAAGGTTCCAGGGGCGGCGGTACCCATATTCCCGCCTCCCAAATTGAAAAGAGATCCCAGGTAGACGCACCTGCCGCCAAGACCCGGACAAACCTCACCCATGAATCCGGACACGCCTGCTTAATCACCAAACGTAGAGAACCACTTAGGTGATCTATGACAGAAGTGTTGGTTGTCCAATAAATGGTTCCCGCCTCTCAGATTTTCTAAGTTCGGTATCCGGTATTAGAGATGCATGAAATGTAATTATTCGGTACTGAAGTAATCGGTACTCAACATGTATTCAAAGTACCGACTATTCAAAACTAAATGTAGAGCGGATATGATTACTTTTTTATGGATACCAGTGTAGCTTGCAAACAGCTTACAACCGCGAAGAGTGAAAAAGCCTTGTCCAAATTGGAAATTGGAGTAGGGATCACGATCCTCAGCTATAAAGACCGACTTAAGAAACTATATTAGCAGTACAAGAAAAAACCCTGTCAAAATTACTTAAAATTGAGTTCAAGCTTTTGAAGAGTGTGAGATAATTAAAATGTCAGTGACTTCAGCAGTATTTTGTGAATAACAACAGTCTAAGGTAGCATCTGTTCACTATCTTTTTACATTCCGGCTCTACAGCGGAATAGACACTTACTAGTCATCGCTTTATTAATTATTACTAGGGTAGCACATTATAATGAATCATTGTCATATACATATAAGATTAATTAATCACTCCTACACTCTTACCTACAAATAACATGGCACTGTTATATATTATCCACAGGTCGAAAATTTCTTAACTAGACCTAACCTTAACCTTGTTACAGAGATGTCCAAAATCACCGATTGTATAAAGAATGCCAATTGTCGCAGAGCAGCGACCAAACTGCCTAATACCATCAAAACGGCGAAACGGGAAAGTTAAAAGTATGCAGCTGGCGCACGGTGGTTCCCTTAGAACAATCTAGCTAGACAAAAAGATTTCAACGATGTTTTTATTTACGTACAAAACATACTCAAAGCATAGAAAACAGTCCAGAGCATTATGTTCGCATCGATAAAAAATTAAAACAATACGCGCTACACGTGGTAACGATGTAAACACGACACTTTGAATGTGCCAGGCGGCCTCCCTGCGGCCCATCTCTTTTGGTTGTACACGCTGTTCGGTCGTTAGTGGTGTTATTTGAAATCGGAGAGAAATTAATTGTCAAGAAAAAAATTGAAGTCCATGGTATGTTCTTTCAAATTTATTTAAGTATTAAATAATTTGCTTCTTCCACATTACTTTTATTAGTCATTAAAAAATCGTGAAACCATTATCAAAATTTACAATTATTTGTCAAAGTTTGATTAAACTTTCAAAATCGTGTACCAATTTGTACCTCCGAACTAAACAATGTTCATGTAAAACCATTCTTTATCTATATTTTCTTATAGAATTTGTCTGCTCTTATGTGCTGTTTTGACTTTTACAGAGCCTCCACCTTTGGTCTATATTTTTGGTATTTTGGAGATGTTAGAAGAAAAAGTCGCATCAAAGTCGAGTCATACTGCAACACGGAAAAAATTAGGTTGAGAAAAACAATTTTATAGGTCTCGAAAAAAATTTACTAAAGAAAAATAGCATAATTTCTATTAATATGTCATAGAAAATGGAAACGAAGAAAATCGCTTCATTTCTATTTATCTTTCATAAGAGATGGTCGAAGATATACTCTAAAATTCATGTAAAAAAACCAGAAATGGCTTAACACAGTTTTTTTTCTTCCGGTAGTTATGTGTGATGATGGACTACGAGGTGAGCCAGAAAAATAATTTGGTTTTTGCTCGGTAAAAATTAAAATAAGAAAAATCAAATGTCCTCTGAAGTCTAAAAGAACTCTTTCATGCTGCTTAAGTCAGTTTGAGGTCAGATGAAAACGGGAAGCTGTAATATCTGAAATAACCACAATATCGAAAACATCCTTATGTCTTTTCTAGTGATGACTTAAAATTATTGTCGATTTCGGAAGTACCAACGAAGAAACCGCAGAGGTCTGTTGACAGTGCCACATAGGAATATTATCATTTAACAAAAGTGATGGTAGTGACTCGACCATAAACAAATGTCATTTGATTTTGTTCTTATATTATTTTACAAATAATATTTTAAACTAATTACTTAAAATAAACAGATTGTTTGACTTATTCGAATCATTGTACTACACGCAATTTATTTCTATTTTATTTTACTTTGAAAATTCTGTAACAGTGGTTGAAATAAATGTAATATTTTTTTATCATATTGTGGCCCTTTTGCATCACATTCCGTGGAAAAATATTTTTGTCTAGCTAGAATGGGATTTGGGACCACTGTGTGGCGGCGGCAAAACGAAAATTCCAGAGCCGCTCATTATTAAAGGCAAAACAATTAAATTATATTTATTTAACCGGTAAAATTTGTTTTATGGGGCCAACAGCTATAAAAGATAAAAAATAATTTTGTTTTATTTCATATGGCCTATTTCAGCATATGGCTCGCCATACATTTCCAATGCTTTTATTATGTACATACTTAGGTAAGATCTGGAAACACTTGAGCATGAAATAATCACCAAGAATCTTTATGTAAGTATGCTATATTTCTGATTTGAAACTGCTAATTTGTGACATGCTTTTTGATCAGTGGTAATCAACCTTTTTAGCAACCTATTTTCAATACGTTCGCGAACCGCAGAGGGGAAATTAATTACCTGCAGCTTGACGTAAAATTTGCAGTCCGTGGTTACGCAAACTTATTTGAATTTTTTAAATAAAACAAATATGGAAGGCCAAACCAATAAATACGGTCGATTTTTATCACTATGAAATATTTAAAAAAACGTACATTTTTGGCATCTGTGATTTTTTATGGTTCGAAAATTTGAACAAAATTTAGTCAAGAAAACTTTTAGGACGGGTTGTTTCAAAAAATTTGATGGATTCATCAAATATTTGAAGTTGATTTTCACGTTCTGTGTAAGTTCTATTCAAGTTCTGTTATTACATCGTTATAGGACAGTTGCTTCACAAAACTGAAATAATCACAGAACTTGAATAGAACTTACACAGAACGTGAAAATCAACTTCAAATATTTGATGAATCCATCAAATTTTTTGAAACAACCCGTCCTTAGTATTTTATAAAACGGAAACATAATCATAGTTTTCAAAAAAGGCTGCGCTGCGAAGGTGATATTTTGTATTTTTAAGAATATGTAAGAAAAATCTTATTCTTTTGGCAGCTTCAAAATTTTAAATAAAGTCTGATGTTTTCCGCTAAAATAAAACATAACGTTTTGTCAAACAACATAGAAACCCGTTTATATATGTATTGAATTTTCTTTGCCCTTATTAATTAAATATTTTCTTTAGCAAAGTGGGTAGTACGAAAAGGCTCGCGGATCACACGAAATGGGCTCTGGACCGCGGGATGCTCATCACTGATTTGAACGTTGCAAATAAAAAAAGCCCAATTCCATATTTTTTATTGGAAATGCGTTGCGGGCTAGACCGATGCTGTCTAGCTCGCTTTAGTCTATAAAAATATGGAGATAAAATAAATAAAATCTTCTTTTAAATATAACAACCGTACTAGTATGAAAGGACGGAATGGAAGAGACGGAAAGGGCTATAAAAGAGTATGACCAATATTGTTCAATGTCTCTTTTTCATAACTTGTTACTCGACATAATGTTTGAAGTCTATCGAAGAGGAATCCGCCATCTCAATCAATCATACTCATTTCTTTTTAGTTAGGTTCTTTTAAGTTAGTTCTTTTTAGTTAGGTTTCATGCGTGAAGTTAGTGATGTGAAAATATTCCTGCTTAATGCGTAAAAGTTATTATATAAGTTTTATTTAAATAAGTTAATTATAATAATTGAACTTATCAGTTATCATAACGATAGGGATAAAAAAAGCACAAGATTTTTTCACTTATTAATAATTCTTATTTTGAAATGTTTATTTCTTTAAAGCTGGTTCACATTACGCTATAAATCTGCGAGCAGATATCTGTTGATTCGCGAACGCTTATCTTTTGTCCTTTCACACGAGGCTATCAAATATTTCTTCCTGTGGTAGGAGAGGGGGTCAGTCGAATTAGCGAGCGGCAACGGAACGCATATTTTTTGTACTGAAATCTGTCAACTTGACATCTGTCATCCACGGGTCTAGGCAGCTCCGTAATTACAATGACCCCCTCTCCTGTTTTAGTCGGAGAAGGGGAGAGTTATCTTCTGGGATATCGCGTCTGGAGCGGTTACGTCTGAGATGTGTATTGTATATGATTGATCTGCGCTTAAAAACGCTTAGGTGTGAACGGTCTGAAGGGATTGTATGGAGAGCGTTATTTGGCGTGCTATGATCTTTTATATTTGATAGCGTAATGTGAACCAGCTTTTAATTTAAATATTTGACAGATGACGTCATAATTTTCAAGTTTACTTAAGTACATTAGAAAGATAAATTTCTTCTTTCGAAAAGCAATGATCCAGATGTAAATATTTTTTCATAAATACTTTCAGCTCCACAAAACACATAATAATGATATCCCATGATTTTTTACAGGTGGTCGCTCGATTAGGACCGTTAATTAAAATTACTTTTACACCATCAAAACTGTTCTAATATCTTCTGATTTAGTTTTAAAGAAAAATCTTGATAAACATATTTCTCCAATGTTTTTTGATTGCACATGAACAAAAATGGCGGTAATAAATATTTTTTATGTTAACATAAATAACACACTTCAAACAACACGAAAGTATGGAATTTCCTCAGAATATCATTTTACCCCATCTTGCCACTGTAATAACTCATAACCTTTTTCAGTTTTTCAAAATAAAGTGTCAGAAAAACATATGCTACGGGCTATAATAATAGTTATATGATATTGATAAATGCGTTGTGTGACACGATGTCCTGAACGGTCACCCTGTGAGACGACTCGAATATTAATTCTTGAATTCTTTGAATGAATTATGTTTAAACAGAGATACAGGCGAGTTCCAAGGAAGCTGATTTGGGGGCGGTGAGATGACACATTGAGGGCGTGGGCAGGTAAAAAAAATTGATCTAAAAAGACCAAAAAACACTAATCACGTAATTATTATTATTATTATTACCGACACTACATCACGAATACGAGAAGGAAGGAACCCGGTTTTTGCTGAACTAAAAGGTATAAAAATAATTTCATATATTTTTAATCCAATTATTGATTCCGTGATAGTTGAGCTCCCCCCCCCCCCTCCCCCGTTGTGGTAAATATAATCGTTACAATAGCTGTTTTAGATTCGCGAAAGTAAGTAAAAAAAATTGGGGTGCGCTAGAAAAAAAATATAGAATGTCCTGTAATCGGAGCCCGGACGACAGAAAAATGCCCCGAGTTGAGGAGCTGGCCGGTAGCGTAGCTAACACAGATGATGATGGGGCTAGCGAATGAAATATTAATTTACTAGCTGGTACCTGGCACGCTTTGCTATGCCATTTAATAAATAAATTGTTTCTCCCTATAAAATTTCCCGCAAATATATCAACATCGTTTCCACGGCAACGATTTGTTTTCCACGGCAACGATTTGTTTTGCTTAGCAATAACTCGCTTTCTGAGAGACAGAAAACGTATAATAAATATAATATATTAAAATTTATAATTTCATAACGCCAGAGTTTACCATTATATACAGCCTATAGTACTTGCATATAATTTAGCTTTCTATCGGTGAAAGAATTTTTTAAATCGTTTTGTTGTTTTATGCGTGAAAGCGTAACAAACAAACACCCAGTTTCGCATTTATAATATTAGTATAGATATAGTTAATAGAATGTGAATGAGGCAAGAAGTGTATGGTGTGACAGAATTGTCCAGCTATCTATCCTCTCTGCCTACCCCTTCAAGAAAACTGTGAGGCGTTAGTAACAATATTAGTTAATTAAAGTTAATTTAATAATAGGCGTTAGTTATAATATAAGTATAGATATAGTTAATAGAATGTGAATGAGGCAAGAAGTGTATGGTCTGATAGAATTGTCCAGCTATCTATCCTCTCTGCCTACCTCTTCAAGAAAACTGTGAGGCGTTAGTAATATTATTTAATATTAGTTAATTAAAGTTAATTTTATAATAGGCGTTAGTTATAATATTAGTATAGATATAGTTAATAGAATGTGAATGAGGCAAGAAGTGTACGGTGTGAGAGAATTATCCAGCTATCTATCCTCTCTGCCTACCCCTTCAAGAAAACTGTGAGGCGTTAGTAATAATATTATTTAATATTAGTTAATTAAAGTTAATTTAATAATATGCATTAGTTATAGTATTAGTATAGATATAGTTAATAGAATGTGAATGAGGCAAGAAGTGTATGGTGTGACAGAATTGTCCAGCTATCTATCCTCTCTGCCTACCCCTTCAAGAAAACTGTGAGGCGTTAGTAATAATATTATTTACTATAAGTTAATAAAAGTTAATTTAATAATAGGCGTTAGTTATAGTATTAGTATAGATATAGTTAATAGAATGTGAATGAGGCAAGTGAATGGTGTGACAGAATTGTCCAGCTATCTATCCTCTCTGCCTACCCCTTCAAGAAAACTGTGAGGCGTTATTAATAAAATTAGTTAATTAAAGTTAATTTAATAATAGGCGTTAGTTATAATATAAGTATAGATATAGTTAATAGAATGTGAATGAGGCAAGAAGTGTATGGTCTGACAGAATTGTCCAGCTATCTATCCTCTCTGCCTACCTCTTCAAGAAAACTGTGAGGCGTTAGTAATATTATTTAATATTAGTTAATTAAAGTTAATTTTATAATAGGCGTTAGTTATAATATTAGTATAGATATAGTTAATAGAATGTGAATGAGGCAAGAAGTGTATGGTGTGACAGAATTATCCAGCTATCTATCCTCTCTGCCTACCCCTTCAAGAAAACTGTGAGGCGTTAGTAATAATATTATTTAATATAAGTTAATTAAAGTTAATTTAATAATAGGCGTTAGTTATAGTATTAGTATAGATATAGTTAAAAGAATGTGAATGAGGCAAGTGAATGGTGTGACAGAATTGTCCAGCTATCTATCCTCTCTGCCTACCCCTTCAAGAAAACTGTGAGGCGTTATTAATAAAATTAGTTAATTAAAGTTAATTTAATAATAGGCGTTAGTTATAATATAAGTATAGATATAGTTAAAAGAATGTGAATGAGGCAAGAAATGTATGGTGTGACAGAATTGTCCAGCTATCTATCCTCTCTGCCTACCCCTTCAAGAAAACTGTGAGTCGTTAGTTGATTCGTTACATATTAATTTGGCGATTTCCAACATTTTACTTTTTCATCTAGGTGACTTATAAAAAATGTGTCATGTTCCTTACATTTTACAACTATATTAGCAGTATCAGCACGTACGCGGTAAACTTTAATCAGATTTTGGTCTTTTTTTCACCTTAAAACATTTAAAAATAATAAGTAGTAGGCATTGGATAAAGGTCAAAAGGGATTTACTCGACTGGGTGACCCGTGGCAGCACGTTAAAGTTATTTTTTATAGAATTAAACAAAATATATATTTCAGCCAAAAAAATTTCAACGATGACGAAAATTTTATTAAAATTATTTATTACAAATAAGTTTATGAATCACTGGTAAAAGTTTGTAAATTGATCTGGCCCAGTTGGCCCACGGACAGTTGATCCCCCGACAGGTGATCTCCACGACAGTAGATTCCACCGACCGTTGATCCCCCGACAGTTGATCCCTCCGACAGTTAATCCCCTAAAATATTATTTTTCAGGTAAGTATGCGAAGAGGATATACGGCCGTACAACCAAAGTCGATATACTTATATCGATATAACGTTATAACAATAATTTCGACTCCCCGAAGGATATAGTCGGCTTACCAGAAAACCCGCTAAAGGTTCCATACTTGGTTCATTACTTGTATATAATTTAATATTTTTTATCTGAATATAAAACAAGAGTCCCAACTGCTCTCTGGAGCCAGAGAGACTATGGCATCCCCAATTTTGGTATGTTGTAAGGCTGAAGTTGGAAGGGGAAGGAGATGTGGAAAATGTTCCCGGCTATTCAGAACTAGTCACCAAACACGCTTAAAGCCATTTCAAGCAACATTTCAATTCTGAATGGTGATCCCACACCAGGGCGATACTGAGAGTATCTTCCACTCTGGAACGTGCCGTAAATATACTATATATTATTTTAATATAAATAAATTGTGAAATAACACAAATTAAGATCATATATATAGCACCTAGATCATAAATATAGCACTAGATTCACGCGTAACGACGGGTTAATAGTTCCGAAATTTAATAATAAGTACGGACAGAGAACGTTTGAATACAACATACCGAAGATATTTAATTTATTACCTGACAATATAAAGCAACATAATTCTATGAATAAGGTTAAATATAATATGGTGAAAAATTGGTTATTGGAATAAAAATATTTATTTTGATACTTATGATAAAATTTATGAAAAAATGTTTAAACTGTAGATAAAAGATGTAAATTATAACTTTAAATATATTTGTAAGTAATTATAAGCACCTGCTGTCAAGCCAATTGCTATTGGCTTAGCGGGACTTGTTTGTTGATTTATAAAATAAATAAATAAATTTAAAAAAAAAAAAAATCAAATAAAATTTATTTGCCGCGTTGGGATTCGATCTCGCGACCTTCGCGTCAAGATTGCGAGTCAAGAGCCTTAAGCCGTATGAGAGCTAAACATTATTCTTTACACATCTTCATAATACATCTCCCTCTTCATATAACCTTCACATCTCCCTGTGTCAAATTTATCTCGGGCACATATTTTAGTTATTACGTGAACACGTGCGAATTTCCTATCTCTTTATTATTATTTTAAAAGTCTTGCCTTACTTAAGGGAACTTTATCTCAACTTTTTCTCCAGGGAAAAATATATTATTCACATTAGAAAATGTAACGTAATAAGGTTCAGGGGTGAAAGTTAGACGAATTTATTTCAGTTAACAGTGTTAGTGAAAATAACACTTTTTAATGAAAATAATACATTTTTAATCAAAAGAGAAATTAATGAATCATTTTTTAAATCCATGGATTTATGAAATCTATTATAAGGACGCCACCGACTGAAAATTTAAGGGTGTCGAGCTGTAATCTATGTGGAAGGTGATTTTCAACATTCCAATATCAAATTTCTGCTTATAAAAATAAACAAAAATGTTCCCATTAAAGATTGACGGCCAGCGTAGTCCAGCGGTAAGGCTCTTGACTCGCAATCTGAAGGTTGCGGGATCGAATCCCGGCGTGCCAAATAAATTTTATTTGATTTATTTGTGTTATTTCACAATTTATTCATTTAAAATAATATATAGTATCGCCTTAGTGTAAGACCACCATTCAGAATTGAAACGTTGCTTGAAATGGCTTTAGCCGTGTTTGGTGACCAGATCTGAATAGCCAGGTACTTCCCCACCTTCCTCTTCCCTATCTCCTTCCCCTCACCTGTACCTTCAGCGTCACAGCACCCCAATTGGGGATGCCATATTCTCACTGGCTCCAGACGTGAGCAGTTGCGACTCTTCACATTAAAAAAAATCACGTATATAAGAACTTTCATAATTTAATATGGCTTGCAGAAGAAAAAAACAAAAATTTTTCAGAAGACTGCTACGATGTCTTTTAAAATTCATGAAAAAGATATATATTTTTACAATAGCTCCACACAGAAAGTCCTGAGGGCCGAAAGGCATATATCATCTTGAGATTGCTATGTGGAGAGTCTTTTTAGGGAAAGGAAGGAAAGGAAGTTCTGTGAAATATCAGTGATGGGAAGGAATCCGGGGATTAGTGTGTCCAGGAGTGATGAACGTATGACTCCATCCCTCCCACCGCAATACAAGGCAATGGGTCGAGAGGGTTCGTCTCAAGAGGTGTAGGTTAGGTCTCCCTCAAACATTATCTCTAACAAGATCTAGACAAACTTTACCCCATGAACCCGGGTACTCCTGCTAAGTCACCAACATAGCGAATAGCTTATGGTTTCCTATTCAATAAACGATTCCGGGGACGGCGGTACCGGAATATATAGGTATATTTTACAATACCTCCACACAGGAGGTCCTTAGGAAAATTCCCTCAGGGCCTCTTTAGGAATGCTGTGTGGAGGGTCTTTTTATGGAAAGGAAAGGGAGGAAGCTAAGCTTTGGGAAGAAAAAGGTTTGAGGGGTAGGTTGTAATCCAGGGGTCAGCGTCTCCAGGAGTGAAGGTCGTATGAATCCGACCTTCCTACCGCGGTGCAAGGCAATGTTCGGAGAGAGTCCTGCTGAGGAAATAAAATGGTCTCTCTTCGTCTCTCCCGATCCGGCCTGCCACGCAAACGCATCCGCCGCCAAGACACAGACAAACCTCACCCCATAAACCCGGGCAACCAAACTTAGGTAACCAAACTTAGCGAACCAATTAGGGTGACCTACGGCGGAGGTGTTGTTTTACCAATAAATGATTCCTGGGGCGGCGGTACACTTAAACGTTTCACAAATTGTCATTACAATAACCCATCCTTACAGCATTCGGTTTTTTTTGACGACGGCCTTATTCGAAACAAAAAATAAATATCTTAGACAGTTTTATTAAATCGATTTTTAAACAATACGGACACGAAAATAACGAGGTTTGAAATTTTAATCTCCTTGCTCTGAATAATTTATTTTCCAAATAGTTTTTTAATCATATTTTTTGGGGTGGAATAATTCGTCCCTAAATTACTAGGTGTTTCGATGTGGAACAATTTGTCTTTAGTTCATTGTATACTTCACGGGGTGACCGGACAACTCGGAATGAAACCAACTCAGAACCATCTCAGATAAGTCATTTAGAGTGATAAAAATATATTTATAGAAAATTGGTTAAATAGGTTACATTAGGTTGGGGTTATCGGCTAATTTAAAATTATTTTTTTCATAGCTTTTCAAGGAGGTGTTGAGTTTACTTTATTCTCAGTTGGCATGGAACGACTTCACGGTATGATCAATTATATCTCAAGTCATTTGCTAATTTATCTAGGGATTTTAGTGACAGAATCAAAACATAAGGTATAACATTACATTCTTGTTCGTCTTAAGGTGATCCAATAGTTCAGGAAAAATCTAAATCGGAATCCACGCCTCTTTTTGGGAGGAGTTTAAAAATACATGAGAAAAAGCTTTTGAAAAGGTTGGCAAAGGTATTTGAGAAATTTTGTTTACGGGTTGATTTCGTAAAGGCCTGTAAAAAACAATAACTTCTTTTTTACGCACTGTTTATTTTAATAACAAAGACTTTTAAAATTGATTACACGGAACCAAGCGACGCGGAGTCCAGGACGTCTATTGCCTTTCGCAGGCGTGGCGTAACTGATACGAAATGAGTGTGCCAAGTGCATGGTTCTTGTGCCGATAGCATAAGGTTCACTTTAAAAATCCAAATTCGTGGAGTGTGGACCGTATTGATTAATGTCAAAAATAATAACGAGAAAATTCATATTATATTTTATTTTATACAGTTCTGGTTTGTGAAGTTTTGGGAAGTTAGAAAATATCTTTTGTTTTGCGATTATTTTAAAAGAAACTGAATTAGCCACATTAAACAGTAACACCATATCCGGAAATGGGTTTATAAGTAGGAGAGTTTGCGCTTGAAAGTGTTTTTTTATAGTACTTTATTTTTTCTAGGCTTATTAAAAGACTTTAAAAAAATTGACCGAAACTTTTAAGGGCCAAGATATGTTCTTCATGCAGTATTTAATTAAAGCATCTATAATATTTCTAAGCGATCAAATTTTCAAAACGAAAATGCATGATTTTGCATTATTTCGCATGGCTTCATCTTAAGTTGTACGGGTGAAAGGCTGTAGTATTCCATTAATGGGAACCATAGAAAATAAAAACAAAGAGAGGTGATAAGAAAACGTGCCGACTGTCGCCGATCTATGATCAAACTGCACACACCATCAAAGCGGTGGAGGCAATGGAAGTCAGGGCCCGTTCCCACTTTCGTTTAAAAATCGAACGACAAAAAACTGGACGTCAGACGCCCTTTTTTATTATTTGTTTTTGGGGTGTTGTGCCGTGTTGCGCTACCTCCTTCTTTAGCCAACGTTTCGGACAGAATTACAGTGTCCATCATCAGGGCGCCCTGTTCTCACCTCCTGTTCCACCCCTGCTCTCAAAATCGGATGTCGGACGTCCTATTCTCATGTGTGGACACCACACCCATTGGAACGATAAAAAAAGGAATATCACACAAACGCTGCGTGTGTGCTACCTTGCGACTGGAAGCGAGTGGGCTGAGGGGTCTCGGTGTAAGGAGGCTCACGCCGGAACGGCAAGGCGACAAGTGTGCTTCGTACAAACCTGTGAGCGAGAGAGTTCCAACACGATTTTTTAAACGGATGCGCTGCTCTAGCCACCCATTTGACAAAACGTGCCAGATGCGATTTTTAATCGTGTCGGACGTGTGTGAACAGGTCAGCTCCATATATTCTCTTGAGCCACTAGAGCATCCGATTTTTAAACGGAATGACCTCCAATTTTTAAACGGAAATAGGAACGGGCCCTTGTATGTTTGGTGCGCAGATAAAAACAAAGGCAGGGAGATGTTAAATGAGATTTGCAGTGGTATGGGTTAACATTGTTGGAGTATCATATTATTAATGGTTCTTAATTGGTTAACAATATAGTTTGAATACGGAAAGAATGCGTTTATTTAGTTGATTTTTGGAAAGCGTGCGGAAGTATTGCTTAAAAATATCGGCGACACCAGGAAGCACAGTCCCACTCAGTAAAAACTGCCGATAACCCATCTCTTTATATTTGAATATCTTTGGAGCTCACCCTAAATTGGTACCTACGTAAATTGGTACATATTAGGTGAAACACAAATATTTTTCTGCTTTAATACTAAGTGCACAGCATTCCACGTAAGAAAAATGATGAAAAATAGTATATTATAAAATATATTTAAACTATAGATTCTCAACCTTTTTTTGCCCACCGCCCACTGAGAAAAAAAAATTCTAGCGCCCCTCAACTGCCTTTTACTTACCATCTGTCGTCGTGAATTTGATATATCTGATGTCCCCCCCCCCCCCCATATTTACCATAATGGGGGGGGGGGTGTAATGGGATGTATGGGGCGGGATGGGATGGGTTTCTCTGGGTCTCCTACCGCCCTCCTGAAAGTCTGGAACACCCGCAAGGGAGCGTTATCATCCACGTTGAGAACCCATGCTTTAAACAGAACAAAGTATAAAATAGAACAAAGCAGATTTTTCAATCCTAAACAAGTATCAAAGTAATAACTAAAAATTATTTTCATAAAAGAAAACAAGTTCTAGTTAGTTGAACTTGTTGGCCCGCACTTTCTGATTAGCAGATGTTGCAAGGACTGTAGCGAAAAGCTCAATTTTCAGAAAAGTGTGGGCGAAATGATCTTTCGCCATCCAATTATACCTCAGTGGGTTGGTTTGTTTACTTTTGCGATTTCGGTTAGGTTTAAAGTTTCACAATGAGAGTTTGTCGTTGATTATGTAGAGATTAAAAAAGTAAGCCGCAGAATTCAACACGAATCTGCTCGGCGGACAGATCTGTCCGCCGAGCAGGTATAATATGAATGAAATAAAGTTGTCGAAAACAAAATAACTTTTCATTTCATAAGGTATAATTTCAAGCTGGAAAGTGATTGCTTTTTTTGATATAATAATAATACATTATTTATCCAGTACCGGGAAAATGAGGTGAAGTCGATTGAGTGGGGTAGTCAATATTTTTTACCACTTCTGCCATACCTGTCTACAGTACTTGTTGTGATTGATCCCCAATAGAAAAGAAGTGCTAAATAAATGAGCGCTTACATGACTGGCGCATAGGTTACATAAACAGATATTTTTTAAAAAAATTTTTTTTATTATTTTAAATTTAATATTTGTATGTTTTTACAATAAGTACCCATACATTTTTTTACACAGTTGTAAAATGAATATAATAATAGCCTTTCCTCACCATAAAGAGACAAGGCTCTTGTGTTTCGTGAGGGAATTCAATCTCAAAATTGAGTAAGTAAATAATAATATTGCAACTAATAACAAAAGATATGTAAGAAAAACTCGAGAAATATCAATAAATAGATTTCAAGATTTAAATGAAAGATTAATAATAGAAATTGACTCTTACAGTTGTTTCGGGTGTTTTTTCAATTTAATTTGGAATTTATGTTTATTTTCGATAATTTTTAGTTTTACATGGAGGATGTTGAAATAATTTTTTCCTAGATAGGTATTTTGGATGTGCTTGGTATTAAATTTTGGGATTTTGATATTGTTTTGAAATCTTGCTCACATATTGAATTGTATTTTTTTTAGCTGTATTTCTTTAAAAGTTTGTAGTATTGCATATTTTTTAAATATATTGTCTATTGTAGATAGTTTGAATATTGAAAAGTTTTTTTTTAGTTGAGAATGAAGATGGTTTTTTCAGGATAGCTTTAATTATCAATCTTTGAACTATTTTTAGAGGGTTTACATCCACTTTCTTAATCCATTGGCTGATGTGTTGTTAACAATACATTAAGTTCAGTTTTGCACAAACCCTACATCAATATCCATTTTTAGGATAAATGTAAATTTCGGCATTTTGCGGCAGGTGAAATCGATCATCTTGCAAATTTACGGAAAACTGCTTTGCAGGTAAACTTATTTATAAATTGAAATTTCATGAAGTATTGCAGGAAGTTCGAGCAAAGAACAAAGTATTAGAAAGGTCAACGATAAAGAATATTAAATTCATAATTGTCTTTTAAATTCATTACTTACATTTTTTTACAAACAAAACATAATTTTAGACAAACAGAAAACATTCCACGCACAGGAGAGAGGTAAATCACACATTTATATTCAATATATTATTATCAGTAATAAAAATGAGAAAAAAAAATGCAGGTGTGATACGAATGATGAAAATTACCATTACTTTTTTAGCGTCTTCATTTCGGATTACTACGGTTTGCGTGGAGTGAGTGCAATCCTACACAATCCAAGTATACATACACATATCTATATATTATAATCAAATAATTAAGTAATTTAATGAAAACAAATAACTTTGTGTAAACCACTATTTAATTAACAATATCAACATGTTTCGAAAACTATGTTTTCTTCGTCAGGATAATAAGTTAATAAAAAATAACAAAAGACAAACAAGTATAGATTAATTAGAACATAGACAAAATATTAGAAAGGAGAGGTGATTAATTACTTAAAATATCATAAAAAACCATTATATAAAATAATATATAAAAATTATTTTAGGATGGGTAAAAAATTACATTAACATAATAAAAATCTTTTAAAACAAAACAGGAAGTCTAAATAACAAAATAAATTATTATAAATATAAGTATTAATACGAAAATAAATTTAAAAGATGGCTATTTTTAAAAAACGTTTGGCTATATTTTAAATGGCTATTTTTAAATAACTTAATTATTTTGAAGATATAAATAATTTAGTTTTTAACTTTATTTCTTTTCTAGTTTTTTTTTATGATATGTGTTATTAAACACACATCATGAACTCCGCGCTAGGAGTTCACCTGTATTTCGAAAAATAAAGTTTTTTTTTTTTCGAAAATCAGTTTTTGTTAAAGATGTAAGGGGTGTGTTTTGAGACTTAGAGGGAGTAGGACAAGAAAAGAAAAGGGTTGAGGTATCTACTACCTATCTGGTTCTTCAGATCTGGTCAACAAACATGGCTAAAGCAATTTCAACTTGTTAATTCTGAATGGTATTCTTTTACCAGAAGAGCTATTCTCTAAGAGATCGTTCTCTCGGGAGATGTCCTGTCAGATTTGTGTGATTTTCTACAGCTGTTAAATGAATAAATAATCATGCATAGTTGCAGGAATTCGTGTTTAAAACGACCCAAACTAAAATATGTGACAGCTCACAGCTGAAATTTTGACATCGGCCGATTGAAAAAGCAAATAACAGCCGTAGAAAATCACACAAATCTGACAGCACTTCTCGCGCGAGGACGATCTCTTATCACAAATTTTAGGGAATAACCTTTCTGGCCGATACTGAGTAACCATTCGAGGGTTGCGTTCTTGTCCGTCGAGTTTCTCGTTGTTACGCCGTTTGTTCTCGCCAGTACCGCATCTAGTTCAGTTCCTCCGAGCAGGCTCCATTAAAATACCTGTTAAACACAGCAACTTAAGGCAGTAATCTAGTCTGGAAAATATTAAATTTTTTTTTCTTTACATTTCCAAAGTTTAAATTATCAAAAATATCCCCTTAAAAGGATTTTTCGAAATTCACATTATTTAAAAAGTTCAAACCATTTAAATAAAGCGGTTTAGACGGAATCTAACCAGAATCTAAATATAACATAATTTTAAACGCATTTTTCTCAAAACTCCACTTTTCGATACGGTTGACATGATATCTCAAGTTCTACCAAACCAATTTACTTGAATTTGGTGTGAGCCTTCTCTATACATTACTCTATCGCGCTTATTAAAACCATAACAAAATTTCAATTTTGACTATTTGTAAAAAAATTTAAAAGTAAAAAAAACTGGTAGAAAAATGTCTTTTTTATTACAGACAGCCGCCATTTTGCGAAATTTTATATTTTTATTTTTTCCTTAGTTCGGTCCATAGCCGCATTTGTTTGGATTAAGAATTAATTTGTTTTTTTTTTTATTATTACTAGGAGGGTTGCAATCGTGTCAACCAGGGCGCGCCATTGTTTGGGGACCCCCCCACTTCAACACCTTGTAACTTTTGAATTTTAATTTTTTTCTTGGTTTTATTTTTCATGTATTCTTTAATGTTTATTTAATATTTGGTAAAATAATGGCCTGTAAAAATATTATTGTTTTTTTTAATTGCATCTGAAAAAACACCTACCATTCATGCTTCTAGACTAGAATACCCCCTTTAGTGATTTAAACATCCGCAAGATACGAACATAGTTTATAATAGTTTTCTGTATTACTAATACCATTATTAGGAACGCACTTCTTTTCCATGAAAACAAAGCATATTTGAAATACTACAATTTAAGACCAAGAAGAATAGAAATCAGAGAGAGAAGTGGCATAAAATCTAGAGGCTCCTAGCCAGAAAAGGAAGGAAAACAAACAGTCCGGGTAAATTATCTCAGTGTCCAAACTGACATATTTCGAGTGTCTACGATATCTAGCCTCGTGGAATATGGACCGAGAATCAACAAACACGGACTACGTTTTTATCAACAGTTAAAAAACACCAATTTATTGTTTGAAACATTTACAGAGTGTTAACAATTATTACAATAATAGAATTGCCGTTGGGATGTACGTAGATATTAACACTCCAATAAGAAGTGTTCACAACATGAGTAATCAATGTTGTTACTAGACGGAAATGTTTGTAGTGATAATGGAAATAATTATAATTAAAATGAAATATAAAACACGGTAGTGTCAAATATAATACATAACCTGCAGAGAAAGAGAAAAAGAAAGAAAGAAAAGGTATGACAATAAAGCAGCTATATAACTGTTCTCCACAAAGTGTCATAGGAGGAGTTTGATCATTTGTTTTTTGAAATATGTGAGATTGTTTGCGTAGATATCTATATAGTCACATACAAAGGTATTAATATTATAAAACAAAATTTTGTATTATACAACATACATTTCAAATCATATAATCATGCAGTAAAATAAATCAATAAATTATTTGGGAAAGCTACTTTTCAGAATTTTAATTTTAGTTCATATAAAATCAAAGCTTAAGATAATAATTGATTATTAATATTATATACTTAATATCTTATGAATCTTGACTACCATAATACGGGCATTTGCCTAGCTTGGTAGTCGAAATACCATATAAAACAATCATGTAATAAACAAAATGAATAAAGAAATTAAAAAAAATAATAAGAAATGCTAAATTTATGTAATTTTAAATTTTGGAGACGGAGAGGTGGAGATTCCTAGCGACTTCCAATTGCAACGTTTTCTCTCCTTCCTTTTCTAAAAAGCCCCTCTACATAGTAACCCCAAACATAACAGAGGTTCTGAGGGGAATTACTTTCATCCGGGCCTATCGTGTGGAGCTAATGTAAAAAAAGTCATATTACATTTTTCCAAAAATGCTGAATTTTGTTTATTTTAAGATTCCTAAGTTCCTAGTTCTAAGAAATTTTTTTTATAATTACTTTATTGAAATATATGATTTAACGATTCCGTAGTGAATGCACTAAATAATTTAAAATTGTAATCATTACATATTGTGTACTACGTCTTGCTTATTACTTACTGTATTACTTATTACTTTATTACTTATTTCTTTTTAACTTTTTACTTAATTACTTATTACTTAATTACGTATTACTTTATTACTTATTACTTTTTAACTTATTACTTAATTACTTATTACTTTATCATTACTTATTACTTACCTTATTACTTATTTGTGTAAAAGCCCACTAGGGTGTAAATAAATAAATTCATATATAAAATTCTGTGTCTCACTCGAACGATAGGAGTTCGGTTTTCTATTTGGCCATTGATTTTAATAATATCATGTCTCCAAATATTAATACGGAAACAAATAGCAGGGATGCCCGGGTTCATGGGGTGAGGTTTGTCCAGGTCTTGGAGGAGGATGGCCAGGACACACTGAACCCCAGATTCCTACCCACCCCTTAAAATCCTTTTCCTTCCCAGAATTCTCCTTCTTTTCCTATCCTTAAAAAATCTTCCACACAGCATTCCCAAATATGGCATAGGCCCTGCGGGAGATTATTTTCCTTAGGGCCTCCTGTGTGGAGCTCATGTAAAAAAAAAATGTACATTTTACTGCGGCTTAAAGCCAGTAAATCCACCAAGATTTCATCGTTAATCCCATTACATCGTTAATGCCATATTATGTAGGTCCTAAAAAAATGTTATATTTATAAATAAAAATAATTCATCAAAATCGACCTAAAAATCCACCAAAAATTTAAATTTATAATTTATAAAAATAATTCTTAAAAATCCATTTTCCTTAATTTGAGTAGACATCGTTCGAGTTGATAATGTCACAAAAATTTAATGCAGTGAATGAATTAGTAGGACTGAGTGTTTAATTTGTTAAATGTTTTCAAATAGTTTGGGATAAAGATAATCTCAACAACAAGTGCTTATAAACAAATCAGCCCGTTTTTTTTTTTAAATTTAATAAAGAAAATGCATATTTTTACAAATTGTCCGTATTATTTTTGTTCTATTTTTTTTTAATTAATCCTCCAATCATTCATCAAAAATACTACTTTTGATTGTTCATCTGTATGTAACTCAGATTCAATGAACTCTAGAACTCAATTCGCTTTGAATTTAAGTATCATTTTCAAAATTGAAAGTGGTTCTTTGGAGAATTCAGACAACCCATAAATTGCCTACATATCTTTATTAATATAATATATAAAATAAAATTAATTTACCATTTTCAAAATGTGAATTGATTTATCAAGAATTCAGACTATCTCTGATTTTACACGGGTCTACACGCCAAGGTTCGTATAAAATGCGTTTAACGGCATTTTCTACAAACCTTGGGTCTACGCTAGTATTTATATTATTACTTATATATATTATTACTTATATATATATATATTACATTTTAAGTACTTCGTGAAAATCTTAACTATTTCCATTGTAATGAAATTGTTGAATAAATAATAATAAACTGGTAAAAAATCATTTTGCTGAAAGTATAAAATACACAATTTTTAAACATAATTTCCATAAAACCGTAGAGAGTAAAATGGAAAAAATTGCTTTCTCCAGTTTAACGAGCTCCTTTGGACAGTCGCTGCTGCGATAATTTTGATGGATGGTTCGTGCTCTGACTCTCGACTGGAAAATAAAAGGGATCGACCACGGGCCCAGACAACAGCGCGCACCAGACGCTGCTTTTCGACTTGTGACTTGTCATTTTAAAGTGGTCGGGAAAAGCGAAAAGTGGGGATTTTAACCCGCAACCTTCGACTTTCAGATGAAGGGGAAATGCAGAAAATAAGGAAAATAAAATATTTGTTGAATGTGCTGGATTTGCACTAAAATATGGTTAAAAATCGTCCCCTTTAGCAGCAGCTAACAATTGAGAACCTTGGCATGAAAACAGCCAATGGCCGCTGCTGTGAGAAAATATTTTCATTTAGTTTCTAAAAATCAACCCTTCATTCTGGTAAAATACTTTTATCTGAAAATTCCATTAATATTCTTTTCAATTTTGCAATAAAAGAAAGCAATGTACCAACTTTTTATAAAAACAAGATATTTTGCGATAAAATTGTGTTTTATTAATATTTAAATATAAACACAATTTATTTCTTCTTCAAACTTTGCAAATATACTTTGTGGTGACATTTTTAATTAAATGAAAACAAATAACTTTGTAAAAACCATTATATAATTAATATTATCAACATGTTTCGAAAACTTTGTTATCTTCATCAGGATAAAAGAGCCATTAACCAGCGGCCGGGAATTTAAATTTCGTCGAACGATGAACTTACGATCGTACCCTTGCAATGGTACAGGGCGGTTTCGACGAGAAAGGTTAATTATTCTCCATACCAGCATTTTAACATAATTACTTAATATCGATTTTATTTCATTACAAATTTGCTTTGATAAATACCCACATTCAAGAATGCTCAAGATAGTGATGATAAAACAATTAAAATAATGTATTTTTAGTAATTATTTTTTGATCAAATATTTAATTCTAAAAATATCTTTCCCAAATAATTTGTTGATTTATTTTACTGCATGATTAAATGATTTGAAATGTATGTTGCATAACACAAATTTTGTTTGAAAATTTAACAAATCTGCCAACGACCTACGGTAAAACCTCATTGTACTAAAATAAACATATTTTCTCAAAATTTAAAAAATAGCTTTACAAGATAAAATAACACTTTTGAAATCAGTTTATAATATTTTGTGGAAAAGAGTCAATACGTCCAAAATTTGATTTAAAATTGACATATTTCCGGTTTTGTCTGGTTATTCCATCTTCTATTAATTAATATTAATCTTATCCTATATATATATATATATCCTAATATTAATATTAATCTTATTCTGATCAAGAAAACATAGTTTTAGAAACATGTTGATAATATTGATTATATAGTGGTTTTTACAAAGTAATTTGTTTTCCTTTTATTTAAAATGTATTTTTCTCACACATACAGTGAATACATTATAAGTTAAATCAATGATTTTGATACTATTTATAAAATGGCACAAGCTCAAAGGAAAACTAGGTTTGCAATTCAGGATTTTTGCTCTTCATATCTTTTTTTTATATTTATATTATTTATTATATTCATATCTTTTCTTATATATTTATATATTTTGACATAATATCGACTATGAGAAGAAGAAGCTATTATTTCTAGGGTTTTTATTTAATGTGGTTGTGCAACCAAAACAGTATTAATGATTGTAAAGTACCTAAATGTTTCCAAAATGGGCAGAATTTTTAAACTGGTTCTTAAAACGGCCATTACAATATGCAGAATCATACGGTCGTTTTCTGAAAGTCTATGTTTTTCCTTTATTTTCAGGAAAAAATAATATCAATGAAGTTGAGCATTTTAATTTGTGCAATTCGATTCCAACTGCTAACACACTCGTTTCGCCAAATTGAACGAATCGAATTGTGCAAACAGTTATCAAAAATTCAGAAATTGGAAATTTCCTACTACTTCCTATTTTATATTAAAATTCTCAGAATAATGGATATAAGTTTTTACGCAAAAACGCTTACCACGCTCTTTTGATGCTAAACAAATGAAAGAAAAATAAACGCATTTTTTTAAAATTGAACGATGTACTAAAGAGCAGGTGTACGAGATAGGTCATTTTTTTCAGATATGTTGAAGCACTGTATTAAGAATAAAATAGTAAAACATAGGTTACGTTACGATAAAATTAGGTACCTATATGTACACGATACAAAATAAGGTGAACGGCGACGCAGCCTTTTTCATATCAATCCTAAATTTGGATTGGAGGCCAAAATATCTAACTAAACTGAAAAGGTAATTCAAATATCTGGTATGGATGTAGGCTATTTTTTTGTCTTATAAATTATGCTTTTTATTTTAAAAATCATTTTGATGGCGTAAATTGAAATAACGAATTAACGACTGATTTATGTTGGAACATTAATAAAGTATTGAATACAAATCTCAAGCAGGCAATTGGTGAAAAATGTGTACGGTGATGCAACTTTACTGCACAAAAATTGTGACCGGAGACGAAACATGGGTTTCATGGAACCTGAATCAAAGAGGCAGTCAATAGAATGGCATCACACAAACCCACCGACGACGAAAAAAATCAAAACTGTGCGATCGGCAGGGAAAGTTATGGCGAAAGTGTTCAGGGATGCAGAGGTTTGATTATTGTTAATTTTTTGGAGCAGACATGCACAATAAATTTTGTCCAATACGCCGCAACCCTTAAAAAGCTTAAAACACGTCTTTCGCCCTACAAAAGCTATGGCAAATGGCCTTAGGAAGCAGGGCCGTGCTTTTTACCACTCTGAGATGTATGCCCTTGATGGACCAAAACTTTGGAAATGGACGGAGATTATATAGAAAAGTGACAAATTAATGGTCAATAGTGTGGTTTTTGACCTATGTTTTTGCAATTTTTATATGTTGACAATTAAAGGAGAAAAAAATAGGAAGCCTTACGTTTTGACTGAATATTTGGAATATATGTCCTATCCCAAAATTCCTACCAACCTCCCTCTACCTACACATGCAAATCAGTGCAGTGGCGACCTTCAAAAGTCAAGCAGTATATTATTATGAAGTTCGTATTTTCGAAGTGCAAATTCCTGTGTACGCAAAGACTTCAAATACTTTATGGTGATCATACAATCTGTGCACAGTTTGGAACATTTTATGTGGAATGTGAATTCTTACGTGGACATCATCAACTCAGCCTGCTACAAACAGTACAGTGAGATTTACGCTTCCTATTCCCCACCTACTAAGAAAGTTTCTAACACTGACAATCGTATAATTTATTATTGAAACCGATTGTGTCTAGTCATTTTAAAACCAAACTAATACCTATCTAAGGGGTCTATAAAGTTTTCGAAACGAGCACTGCGACAACGTTCAACGGTAATAACTAATTTGCTTCAGCAAGTTGGCGCGTTGGAACCCAAAAAGCCCATTCAATGCGAGATACACAACCCCCGTTCCATCATTGTTTGTTTGTAAATTGTTTAATTTATTCGGCCAAAGTTTTTAACGACTTTATTCATCGGATGCGAATTGCGCTGGTGTAAAACTAAATAAATTGAAGTCTGTTTTTGAAAACAAAACTAAAAGTCAGTCATCCACGAATGAAAATTATGTAATGAGAACTCATTTATTCAAATAACAATAAATAAAATTACTAGTATTACGGAAAAAAACATTATACATTTTGCAAAAAGAAGAGATGGTAATTGAAATTAACGAAATATTAAGAAATATGACCTTCCATTTTTTTAAATATCATCGTGCGTCTTTTTGCAAAATGATAACGAAACTCCTCAAACCCTCCTTCTCCCCCTCCCCTTCTCCCAGTGTCCCCTCCCCCTCCCGCTTTCACCCACTGCCTCTAAACTATACGAAATACTCACATTTTTCGAACTCGCGTGCCACCTTTTGATTTTTTTATTGAATTTCGTATCGCCAGAGCTCACCGTTATAAATAGAAACCTTCGCGGGCGTGCCACATCAAATCACCGAAGTTTTGTCGTAAGCGGATATATGGTGTAGGAACGCGTACGGCACAAGCAAAGAAACACTCTTTTTTCGTTATTTGTTTTTGGGATATTATGCCGTTTTACTGTGTTCATCATCAGGGCAGTTGTGTAATTGATTTTTTTATCATAATAAACGAGATCTTTCTAAACAAACGCATTTTAATTGAAATGGGATAGATTTTATTTTAAATTTTAAAATCCAAAAAATTGCTAAAGAAGGAGTGTGCTACCTCCTTCTACACGGCATAACATCCCAAAAACAAATAAAGAAAATACTTTTAATCGTGAAATCTAAAAACGTATCCAAAGAAACCTCATTTTTTATATACTCGTACAAACATTATTTGCCGGCTATTGGTACAAAAAAAGTTCTTTTTCAAAATAGCAGTAAAACAAATCAAAAAACAGGTTTTTTTTGTAAATATCAAGCTTAGTAAGTTCAATGCAACTTTGATTTGTGCGCTGAATAAAGTACCTACCTTGAGCTGAAAATGCTGAGCCATAAAACAATAACAACTTGTTCTAAAATTCAAAAATATTACACTTGAGGCAAAGGGTTGCTCGGGGAAAATCTTTTAGGAAAATCCTAGTATTGGCTGACATGAAAATAATTAGTCGCAGAACCCAATTTCCAAGAAAAACATATAATTCACCACACATTACCATAATAATGTGGTCATGCCGAGAAACTACGCTTTTAGCCATATTTCCAACATACGCTTTTTTCTCCTTCAGCGTATATGCTTTTGTTATGATAAATTTATTTGCATATAAAAGTTTCTTCATAAGAATACAAAATACATATTTTTAAATTCACTAACAAAGCGAGTGAAAAAATAAGATTTTCGCTGGAAATCACCATTTACGCAAATGAATATATATTTTCTATCTATTTTATATTTAAATATTATTTTAATTTTCCACTACAAGGAGAAAAATAGTCTAACGGGCTTCAGAGACTCTTGTGTGATCACTTAAGTCTCGATTGCATTGAGCGAGTTTACAAGCTACTAGCCAGTAAGTTTAAAAGCGGGTGAATCGGCTAGTGAGATTGTCATGATGACACACAAAAGTGTCTACTCGCTCAGTAGCGATAGTAGCAGCTAAAATAATGACTTCCGCACCAAGCAATTCTGTCGACATTTTGTAGAAAACTTGAGTTTGCAGCTAGCGCCTCACGCTAGCCAGTAGCGAGAATAACGACTCCCGTGCGAACTAATTCTGACAGTTACGAAACCAGCTATTGGTAGGCTGCCATCTTGAGCAAGTAGCGAGTAAAGTTGACCACCTTTCAACTTTTTTCGTAGATTTTCCACAATCTGCTAGTTAGCAAGTAATGTGATGACACTGAGCGAGTTTACTAACAGATAGTGAATTTCTCAGATAGTAGCTTTTAAACTCGCTCAACGCCATTGAGGCTTTAGACCGGCTTTAAGCTGATTTCACAAATGGGTCTGATTCTCATCCGGGCGTCGCGTCGAGATTTCAATTCTTCTTCTAGCTTCATGTCCTCTTTAATTAGTATTTGCACAAGCAACAGGTTCCGATTATAATGATTGTCGAATTATTCATAAATCGGTCATATCTTTTTTAACAAAACAACAAGAAAAAAAAAAAATCTTGTTTTATTTTAAGTTTTTTTTTCATCATCTGCATCCTTTCAACCACCATAAAACCTGTCCACTAAAGCGATGTAATTTTCTTCTAAAAATATTCGAATGAATCAACAAATATAATTATATTCTGAAGAAATTAGAGTTTTATACATACACCAATTAATTTCGCCAACAAAAAGAAGCTATGAATAATTACGCCGCTCGTAAAATAAATTAAATGAACTCGTTTTGTTTTTCGGGGTGAAAAAGTAAATATTTGTTTATAAAAGGTCCAAACTACTACTTGCGTAGATATAAGATATATTTTGTTGCTGTTATATATTTTATTAGATGTAAGAACAGTTTCTAGACCAGGGGCGGATCTAACGGCCAGCATTTCATCAAATTCCGACTCTCTCCTGCAGTTCCGTCTTTGTCCTGTGGGCGCGCGGCGCAAGAGAGTGTCCTGGAACTCATGCCCATGGACAGTGCCGCCCAGAGGGTGGTTTAGGGACGTAAAGATCATTGAGTCCGGAGCCCGAGCATTCGCAGTACTTACTTATATTTAAAACTCCCTTGAGGTGATTTTGTCATGAAAACGGCGCTACACAAATAATCAAATTATGTTTAAGGTACGCCTACAATAAATTCAAAGGTTTTTTTTAATTATAACACGTCAACACAATATCACTGTTATAATGAACGACTGTACTTTACGTACAGACGGCCAGGCACGAATTTCTTTTTTTAACGTTAAATCCACACAGCAGGTGCAGACACGAAATAAGTTTTTTAAGGCTTATGTCAGCTTTGGGGATGTTGTGAAAATGGTTCACGTTGAGGACACAGAACTCGGAAATTAATAAAAATATTTCACAATTTTGTTTAAGCTGAAAAGATTGCTTCTATAGTGATGGAGGACTTAGCTAGCATTAGATTAGATTGAACTCACGACGCATGGGTGGGCGCATTTTCCGCTCGGACCTAGCTGTTCAAGCTATATAATTGAAAGGCTTCTTTTTTAAATATTACTAAAATATTTGCTCATTAGAAATTATTGATTTCCATCTAAATATTGTTGGGATTCTGAGATTCCGAAAAAAAACGAAAGCATTTATTGGTTTGCCCATCAATCTAGAAAAAAATTTGCCTGCTGCGCATTTTCTGTGTCTTTGTAAATGTAATGATTCCTGTACCACTCTCTTTTTCTGGGGATTTCAGGCAAAAAATTCGCCTGCGGCGCTTTTCCGTGTCAATGTTACAACCAACTCCTCTCCCTCCGTTGTTATCACTTACCTTCTCCAGTTGGGGATGCCTTAGTTCCACAGTCTTGATTATTGAGAAACTTTTTTTTCTACTTTTGCTCCACATTAGAGGCCTCGAGGAAAATACTTTCCATCAGGGCTTATGTTATCTTAGGGGAATCTGGAGTTCAGTGTTTCCAGGAATGACGGACGAATCAATCCATCCTTCCAACTACGATGTAAGGCGATGGGGCGAAGAGTCCAGCTGGAGAGGTCAAAAGACCTCCCTCAACCAGCTTTTTTTTTTTTTTTACAGTTAATACCGCACAAGAGTCCCAACTGCTCCCGTCTGGAGCCAGTGAGACTATGGCATCCCCAATCGGGCCATGTTGTGAGGCTGAAGGTAGTGGGGAGGGAAGGAGATAGGGAAGAGGAAGGTAAGGAAGTACCTGGCTATTCAGATCTGGTCACTAAACACGGCTAAAGCCATTTCAAGCAACGTTTCAATTCTGAATGGTGGTCTTACACCAGGGCGATACTGATAGTATCTTCCACTCTGGAACGTGCCGCAAATATACTTTATATTATTTTAAATGAATAAATTGTGAAATAACACAAATTAATCAAATAAAATTTATTTGCGCACGCCGGGTTCGAACCCGCCACCTTCGGATTGCTTCTCTCAACGCAGCAGGTGGGCAGAAGCAACCGCCGCCAAGGACAAACCCCATGAACCCCGGCACCTCTACTAAGTCCTAAAACGTAGCCATGTAGTCCCGTGAACCATCTATTGCAGAGGTGTGATAAATGGTTCTCAGAGCGGCAGTACCTATAACCGCCTTCCTTTTTAAAATTCCGTAGGTAATAAACTACACATTAAAAAATAAGTACGAAACTAATTTTTCTTTGACCCTTTCAAAAGCAAATTAAATTTTCATACCACAATTATTCAACATAAATAATAATAGCAGTATTTTGATTTTTTATGATTTTTTACTTTTAAAGGCTCATTACTCGTATATCTCTAAATCACGATTAGGTGTCAGAGCACTGTCTTGTATGAATTTCCTTCAATAAAATTAAAGTAATATTTTTCAGGTTTCACGGTTTTTTTGGTGTGCCATGGGGTATTTTGGTCTCTGATACAAAATTAATTTTTTTCATGGAAAAGCCGCTCTATCGTTCCTCTTATGTGAATTGTTTTGCACAAAAATCATTATAAAAAGAACGATGGTACAACGGCTCCTGGGTTATGTTTGCAAACTGCCTTTTGAGTCTGAGATCCGCCTCTGTCCTTGACCTCAAACCTGACCCCGGACGGAATCAGCATTTTACTTCCGCTGAGTCATAAAACGAACCGTTTTACATGGCTTCCGGGGCGAGTGATAATAAATGGCCAGAGATACACTCGAGTGACAGTTTTTTGATGGAATCTTGCTGAAGCAAGTTTAAGGTTCGTGAACTGACATAAAAATACCATTATATTGAAGTGAACAACGTTTATCTTTATATTTGCTCGGTATACGTGACACTACACTTATTAACAAACAATTTAAAACCCTTCAGAATTCTGACGTATTTTTCAGATGGTCAAAATATTTCCGCTTTACAATAAAATGCGAATAAATGGAATATTTCTAAACATATCCCAAAACTAAAAACTGTTTTTAAAAGATGATAAAATACGCTTTCAATTTTTATAATTCAAAATAAACATTTCATTTTTGATATATAAAAATTTTGCATGCAAACATAAAAAAAGTTATAAAAATGGCTCATTTCACGTTTTTTTTTTTATCTAAAATTCCGTATAATGAAAAATAATATAAAACACTTACATATTTTATAAGACAAATGTATTATAAACGTTACCGTTACCTCACTTTTTTGTCTTTTTATATTTATTTATAAATAAACGCCCTTTTTCGGGGCTTTTATATGTAAATAATTAATAAAAAATTCTCAAAGTTTCAATTTTTTTTCAAATTGCGATTCAAAACTTTGGTTTCATAAAGGTGTACTTTTTACTTTTATGGCCGTTAATTCTTGGATTAGACTATATATTAAGCATGGTGTTTTGCCTTTCTTACACTAATTAGTACATATTTCTCACTCTGGTAGAGAGATAGTAGAAAGGGAGTTACAGCGATTTATATAAGACGCATGTAAGCTGGGACAAATATGGTCTCCTGCCATTTAAGGGATTAAATACTTTTAATTTAAAATGGTAGTGTATAGATAAAAACATAAAATTTACATTTTTTTTATTTTCGTAGATAATTTTTGTGTGTGAAAATTCTGCCACATGAACTTTCATCATGTAACTTCTTTTTTTACATTATCTCCAAACAGGAGGACCTGAGGTAAATGATTTCCCTCAGGGCTTATTTCATCTTAGGGGATGCTATGTGGAGGGTCTTTTTAAGGAAGGTAAGAATATGAAGTTCTGGGAAGGAAAAAGGTAAGATGGGTGTGAAGGGATCTGGGGGTTAGTGTGTATGGGAGTGACAGATGTATGAATCCATCCCTCCAACTGCGGTGCAAGACGATGGGTCAAGTCAGTCCGGTTGGAAACGTCGAAAGGCCTCCCACACTCAGTCTCTCTGAATCCGGCCCTCCATGCAGCAGGTGGGTAGACGCATCCACCGCCAAGACCCGAACCATCTTTACCCCATGAACCCGGGTAACTGGTTTCAACATGTAAAAGATTTGCTTCTACGATATAAATGATCTTAATTTTATCGAAAAATGCGTTATTTTACGATACAAGGTTATAATTATGCCAGATGAAACATGTGGCAACGAGTGGCTTAAGCCTCAATTACATTGAGCGAGTTTACAAGCTACTAGCCGGCGAATTCACTATCTGCTGGTAAGCTCGTTCAGTGTTAAATCTGCTAGTTGGCTAGTAAACATGATTACACTGAGCTAGTTTACTGGCAGATAGTGAATTCGCCAGCTTGTAAACTCGCTCAATTTAAACGAGGCCTTTGAGAGGGGGTTTAACCTTGAGCTGGCTCGGTTTTGATTGTTAAGGCTGCTTATACACACTTGAGCCGAACCAGAATTATGGGAAAAGAACGAAGCAACCGTAAAACTAATTACGGTCGCTTCGTTGCATTCCCATGATTCGTGGTTCTGCTCACGTTTCGGTTCGCAAATGTTTACGCAGCAAAACAAAGTGAAAAATAAAACACACACTTTTTAAATTTTTTTGCAAACGTTTATCTGTAAAGGTTTTTTTATGTTTTTTGTTTTTTTGTTAAACACAACCAAAGAAGTTCGAATCCGTCATTAGAAGTGTGCTGGAAAAGCAATAAGGAAACCTTCTAGAAGTTAGTTCCTTTTCTAATATGTTCATCGTCTCCATTCCAGCCTCGCCTACAGCGCGGTGTTCGGCCTTGGTCTGGTGGGTAATGGCTTCGTGGTGGCCGTGGTGGTCAGATCGCCGCGCATGAGGTCACCCACCAACCTCTTCATAGTCAACCTGGCCTGCGCTGACCTTCTGGTCAACGTGCTGTGTCTGCCGTTCACCTTCATTGCGAACCTTATACCAGGTAAGAACATATTTTTGTTTGTTTGCCGCATGAAAATTACAGATCAACCATGGAATAAGTTAAACCGCCAATAGGCACACAGTCCATACGGATGAAGACTTCAAACCGTGTTTCATTTTGTTCAGGGAACGACTTTCATGCCACTCACGGACCATGCCAAATCTTGCGGAAATTAGTACAATTTAACCGAACCTTACCAACGGCACTTGTATTTTATGATCTACAATTTTTTGGAATAAAACCTTACACCTACTTAAATAGCAGACATTTTAAGTTGAGGTATATGTTAAATAAGGCAGTCAATACTGACAAACCGGTCATATACAGTCAGTTATGGCCTGTTCGGCATGATGATGGACCCTGCAAAACTGTCTGAAACAATGGATAAAAAAGGAGGAAGCATAAAGAATATGTTGTTTGAAAAGTGGCGTAAGGCAAGCAAGTGGCGTAAGGCAAGCAGTGGAAGCATGAATCCAATTATCTTCAATTTATACATCGATGAACTCATTGGAAGACTTAATGAAACAAAAATAACAAATCTCAAATCCATTCTGGAATAAACTAATCATAGTATTATTATAACAAAGCACATAACCCAAAAACATTACGATAAATATAAAACTTTTGACTGACAATTTAAAAACAAAATTGTCAAATTTGTCCACTTTGATAATTCTTTGTGCAATCGGACATTAATTGTATGTACAAAATATCAAGTAATTTGTCTAATTAGACATTTGGAGAGTCCAATCGGACAATTCTAATGTGCGAAATATCGTCAATTTGAACATTTCAATGTGCGAAATTTAACCATTTGAACCTTCTTCCAACTGTTCAATTGCAATGTTTAAAATATCTCCACATTAATCATTAGGGAAAACCTTCGTTCGTCCAGACGGGCAAACATTTGAAAAATATCGCAATTTATCCCATAATTCCAGGACAATTCTTCGTTTAATCAGACAATTCTTTGACCAATCGGACAGCCATTTTTACAAACGAATTATTCGAATACCTAAATTGTCATCAAATTTGTCTATTTAGATAAATCTTCAATATTCCGTCAATCAGACGGTTCAATGTGCAAAATGTATCATCAAATTTGCAATTCGGACAAATCCAATGAGCAAAATTCCGTAAGATTTGTGTATTTGTAAAGGGAAAAGTGTCAGTTTGGCGGAAAATTTTGAAAGTTTTATAAATCGAATTTATCCATTTCTTGTTCCAAAATTATAGTTCATAAATTGTACAATATCCATCAGCACTTCAGTTGATTATGTTCAAAGCTAGCATGTATTGCGTGTGTCCAAAAGAGCGTATCAGCGCCTTACGGGCGGCCATGTGAAGCATGTAAGCCATTAGGATAAAGTACTGTCGAATGTTACACATTATTAGAAAAATTCACCAGAGCTCTGGCGGTAACAGCATGCAACTTTTAAATCAATTGATAATATTTACCTTTCAATTATTCACGACGGGATGTTTGCCTCGAAACCTACTGTTTAGATATTATTACCGTGCGCAAAATTATTCTCCAGTACTACAGCAAATCTACTCAAGAGTTTTAGTGATATAATCGATCCGTTCGAAAGTAGGTCCTAAATCAAAGTGATAAAACGTACTCTCTATTCATGTCCAATCAATTCCACGTCACATAAATCACATTATTTCATCATCAATAGGGACAGCCGCCTCCGCTCGAAGAAAATTCTGGCCACTTTAATCCCATCACAGCAGCTTGATTTGTTTTTAAAATATATTTTCTCAAAATAATGGTTAAAAATACGTTTTCGTCATTTTTTGTAAATTAAATCAGGACATTTAGGTTTGAAATGGAACTCATTTCATAAAATTCAAATACACAATTTTTTTTCAAATACACAGCTTTTTACGTAGAATTATCGCACAATCTAACGAAAGTCGTATTTTGGCAGCTATGTCGAACGTGTTATATGGACTAGATGAAACATGGCAAAACTCTTCAAATCATGCATTTTTATGGAAGACAAATATTCGGCACGTCACAGAAATATCAATTTCACAACACTTTGACATGATCGCATGAGATGATTCACATATCTAAAATAAAAATTATTTTGTATAACACAGTATTACATAAAACTCGAAATATTGTGAAACAAACTGAGCCGCCATCTTGGGGCCTTCTTTCCGCCATCTTGCCCTCTGGGGTCTTCTTTTTATAGTGGCACGCCACTATGAAAAGAAGGCCCCAAGAAGGCAACGGCTTCTTTAATCGAAAAGTGGTCGAAACCACATCACCGAAAAACCTGCCACCTGAAACACCTTTCAACTTTACCATCGATTTCGCTTTTGCTGGACTTCGCCTTCAAGACGCCAGTCTCTCATTTTCTTGTGCGGAGCTCATTAATTATATCATCATAATGAGTCGAAAATAGACCGTATATCATAAATTATAATTGGTATTCACATTATACAAATCTAAATATTTGATTCTTACATTTTTTTACATGCGGATTAAAATTATTTTATAAGCCACAACTTTTCGTTCCAGTTCTTCAATTCAGTTGAAGAATATAACCTTCTCACGTTTCGCTGGTCGAGCAAATAAAAAGCAAAGTCAAGCAAAGTCAAGCAAATAAAAAGTTTTAATGTTGATGGGTAATGAGTATGAATGCCATTTAACAATTGTTTTAACAAGAATACTCGTCAACCACAAATGCTTCAAAATCGTCTTTCAGCTTTCGAACAGTTATTCTCTCTTCGCATACAACGAAAGAAAAAAAGCCATGTTGCAAGATATACACGGAAAACCAACGTAAAAATTTCGAAGGAAAGCATGATCAGAATATTTTTTAATCAATGGGTTTCAATTGTAACCATCTATCAATTTGCAGTCGATATTCAATCTTGTATAGATCGAAAACAAATCTGTTTATAAATGGGAGCTGTCAAAACTAAGCACAGTACCTACGTCTAAGAAATCTAAAACGGCGCTTCAATGGAACCTTTTATCAGATATTTTGATAAATTTAAAAAAATGTTCAACAAAACTAGCATGGAGAGCTTTCGACAATCAAAATCAATTTCTATTAAAATCAAAGCAAGTTTTGAAGCACAATTTTGGTGTTACAACACAGCTAGATGTAATACTTTATTCAATTTTTTTATAAGAAAAACTCAATTTTTTTAACCTTTGAAGGTTATTCCCATCAAAGTAATATATCATTGGAGAAAAAAATAACAATATTAATCTAAACGAAAATATGAAAGAGAACAAGACACAGAAAAACAGGAAAAATGGGTATAACCTTCCAAAATTATAAAAAGAGAGTTTTTCTTATAAAAAATTGAATATTCATTTAGACGTTCCATATGAAAAAAATCGGATATATATATCCGAGACGCTATCTAGGTTACAAACAAATTCTAAGAATGATTGTTTCCAATAAAAAGGGTAGTTGTCAATAATATGGGAAAAAATAGTTGAAGTTGTTAGCGTGAATAGTTGTTAATTCTGAAATATGAGATTGACTGATGAAATATGAGATTGACTGATGAAATATGAGATTGACTAATGACCATGACGGTTTGGCAATAAGGTGGCAATGGCGGAATTGATAAACGCGCACGACCCGGTTAGACGTGAGGTTCTTGGTTCGAGTCCCAGTTGTGACCATTATCTTTTTTTACTTTTCTGTGTCTTGCTCCCTTTCATATTTTCGTTTAGATTATTATTGAGATCTTCAAGTCAATGAAGGAATAATTTATTGTCGCTGAGCAATTTTACACATAAGCCGTTATTTCACTATGAAATATCTGCGAGACAATATTTGTATGAAGGTATTATAAAAAATTTGAGATCACACACTTAAACAATTGTGGATTATAACTTATTTGAATTTTGAACAAAAATCTTTGTATTTTGCAAAAACATACAAAAAAAATATATGTGCTGTTCGCGTGCTGCAGAAGTGAAACCTTCACAAAACTAAACTTCAAGAGAATGAGAGGAATGTCAAGTTTCAGGAGTAGGATAATTGTAGAGTTTATTTGTTTTCTACGAAGCGCCGCACAAAAACAAGGCCGCCACACCGCACAAAGGGGACACCGATTAGTATATCTCATTCTCTCGGAGGCTAAATCCTACACATGTGTTTGTCTCTTTGTTTGTTACCGTTTCATCGAGTTTCAAATTACGACGGTGATAAAGAAGTTTTCACTTCAAAAATCTGTTTATTGTAATGAGCCCAATATTGATTAATTACCTGAAAAGTTTTCGCTCACAAAAAATTTGTAATGCCATTGAGGAAAAGCTTATTAAAAAAAATGGAGTGCAGTTCACACGCGGTAGAAGCAAACTTCACGAAAACAATCTCAACCAATAGGAGCCTTGAAAAGTGATGTCATAATCAACGCGGCTAATGAGCGAAGTGTGACGCTTCGTAGGTACTGTAATGCGTCATTTCCGTTTTATCCTAATTTCAAATCACAACGGGGCTAAAGAAGTTTCACCTCAAAATGTCAATGATAGGTTTTAGATTTCGTTTGCAAGTCCGTTGAATCATTAGATAGGGTAAATTTTAGCTTTCGCTCAATTTTGATTGGCAGTCTTAGATACGTGATTCCTGCTGCTAATCTGTTATTTTTTAGACCTAGGAACCTTCATGACGTGTTCAGTTGTACTCTTTAATAGACCCTCCAAAAAGACAAATATTGGTACAATAGATAACTTTCATAACTAACAGGTCAATAATTATTATAGACCAAAAAAGATATTCTACGTTCCCACGCAAAGGGTCGAATTAGACAACTTCCACAGTTAAAAAACACAAAAGTTTACGGTATTTCTTTTTGAAAATCTGTTCTAAGGCGTACACATTTCTTCCTTTCTGGTTTGGTGTTATAAACATTATAATATAACACAACATTATGTCTGACTTTTCTGAATTCTGGAATCAACTGCTGATTCTACGGTCGTAAATTACATTGTTTTGGTCATTTATGTGTCATACGGCACTGTCAAAGTTAGGAAAATGTTTTATTGGTCTATGGTCCTTGACACACATTTCCTAAAATAGTAAATAATAAGGTTTAAAATGCCTGTCAGCTCTTGACATCCTATCGGGTGAATTTGAATAAATGTAGCATTTGGAAATACAGGGGCTAAAAAAATCCACAAGAATTATTATAAATCCTTTATTAAATAAAATGCAAAAATGAATGAGATTGTGATTTGAAAAAGGTATTTTCTCATTGAGGGTTTATGACCAGAAAAGCTATTCTCTATCTTTTATGAGAACGAGATCGTTCTCCCGCGAGATGTCCTGTCAGATTTGTTTGATTTTCTAGAGCTATGAATAAATGCTATGCTTAAATGAATAAATAATCATGCGTACCCTCGACTCTGCGCAGAAACGGGTGGTCCGTTTGATAGATAGTCCACCTTAACGAACGGATTGCAATCTTTTGAGCACAGGCGTCGGGTGGGAATGCTATCCGTGTTCTACCGGTATTTCAATGGAAGATGCTCTGAGGAACTAGCGTCATTGATCCCTTTGGCACCGGTGCATAGTCGGGGGACACGCCAAACGCGCGCCCAACATACGTACACGGTTGACATTTGTCACATGAGAACGGGTCGTTTTTTTGACTCATTCTTGAGTTCAGCTCGGCTATGGAACGATTTGCCGGCTTATGTGTTTCCTTCTTCCTACAACATGGGTCTCTTCAAGACCAATGTTCATTCCTTCCTCTCCTCAAAAAGACCCTCCACACATCATCCCAGATGACATAGGCCCTGAGGGAAATTATTTTCTTCTTTCTTCAGGGCCTCCTGTGTGAAGTGAATGTAAAAAAAATGCGTACTTGTAAGAATTCGTGTTTAAAACAACTCAAACTAAAATACTTGACAGCTCACAGCTGAAATTTTGACATCGGCCGATAGAAAAGGTAAATAACAGCCGTAGAAAATCACACAAATCTGACAGAAGATCTCGCAGGAGAAAGATCTCGTTCTCACAAAAGATATAGAAAAGGTCTTCAGAATGACTATTTTAGTATATAAAAAATCTTTTAAAACACCTTCTTCAAAAAATTTTCAAAGAATATGATAAAGCCTTAGACCCGTTCTCGGAAATGGAATCACTTGGACGGGTTGTTTCAAAAAATTTGATGAGTTCATCAAATATTTGAAGTCAATTTTCAGGTTCTGCGTAAGTTCTTTTCGAGTTCTATTTTTTTGTGATCGTAGGCCAGCTGCTTCACAAAACTGAAATCATCACAGAACTTGAATTGACCTTACACAGAACGTGAAAACCAACGTCAAATATTTGACGAATTCGTCAAATTTTTTGAAACAACCTATCCTTAGAAAAAACATTTAATTATTTTTCTTTGGAATTGTTGAAAGTTAAACTGGAAAGTTCGAGGCAATATAGTAAAACACCCGCCCTGTACAAACCACCAAAATTTCGTAATACGTGCCTGTCCACACAGCTTCTTGGCTTGATATTACCTTAATTTAATAATAATTGCGTCCTTCAATGGTCCTTTTCATTTTCAATAAATCTTTCGTATATTTTGATTCGTTCGTTGGACGAATCTTTCATGTCGCACAAAAGTTCCATTTTTTTCAGAGCTGTTGTATTACAGAATAAATGATGCATGGAGGAAAAAGAGTGGGGAAGTTGATGCCTGCCATTTCAATAGGGTCACTAAACACTGCTAAAGCCACTTTAAGCGACGTTTTGATTCTGGATGGTAGTCTACCACCAGGGCGATACTATGAGTATCCGTCACTCTGTAACGAGGTGAAAATAAATATTTTACAATGGCGCAGTGATATTTCACTTAATGTATATGAAAATAAATAATCGATATTAATTATGATTATAATTTTTCGTGGGCATCTGAATCGGCAACCTCTGGTTTGGAGCTAAAAAGCTTTTTAGTTAAATTTTTTTTTTTGCCTGAAGGTACATTTGCCAAGCCGAAACGGTAATTACACGAAGCTCCCTTGAGAGAAAAAAATCACTAAGTGTGCTCCGGAAAGTATTAAAATCACATTTTGTTCTGTTTTAATATGTTAAAGGTATGAACAAATTGACAATGTATCTTTAATTGCTACTATAGACATTTATCGAGAAACTTTGGCTCTACTTTAAACGAGCCGTATTTTATTAAATATTTTTACAATTATCGCTTAATCATAATAGTTTTTTTTTAACATTACCGCGCTTCCTCTAACATTCGTATTTGTATACCTTCCTTTTAAACCATCTTCTGCTTCTTTTGAACGCTTACTACGCGGCCTTACTTACTACGGGGCCGTGTTTGGTGACCAGATCTGAATAGCTAGGTACTTCCCACCTTCTTCTTCCCCATCTCCTTCCCCTCCCTACTACCTTCAGCCTCACAAAATACCCCAATTGGGGATGCCATAGTCTCACTGGCTCCAGACGGGAGCAGTTGTGCGTTATTCGTATTAAAAAATAATATTTTTGAAAGCCAAACATTTTTTTTTTGTCAATCATTATATTATCGTTAAGTTAAACAAAATTCACAATTTATATGTCATAAATTAACTTAATAATCGTCTTTAACAAAACTTTTCAAATTACATATTAAACAAAGCATAACCTCTCCCTATCTACGTAGATTTCATTAATTATAGTGACATTATGATAATTCTATCTTCCACTTATTATTGAAAATATTTAAATTTTTTGATTTTAAAGTATTAAGCAAATTCTCACTTCAACTCAATCATTTTTTTTCATTTCAGAATAAAATAAATAATCCCTGACACAGATTTTTTTAAATAGCAGTAAAGGTGATCCATCTGCGAGAAACTTTCCAAAGAATACGTTAGGTGGGTAATTCATTATCTGTTATTCTGAGCTGGAGCTATAAAAGCTTGCCAACGGCGAAATTTGAGTTACGAAAATAGACCCGATTTACATAAAAAACTATATATTTTTTGTATGATGCCCTTGTTTTTTTATAAATGTTTGCATTATTGTAATTTTGTACATTTTTTGTTATTCTTATTGTTTCTTTTTCTCATGTTCCCTGTTGTTGCTTTTTGGTACCTTATTTTACTTTTGATTTAGTTTTTAAGTTAGCACTGTGAAATGTGTCAAATAAGTTACTATATAATTATTCATATTCACGATGATTAAAATCTTTGCCACTTTTACCCAGGAAATTTGATAATTTTTTTTGGTGAAATTATTTAACTAACTAACTAGCCATCACGCCCTTTCCCCGCAGGGGTCGGCAGAGAGGACGGAGAGCCAAACAATTCGGTCTTGGCGGTCTTCTTGCCTCATTCACATTCATACATCGTATCATACATGCTCTTCTATTATTCTGACTCTTGACATAGCCCGACTCAAGTATCTGATTCACTTGGTAGTGCCATGTCTTATGCTGATGATGCGTGCTGATATCTAACAGTATGGAAGAACTACAGTCTCTCGTGTCTAGGATGAACGAAGTATGTATGAAGAACGAGTTAATGACGAATGTAAGTAAGTCTCAAGTCATTTGAAGGAGAAAAATATGCAACATAGTTGTGAATGATGAATACTTGGAGCAGGTGGATGAGTTTTTTTATTTGGGAAGTATGTTTACGAGAGATGCGAAGCTTGATGGAGATATTGAAAGAAGGGTGAATGCAGGTAACGCTATTAATGAATGACTGAACGCCGTAGAAATAATCCATTTGAAATAATCCAGAATAATCGTTTCTAGGTAACCTTTGGTGTTTAAAAATGCCGATATAGTCGTTTAATTGAACATGGATTATAAAGTTTTTTACTTTTTAAATTATTGCAGATTACAGATATTTTCTGAAATTAATCCGGATAAAGTTATTCAACTAGTTTTTCAGATTTCTTTGCAGCCAATTAGGTGATAAAACGAATATATTTGTGAATTTCTAATACATATTGAATTGATTTTCAATCGTGTAGGTTTTGTAATACTGCGAAAAAACTGTACCAATAATAAAATATTTGCAATGAAAACCAGTTTTGTGTCGAATCCCTCGGTGGAAAGAATTTCTAACTGATTCTAGCTTATTAATGGAATGAAGGGAAATTTCCTATAAAATTTAATATGTGAATTTATGTTCTCTGCACGTGTTAATCGCGTAATCCTAGCGTAGCTAAGAAATAACGTTTATTTGTGTTACCAGCATAACACTTCAAAATAAGCCATTGCTTAAAAAATGTGTTTTTACGTGTTGAAGCACGACGATTTCTCAAATACACCCTCTCTCGGCTCATAAGCTGAGAGGCAATGTCTCGTGAAATATTACAATCACCCGTTATTTTTCAGGACCTTTGTTGGGGCGCCCACTCGATAAAGATATAACGCTTCAAGTCCTCAAACCTATGTTTTAGAAATACATACATTATCAATACCAAAAAATGAAATCAAATTTTATTTCAACATTAAAAATAAACACGCATATTCTTTGGTTCCATGACAGTTGATCTGCTCATAATTGCCCCCCGGGATACTTATATATTTATTGTATTTATTTTTGGGAAAGTTGAATAATACAATAATAAGATAGTAAAAATAATTATGAACTTTTCACTGATGATAGTGAATGATAAAGTGTGAAATTGTTAGGGTGTTTTCTAAATAATTCATTTTTTTGTTACAATATTTGAGAGGGTGGGGGGGGGGGGAGTCGGAAGGAGGAACATTAGATTAGGATTAAGGGGGAAAGGACAGGAATATATTGGGATTGAAATTTCTAGTTTGAGTCATGTTGCTTAGTGAGTTTTCGTTTTATGTCACGTAAAGTCGAGTTAAAAAAGTCAATGTGGTAATAATTTAACCCTTCGAATAATGAGAAAATAATATCTATGAACTTTTGCCTGTCAAAGTTTGCACACAAAAATTCTCGGTTCTTCCCATGCATTTCAAATGTTCATTTTTATTGGTTATTTTTTAATCTTTTTGAAAAAAAAAATTGTTCTAAAATCTAGATAAAATAATCTTTCCGATGTGTTTATCAAAAATTAAGATTTTTGTTTTAAAATATTAAAATTTTTGTATTGAAAATGTGAATTAGCTTAAAAATTACGTACCTGGGGTCTCCCCAAAAAAGTACATAAAATAAAAGAAAATTAAAATTTTAAACACAGATTCCCTTTTTTAAGAAAATTTGTAATAAAACTGTCACTTTTTTTTATCACATTCCTACAATTTTATTTTTAAATTAATTGTTTATTACGTCACACATTGGCGCAAAATAAAATCGTCACTTATGATCGGGTTTGTAAAATACCTGATCAATATAGCTCGTTTATTCCTAAAAAAATAAGAAGTAATATTTCTTTCGCTTTCAAATACAAAAAAAATCACAAATTTTTGCTTGACAGGAAGAGAGATATCTAACTTTTAATGAAGCTCGGTCGTTCTGGGACAATCTGGGTCTCCTGTTATTATAACGGCATATGATGTTTTGGGACAACTAGGGTCTCCTGTGATTAGACGGGTTAAGTTAAATGAATGTGTGTATCTGTAGATAAATGAGTTGGTCTTGCAAAGAGGGAGATTAAAAGTAAGCGACTGTCTACTGTTGCGATTTGGAACGTGGCGTTGAAGAAAATCAGGACTATCGATTAAGTTGTGTGTAATTTTAAAAAACATTACCAAATCTGCTATATTTCTTCGGCAAGTTAACGTCTGTATATTGAAGAAATTCATTACTAATATGAGATCGAAAAGAGCGGAAGGTACCTTAGAAATCTATTTTTAGCGCTTTCAATTCTATTTTTGTGTACTGCATAGCCTGGGTTCCTCACTTGAGATGCGTATTCAAGGATATTACGAACGTATGAGAAATACAGTATTTTGAAAGTAGTAAGATCTTTGAATTTTTGAATATACAATACGCAGTCGGTTTATGGAAAATACGGTATACCTAATTACATCAAATATAACTAAGTGACCCCGAAGGGATGTGCAGAAAGGGTGAACCGCCGAAGTATAAAACATATTTTCATTCAAATGCATCAAGGAAAAATCTACTCGTCTATATTACTGTGTATGTGTGTATACCAGCGCCAAAGTACAAAAAAATCGAATTCTGCAAGTATTTGAGTTTTTATTTTTGTGACTACTGTTTTAGCTTGCAAGTTCATTTTCAAACTAAAAAAATAAAAACTAAAATACTTGCAGAAGTTAATAATGACATTATTAAATTCTACCAATTAAACTCGCAAACAATCAACAAAAAATCGACCCTGTTTATAAATTTGTTTGATATTGATACCAACTTATTATTAAGGGTATTTTTAAGTTGATTTTGCGTTTGAAATTTGTAAATAATTCACAAAAAATTATAATTTCATAGAAAATATCATTTTGGGAGGCCAATTGTCGGCGGATCAACTGTTGTGTCCCCATCTTCCAAAACGTGGTGAATGAAAATGATTTATAATGTTTTCTTATAAATAACACATTTTGTTCTGGTTACGATTGCATAACGTTTGAGCATGTTCATGTATCATCCGAAAGTTCACACAGAACTTATAAATCGGAATAAAATAGACTTATTAAAAGGAACGTATGCGCGGTCCGTTTCATACAAATCTTAATTCTGGATATGAGATCAGAATACCCAACCGAAATAAAAAAATATTTTTGTAATTAAAAGGTATATCAAATATCTGGTACGAATGTGAGCTACTTTATTATTTTTTGCTTTAAATTTTAAAAATTTAATTGTTTCATGATTTTAGAGGCAACTTAGGCAATTATTTGTGAGTAAATGAAACACATAAAAAAATAATTTTACTACATTTATTTTAAAAATACAATGAAATATAAAATAAAAAAAAATAAAACAACTTTAAAAATGCATTTTCGGGTAGTAATTTATATATATTATCGACAAATATTTGTTCCGCCGTAAATAGGCAATTTGTATTTTAACTATCGACCCATCAGAATGATTTTTTTTCATTAAATATATTTTTTTAATTTCATATTTCATCATTTTTTTATGATAAATAAAGTAAAGTTATTTTTTTATTGTTTTTAATTTACTCACAAATAATTTCCCAAATTTCCTCTAAAATCGTGAAACATTAAAATCTTTAATGGCTTTTTCTTATAATTTAAAGTAAAAATAAATAAAGTACCTCACATCCGTACTAGATATTTTACAAACCTTTTGATTACAAAAATAATTTTTCAGTTTGGTTGGGTTTGATTTTAAATTGGGATTTGATCTCAAATCCCAATTTAAAATTTGTATGAAACTGGCCAAAATGGGCCGCTCATACGTTCCTTTTAAGGCTATACTATATACAGATACTTCTAAAGAAATGGGTAAAAAATCATATTAACTTTGATTTGTGTTGTTATGCTGACATAGTAGGTTTCAATGTATTTACCGATCACAGTCATGTTTATTATACCAGGCACTGATTTAATAATAAATAAGATCTTCGAAGAATCAAAAATAAACTGACAAAATTGAATGCCCAAATCCAAACCGCCAAAACCTTTCCTAAAAGTATCTTCCTATTGGCCTATGGGGTGAAGATATATCGATATTGCATGATTATGTCAAAGTAATCAGCGTTATACTATTTCAGTTATTATCTCCGAAAGCCTTGATGAGGGTTCAACACCTCATCAACGTCTTGTCACAGTGATATTATGATTACAACCACTGTTACTGTTATACGAGTATACACCAGAATTTGTCACTTACCAGAAATATTCTTACATGAATCCAGCCCGAATTAAGTCATTACTCATTTATCACCTACCATTAGTCATTAGCTACTAGAAGGTAGAAATAAAACTCAGTCCAGATTCTAAGTTTAGATATCGCGCTTTCATTATTTAGTTCCGCACAGTTAATTAATACCAAGTCGTAAAACCTCGGTAAACTCCCACACGAATTTTGAAACGATATGAAAAGGATTGTTTTACAGTGTTTTTCTTTAACTCTAGATTCATAAACATACGTCTCTCATACACCTTGAAGTAGTAAAACGCTCATAGAGTGCAGCGCGAAAGAGATGGCAATACGTGCGTCTCAGTACCCTCCCGACATGGTTAGAGCTCAATGTGGCGCAAGGGATCTTGGCGCGTAAACGTGTAGTTGCGCAAATATTACGCCTAAGGTGTCTGAGGTACGTATGTTTATGAATAGTGTAACAATTTTATTAAGATATACTATGCTACTTTTACGGTATTTTGAATATGTCCATAGTTAATTCGTTTGTCATCCGCGTCCACAAAAAAAGTCGTAATCCAAACAAACCACTGACAAAGAGAGCTTTTGTCAAAGAAATATCAAATAAGTTGATCGAGCGGTATCGCCGTGAAACATCAACTTTGAGGCGATGTCTAAAACGGAACATCGATGAGATTTTAGGCGACACTTTGCCTGATGTACCAGCCGATCCTGGAATGCAAACCAGGAAGCTCTGTAACTTCTGTTGTTACAAAAAAAAACGTGTGACTAGATTTATCTGCACCTCTTGCAAACGTCACATGTGAATGGAACATCGGGGGAGTTTGTGCTTAGAATGCTCTGAATGGTCTCAAAAAAAATTTTTTAATGTGTTGATCTCAAATAAACCTTCCTTTTACTAATATAATGGAGTATTGTTAAATATGTTAAACTACAACACAATTTTAAACGATATGAATATGCTTAAATTGTCAGACAGAAGAATTTTCACTGACTTGGTATTTTTATATAAAATTCTAAATGATTTAGTTGATAGTCCGGTATTACTTGAATTGATAAGCTTCCGAATTCCACTTCGCAATACTAGAAGTCAGGATTTATTTCAGTGCAGAAATTCTGGGACTAACTACCATATGTATTCCTCTTTGCCCAGAATACTAATGGAGGGAAACAATTATACCAAGTCAGTGGACATCTTCAATTTATCTTTGAATAAATATAAAATATTGTTATTGAGGCAGTTCAGTTATGTACAATAAAATGTTCTTTTTTTCTATGCTATATATGTAAAAGCCCCGAAAAAGGGCGTTTATTTATAAATAAATAAATAAATAAATTATTTATTATTATTCTTATAGTTTAAAATTTGGTGCACTTAAAAATAGGGTGTATCACAGACGTATGTTTATGAACATTGTAACAGTAAATATAGTTTATGAATCTAGGGTTAAAAATATTACACGAACTTGTGTTCCATGTAGGTACTTTGCAATCAATTCTGTTCAATAATTTAGGAGAGTCAGTTATGTTGTTTATGATTTATAGCAACATCCCATCTGAGAACTGTCTACGTACACTCAATATACCAATTTCGAAAAGTTTTGCTGCATCCAGATAATAATTAAATCAATTGTGCGATTTATAAGAAATGTATTTTATGATTTTTTTCTTAATCGATTCAATTTTGATTATAATATAAACATATTATGTGATGCATAAAATAGAGACCACACAATTGACGCAAACTCTAGATGGCTTCGTACATAATATGCAAAGTAAAGTTATTTGATAATTACAGTGATTGTGAACTCTTTTGTACTTCTTTTTTTTTTTTTTTTTTACATTAACTCCACACAGGAGGCCCTGAGGAAAAAACTTCTTACGATGAAACCAAGCATTTTAGCTGCTTTATTTATTATTTGATTGATATGACTTTGAAATTGTAACTTACCCTCAAGAATCACACCTCGATTGCGATTAGAGCTGGTTATAATTTTGTTTTCATTTAACAGATATTGCTGTATAATGTTTTTGTCATTTCTTGTGAATATCACGTGATGACACTTTGAAACGTTTAAAAATAACTGGGTTTTCTGACAATATACAGCTACGCTATTTAAATCACCTGAAATTTGATATAATCATTTAGTTACTGCTAACCCTGTACAAATCGCAAGTGCGCCCCACGGTTGAATTTGGCAGCCATCTCTGGTCTGGAGCTCCAAAATACTTGAAAAATACCCTCGACTCTGTGCAGAAACGGGCGGTCCGTTTGATAGATTCTCCCACCTTAACGAACGGATTGCAATCTTTTGAGCACAGGCGTCGGGTGGGAATGCTATCCATGTTCTACCGGTATTACAATGGAAGATGCTCTGAGGAACTAGCGTCATTGATCCCTTCGGCACCGGTGCATAGTCGGGAGACACGCCAAACGCGCGCCCAACATATGTACACGGTTGACATTTGTCACATGAGAACGGGTCGTTTTTTCGACTCGTTCTTGAGTTCAACAGCTCGGCTATGGAACGATTTGCCGGTTTATGTGTTTCCTCCCTCCAACAACATGGGTCTCTTCAAGACCAATGTTCATTCCTTCCTCTCCTCAAAAAGACCCTCCACACAGCATCCCGGATGACATACGCCCTGAGGGAAGTTATTTTCCCCAGGGCCTCCTGTGTGGAGTTAATGTAAAAAAAAAAATTCATTTATGGATTTGTACAGTTTGGCGTCATCGGCAAATAATTCTAATTTGGAGTATTTTATGACATTAACTATGTCATATTACGAATCAAAACTATGTAAACAGCGTGAAAACATACTTCGTATTTTATAAAATTAATACCAATATTTAATTATTTCAAATAACTATAAAGCAATACCTAATCTTCTCGCAGGTTTGTTGGTGTATCAGTGATACAATATCACGGTCAATCCTCGTTGATGTGGGTTATACTGGGCGCTTCTAGGAAATACCTTTCCTTCGTAATATGGAGATGAGTAGATACTAGAACGTGTTACAATTAAAGCGACGCGTTAACACGCATTAATTAATTATAAAGGGGTGCTTATACATTTCAGTAGCCATTATACCCTGTATTTAGGTGGGTTTTAGGGGTTTCAGAATTCCCAGTGTAAATGATTGGCCTGTATCCTATTACAAATTTAGATACTGCGAATTTGTCCCAAGAACCGAGTCTCCATGTTCACCATTTCTTTTTTTTTAAATCTTTGAATCTTGTACCTATTATGTTTTCTTGATTAATAAAGAAGTATTTTTTTAGAAATCCCTTTATTTTGAGTTCATTACACATCTTCAGAATAAATAAGTTTGATTCTTCTTGGATTCATCTATTTGTGACGTATTCGTTTCCACCATGATAACTTTTCACATCTTCAGTTGGTAGATTATATCTGAACCTGAAATATTTTTTCTAATCCAGATTTTAGAAATTCATGGTTCAATTTTGAAGAAGTTCTTGATATTAATAGTTTTACTAACCATTTTCAAAAACATCTGTCGACTGAAGAAAATCGTAGATAGCAAATAAATAAAAAAAACAACAGATTTGTTGTAGCGAACATCGCAATTATTTTGACTAACAGAATCATTCTAATTGGTTTCTTGCACGCCAATAGCGATCTCAAATATTTTCACCTAGTCACCGATAGGCGGTGGCGAACGAAGTAAGAAAATCTGTTCCGAATTGCCGACGACGCATTATTATGGTACGAATGTAATTGTTGTAATAAATTTGTAAGTACAGTGCTAATGCATATTTGATTTGTTCAAAACCATGCATCTTATCACCCCATAGATTTATAAATTTTCTAAGCAAATTGATTTAAGGAATTCAAGTTACATATGTAGATAGTTACATCTAGCTGATTTTTACTTCTACTGTAGCACATTGTATCATGCTATGATACATCTGTGCTTTTGTTTAAGACAACAATTCGTATCATGTATTCATGGCACCAACAATACATAAAGTTTTTCTAAAGTAGGTAGAGAAATTATCAAGATATACCTAATCAGTGTACGTACTTAACTAAATGTGTTGCAAAAGTTTCAAAAGTTGACTCATTACCCAGAATGATAGAAGATTTCCGCAACGAAATTCAAGACACACCCCTAAAATTGTTTCCCACCCAACTTTCCAGCGTAAACTTGACACGAGTGAGAATATTCGTCACGTACTACGAGATAGTTCTTCAAGGCCAAGACAGCTCGCACATATTAAAAGTTCCATGAAATTTGCCAATATGGCTGAATTTTTAACCCGATTTTGGGTAAATTTATTCAGAAACTATCTCACTTTACTAAATCACTATAAGATTAAATCTTTTGCTAACGTGATGTGGCACGGGATAGATATGTCCTGCGGAGATGATTCATATCAATTTGCCGAGAATAGGCCTCGTACTTCAAAGCAGGTACCGACTTTGCCTGAGGTTGTTGACGATCTGTTTGACTTTAATATTTTATTTATTTTTATTTTTTTGAAAAACCAACCGTAACAATAATTTATTATGTGTATAAAATATGTGTAAGTTATTTAACCAATAATAGGTTTTCACTGATGTATATTACCTATTTAGTTAATATACAAGAGTTACATAAAAGTTACTTTAGCTTATGCGGATGGGATGGTGATGGTGATACAATTGTACCATTTAAGTAAGTAAAGTGATTTAAGAGATGATAATGAAAAATTACAAATCAAGAAACAAGTTATTACGCGCTCTAGAGTCCAAGCTGCCGAAATGAAGTACTTGAGAGGAGTGACAGGGGTTACGAAATAGGATCATATAAGAAACTCAACGATCCGAGACGATCTAAACATTGAACCACTGCTACTCTTCATAGAAAAATCGCAACTCAGGTGGCTTGGGCATGTACTAAGAATGCCTGATGACCGAATTCCGAGGAAGATACTAAGTACGATTCCAGAGGATAGACGTCCAATGGGCCGCCCCGGACACAGCTGGGCGAGGCAACTCCAGAAACTGTGTGAGGAGAGGATTGGATTGCCATGGACGGAGGCCGAACAGTCAGCACAAGACAGGGACGTATGGGGGGCTTGGATGGGGGTTAGGATGGGTGGATCAGTATATTTAAGGTATAATAATAATGATATGCAAAATAAAAACTTTTTTTACAGACAAAGAAAAAGATGAGATGGGTAGGTATCTATAGTTATTGTAAATTATCGAAAGACCGCCTGTGTGATTTTAAGGAGTGATTTTATGGAGTGTGGTGCAGAGTTAAAAATGTAAAATTGTTTATAGATGTATTGAAACTGTGTGATGCACTATAAATGAAGGAGTTCTGCTTATAATTAGTGTTGCACCGTATTCGTTTTCACAAAAGTTTGTTGACAAACGTAAATCGTAAATCAACGCTCAAAAAATATCTTTTCAAATGGTCACATTAATTGATTTAGGCGTAAAGATGTTGCATTATATCATTTCGCCTTGTTGAAGAATCAACGGAAACAAAAAAGCTTTTGGAACTAGTGATGATGGAAATTACGCTGCTCATAATTCAAAATCCGCCTGAATGAAATATGAAGATCTTATTATTTCATTCCATTTCTTCCAGATAATAAATATTGTTTGTGTCTTTTGACGCACTATTAGCTAGTTATGAGTAGAAAGATAATCTAATGATTTCTTTGGGGTACTTATAACAACTCCGGGAACGGGAATATAATTATGACCAAAGATCAGACCTGATAAAGAAAATGGCTTCGAAAAATATCAACCAACGTAACGGATTTCTGTATTGCGTTAATTTTATTAGGCCTCTTTTAAATACATCATGTTACCCCTCTGTAGGTCTTCTGTATTGTCGTCTCATAAATAAAGCATGATATTAAAATACAGACCGAAGCGTGGTCTCCAACTAGCCAATCTTAAGCAAACCACAATAATATATAATTATTATATACAAAGGAAAAAAGAAAAATTGCAGGCAATTTTTTTTTTTAATTTTCAGAGTAGGTCAGGTTATAAAGGAAAAAGAAAAACTCAATAATAAATTTTTTAAAAAGAATTAAAAGAGCGATTTTTTTCATTTATTTTTTAATGTGAATACCTCACAATAGTCCCAGCTGCTCTCGTCTGGAGCCAGCGCGACTATGACATCCCCAATTGGGGTATGTTGTGAGGATGAAGGTAGTGGGGAGGGGAAGGAGATGTGGAAGAGGAAGTGGGGAAGTACCTGGCTATACACCAAACACGGCCAAAACCGTTTCGAGCAAAGTTTCAATTCTGAATGGTTGTTTTACATCAGGGCGATTTTATTACTGAGAGTATCTTCCAGTCTGCAACGTGCCGCAAATATACTGTATCTATAAATATTATTTTTAAATGAATTCATTGTGAAATAATACAAATTAATCAAATGAAATTTATTTGCGCACGTCGGAATTCGATACCGCGACCTTCGGATTGGGTGTCAAGAGCCTTATCCTTCGACCACAAATATTTGTTAAAGTATGCTGCTTGTGCGGAGTGGACAATTCTAGTGAATAATTTTTTGGTTGTTTCTTTGATTGTAATACATTATGTCGGAGTTCAGATAATCCTTCAAAATTTTAATAATATTTGGCAACTTTTTACAGTGTTTGACGATAAAATCACCTACTTTCTGAGCAAATGGTATATTGTTGCTGATTTAGGGTCGTTATCCCCGAATTAGGAAACTTTACTATATTGACTACCATAATACGGGCATTTGCCTAGCTCGGTAGTCGAAATACCATATAAAAACAATCCTGTAATAAACAAAATGAATAAAGAAATTTAAAAAAAAAAAAAAATGATAAGGTATGCATCTGATAAACCGCTACAAGGTACCTTGTGCATATTTAGTTTACAGTAGAGTTTTATGGTTGCCTACCATAAACGTACTGCCCGACTGTAATTAATGTTTGAATAACTGTATTTAGTGCTACTTTTGTAGGTTTAATATTATATTTTTATTAAGTTTAGGTACATGTATTTTTTTAAATTCCATTATTGTAAAGCTACACATCTCGATACAGGAATGCCCTAGTGAGATGTGCAGCTGATATTTTTTATGTATTACATTATTTTTCAATACATAAATAAAATGAAAAAAAAATGTAATTACATATTTATTAATTGTGTAATGGGTCGCACATACTAGAACTTTTCAAAAGTTATGTTCGTAGATTTTTTAAATGAATTACACATTGTTAAATTAATTATATTAATTATTAGTTATACCACAAAAGAATAAAATAGTGGAAAAGTCAGTCCATTAATGTGATACTAGATCGATCCATATCAAATTATTTAGCAAAGTGGACTTAAAAATTAAATTACAAAAAAAAAAATCTCTACTTTCTTCCGAGTACAATAATATACGCCCTAGTAATACAGAGACACTACGAAAAGACTTCTAAGAAACAGCTTTTATCTTAGAATGGTTTCGGAAACATATTTTTATTAAAAACTTACCCTCTTCACGGAGCAGTCACGTCCCAATTTCATTAGGAGATTAAAGAAACGCAAGCTTATTGTGCTGGATTGAAAAAGCAATTAACACCATAAATAACCCACTGAGCTGGACGAAATAAATAACTCCCAGTATAATAAATAATGAAGTGTGGTTCTGCGGAATAGTTTGAATAGCTTATCATAAACACGTATAAAGTAATGTGAATAACCTTTTACGCGCAAAAATAACATAATCCCAGCAAATTTTATATACACAAAATCATAAATTTGTTATTTTCCCAGAGAGCAATAGTGACTTTGTCGTTTCACTTCGCTTGTCCTAGGTTTATTAAAATCGGTGTATTAAAAAAAAAATTAGGGGACAAAACCTATAGGATAAGAAAATATTATTTGAAAATGTAAGAATGCACGAGTATGCTATACTTTGAGTATACGGTAGGTTCGGCAGGTTCAATTCTACATAAAAGAAAACGTGAGGTGTATTAAATACGTTAATAATATTAAAGTTTAATGTTGAGTAGTCCAGAAAATGGAAGCCTGAAAGTGATAAAATCGAAAGATGGAAGAATGTTGACGAATGAAGAAGAAATAAAAGAGAGATGGATGAAATACTTTGAGGAAGTCTTTGAAAGCAACCCGGATGATAGTGAGTCCAGCATCGAATCGGGTATGAACGACGACGGAGCGAATGTTATCAAAATCAGCATGGATGAAATTAAAAAATCGATTAAATGCATGAAGAGTGGTAAGGCTGTTGGTTTCGACAATATTGCTGCCGAATACTTTAAAGGAGATAGCCATATTATTCTCACGTGGTTGTGCAAACTTTTTAATCAGTGTTTAGAGGAAGGTTACACGCCATTAGATTGGAGAAGGGCTGTAATCATGCCGTTATACAAAGGTAAAGGGTCACGTATGGAATGTGGGAATCATAGGGCTATTAGCCTGCTAAGTTCTGTCGGCAAGCTGTACGGAAGAATATTGATTGAAAGGGTAAGAATGGGAACAAAGGATAAAATATGGGATGTGCAAGGTGCCTTTATGAGCGGAAGGGGATGCATGGACCAGATTTTCTCCTTGCGTATGCTCACTGAGAAGTTTCTGGCGAAAAACCAGAAACTCTTCTGCGCCTTTATCTATAAAAAGCATACGACCGAGTCGACAGGAAAAAGCTATGGAAGGTATTGTCCAAGTATGGAGTGAATACAAATCTCATAGAGGCAATTGCGTCTCTGTACGAGGGAAGCGTTGCGTGTGTTAGGGTGAACGGTGGTTTTACGGGGTGGTTTGACATCACAAAAGGTGTTAAGCAAGGCTGCGTAATGTCACCATGGTTATTCAATCTATACATGGATAATTGTATGCAAGAATTGAAAGTTGGGATTGGGTGCGAAATTGAGTAATCTGAAAGTATGTTGTCTGTTGTACGCTGATGATGCGGTGCTGATTTCTAACACTATGGAAGATTTGCAGTCTCTAGTGCCTAGGATGAACGAAGTATGTATGAAGAATGAGTTAATGGTGAATGTAAGTAAGTCTAAAGTCATGGTGTTTGAAAGAGAAAGTACGAGAACAGTGTGTGACATGTGATGAACGATGAATACTTGGAGCAGGTGGATGAGTTTGTGTATCTGGGTAGTATGTTTACGAGAGATGGGAAGGCTGATAGAGATATCGAAAGAAGGGTAAATGCCGGTAACTCCATTAATCGAGGACTGAATGCCGTTGGCGCTAATAAAAAACTGTCAAAAGGAGCGAAACAAGCAGTCCACAATGTAGTCCTGATACCTACCCTGATGTATGGCAGTGAGGCATGGAACTGGCAGAGGAAGGATGAAAGTAAACTGAATGCTGTAGAAATGAGATCCCTGAGGCGTATGTGTGGTAAAACCATGTATGATCGTGTGAGAAATGTGGAGATCCGCAAAGAATGTAAGGCTGATGTAAGCATAATGAGTAAGATTAAGAAAGGGACCCTCAGATGGTTTGGGCATGTAGAGCGAATGAACGAAGAAAGTAGTGTAAGAAAAATATATGACGCAAATGTGAATGGTAGAAGAAGTCGGGGACGCCCGAGGAAGACGTGGCACGATCAAGTGAATCAGATACTTGAGTCGGGCCATGTCAAAAGCCAGAATAATAGAAGAGTATGTATGAGACGATGTATGAATGTGAGTGAAGCAAAGAGTGTGTGCCAGGACCGAGTTGTTTGGCGGTCCGTCCTCTCTGCCTACCCCTGCGGGGAAACGGCGTGATGGTTAGTTAGTTAGTTATATTAAAGTTTAAAGTCTAGTTTTGTGAAAAATCATATACATGATGCTTTATTATTTAGTACTTAAAACTTTGATGAAAATAATTTTCTTGGTTCAGTTTGCTTTGTTTATTAATCTGATAGTAACTAACTTTATAACTATGCCAATTCAGAATCAACTCAACTCAACAACTCTTTGAAAAGTCATCAAAATCCATTATTTTTTTTTAATAGCCCGTACCCTGACCTAACGCAACCGATTTAACCAATTTTTTCAATATTTTTTACATCACTTTTAACGTTACTTTTTTATGTTTACAGTAGGTAAACGTAAAAAATATCGATCTCCACCATCAAAGAAGTGCTCGAACCGCCACTGTATTTTACCAAACAGTAGTCCACGCTGAAATGTGCGGAATTCACTGAAATGTGCGGAATACCTCGTCATCAATCGGGGTTTCGTAAATGCCACAGCACTACAACAGCTCTACAACCTGTGATAATCTTGCCTCCACTGATGCTCCAAAGCCTCGATTCAAGTTCTTTTGGATTTCTTTAAAGCAACTTACTGAGCATACCATTGCTTGTTTCAAAGTTGTTCTCGTTCTCCTGAGACATAAAACTATTGTGTCAGCAATTCATCATGAAAACTTTAGAATGAAATACCACCGTCTAATCGAATATCGACATTGTTGCCGTGCTTCAAGAAGCTCTGTGGTGAAAGATGAATTACTAACTGCACAGACAACCGCACAACAACATAATTGATAGAATTTATGATGAAAGGGATATCTACTGGTGTTTATGATTATATTAGCAAGGGTACCCGGCTTCGCTCAGGACAACATTAGAGAATGGACAACATTGGAATGTTCCTTCAAGAGCATTAGCGATCCATCGTTCCAGAACGTTCTCGAAACTTTTAGACTCACCGACATAATTCGCCACTCTTTCCAGAACTTTCTAGAGTTTTATCGAACCTTCCAGAGCTTTCCGGAAGACTGTTCTTGAAATTTCTAATGGGCGAAATTTCCAGCCTTTACTTCTAGCCCGTCTTCAAAATCACGCTCATTGGGTAAAAACGGTACCCCTCATCCTGGAGGACGGAAAGACATCTACCACATTATATAACTCCCTTGATTGCACCGGGACTCGTTTCGCACGTTTTTTTGGACTTTCTTTTATAATATACTAGCTTTTCCCCGCGGCTTCGCTCGCATAGTATTACGGGAAATTACTTTAGCGGTTGAACTTATCAATTATCCCCCCTCCTCCCCACCCCCACCCCTCCCGCATTCCATACATTCATTCCCTTACATTCAGTTTTCAAACATCTCGCCTGCCATCTAATTTTCGTAAAGCTATAGCTCAAAGAAAAAAAGAATTATCCCATTTTATTCATTCGTTCGGAATTTATGCGTTTACAAACATTTCGGATGTTTATTTTTAATTAAATATTTGGAAGTTTGTTAATATAATAAAAAATTACACTATTTTTTATTCAGTCTTTATAATCGTTGCAAATCATATTTTTAATGTAGAAACTCTTATCTGACATTTATTCCAAAACAGAAGCCTGTCCCAAAAGAACAAAACATATTCTAATATTTGAATTTTCTGGAGCAGTAGCTGACCAGGGGGCTGAGTACTTACCAGCTTAGAGCCCACAAATATATCAACATCGTTTCCATGGAAACGATTTTTTTCTGACGTTAGCAATAACTCGCTTTTGTTAACGACAGAAAACGTATAACAAATATTTATAGTTTCATAACGCCAGAGCTTGCCATCATATACAAACTATAGTCTTCGCATATAATTTAGCTTTCTATTGGTGAATGAATTTTTAAAGTCTTTTTATTGGTTAATGCGTGAAAGCGTCATAAACAAACTCGAGCAGTTTCGCATTTATAATAGTAGTATGGATTTTGATTATTTACTTTGAATTTTAATATTATTTGCTTTAATTTTAAACTTGATTATTTCATTGATTGATTTCAAATTAATTTTAATTGTTTAATTATATTTATGTAGGTACATATTATATTAGAAGCAATGCTGAAAACAAGCTGCATTTCTGACGAAATCCTGAATGAATATCTGAGAAGTCCCTTTTGTCAAGATAATCAACGGTATTAAAAAATGTGTAAATGTGTAAAGATCAATTGAAAAATAAATTTAAAACAGTTTTTTTATATTATTCTTTTATTACCTAACGTACTTATGTTTTTCTGAATAGGGCGCAAGTCAGTAACTATGAGATTCAAATTCGATCTATCCAAATTCTAGCCAAAATTATTACCAACCGTGCGTAAATCCTGCGCGTTTTGAATATTAATTTCCAAAACGCAGTTTGCTTTATTTCGGAGTACCTAATTATCTTTGTGGCCTATGCAAAATTTATTGAATTCAGCATTCCAGTGATGTTCATATCCGCGGTTAGAAGCCGCAAGCGATTTGCGTTTGCCAGTCGATTACGTGTTTATATACAACATGTTTGTACAACATGGATTTCATTCGGATTTCCGATGACGAAACAATTTTCAAATCAAGGAAAATCACAATTTATTTATTACATCCTCACAGACTTCATTTAGTCCTGATGATGTGAACATTGCTCATGAAGCATGTAGATTATGTATATACACATGAAATGACGTAAGCTAAATTATTTGTCTTTTTAATAAATTTTATTTATTATTGATTCATACTTAGTAAATGTTATGAAACATAACTGGTTCCTTTTTTTCAATTTTTCTCGTAACAAGAGTATCGTTGGATACAACATTTTCCCAAGCAAGGGCTCAATTAATCCCTTGGTAGTGTTTACATGAAATAAACAATCTTTGAAAATAATGTATTTATTTGCATGTTATTAATATCTTGCAGAATATTATGTTAAAGATTGAATGTGCTTCATTATACAGATATTGCAAATGGTAAATATTTAAGCATTACATTTTCAAAAAATATAAAATAATCATGTGTAGATATTAAAAAAGAAAGGAACTTATATGAAAGAAGGCAAATATACTTGAACGAATACTGAATTGTAAACTTGTTAATATGTACTTTGATAAAATTTTTGGAAAGAAGTAATAAGATATTGTTCTTCTAATAATCAGCAAACAAAATAGTGCAAACAAAAGAATCCAATAAATACCAGGGTTGTTTTTGTTTTTAACCTACATAACTTTTATCACTCTGTCACATTTTCACCACTCTGTCACATTTTGTTTTTACTTAACATGAAATCTCTCTGGAGGGGAAATTTTAGCAAGGGGGGAAAGAGGCCTAAAATGCCTATTGAGGGTGACAAACACGAGCTGCGTGTATACCTATTTCGAATGACAATCCACGTGACAGAATTAACAACGTACGATATAAAAGTTGTAGGAGACATTTTTTTGAGATTTTTAAAATATTTTATTAAACATCATTACAAATAATAATAGCTGTTATTTGATAGGTTAAATCTTTTGAAGTTTCAAAATAGTTTTATATTTTATGTCGTCATATCATTTTTTGTAACGTTATAGAAAATATGCAAGTCGAGGTGGTAGGAGACAACTGTGATTTGTATGAAATACACTTCTGTCACGAGAAGTTACAACTCTGTTACGTAATTTTTACTGCAAAAATATAAACACATACTTTTTAAAACGCACACAGTCGTTACTTCTTTAGTACAGTAGATTTTAAAGTAATTATAAAATAATAATATTGGTAATTACTGGTGGAGACAACTTATGTAGGTTTAAAAGAAGAACGACCTACCTACAAAACTACAAGAAAACAAGTTTTAGTTTATAACAATAATTTTTTGGCGTTAGGGAAAGAACCGATCTGTAGTGATTCTGAGGTTCTAAAAATATTCGCCAAGCAAACCAGGTAACCTTTATTATTTACCAAAACCCACAAAGGCCATAGATAATCGGATCAAAGAGAGATATGGTATGGAAGCGCACCGACTGTCGCCGACCTCCGACCAAATTTTACGGATAATCAACGCGGCGGAGCCAATAAAAGTTGTGTTAGAGGTGCATGCAAAAACAATGGCAGTCAAGGGGCCGCTGTGAGTATGGGTAAACGATGTTGGCGATATTTCAATCTGAAAATGTACATGGTCGGTCTCGCGTGTTCTATTATCTATTATTATAACGCAGACACATCTAATTAATTTAAATATAAATATTTTAATACTTTTTTACTATCATTACTTTTATCTTACTAATAAAAAAACACTTCCCAATCGTTGTACGGTTACACATTGAATATGACTGTAAGAACCCTTTTTTAAATGGTTACCAATAAAAAATGTCTTAAACTGTGCTGCGATAGAGCTGGCAACGTCGCATTTTGGCAGACTGACGCATGACATTCCCGACTTCTTGGTTAAAATGAGGTTCTTACTTGTTCTTAATACAATAATGTGAAATGATCTACTAGTGATACATGGGTTGGAAAAATCAGATAAAAATTCTCTTTAGCTGCAAAAACAATGTACTCATGTATCTTTCCATGATCAATTTTAATGCTGTTTGATATTTGTTTCTGTTTTACGTTTCTTATAGTAAGGTATATTCACAGTTGTTTATCGATTGTATAAAATTTATGGCTGTTAGTGTATGAAAAGTGTGATTTAGGACGAAAATTTGGCACTCAGCGCGAGAGAATGAAGACATAATGGAATTTTCGTTAATTTTTCTAATGGAATGTAATGGGCGTGACGTGCGCAGTGCATACATCCCAGAAGGCTGTCACTTTAAGCTCGTCATATGCACTTGCTAAAATTAAATTAATGTCACGAAAGAACAGGCAAATGCATAGAGCGCATTTCTAAGAGGGGTGTTTTATTTTGGTGTGATACTGTAGAGTAGTGCCGAATTCATGAATCTAGTGGAATAATGGCATCTCACTTTTGGGGATGTTTTAAGGCTGTAGATACCTTTTTTATATGAATACCGCACAAGAGTCCCAACTGCTTCCGTCTGGAGCCAGTGAAACTATGGAATCCCCAATCGGGGTATGTTGTGAGGCTGAAGGTAGTGGGGAGGGGAAGGAGATGGGAGAGAGGAAGGTGAGAAGTACCTTGCTATTCGGATCTGGTCACCAAACACGGCTAAAGCCATTTCAAACAACGTTTCAATTCTGAACGGTGGTCTTACACCAGGGCGATACTGAGTATCTTCCACTCTGGAACGTGCCGCAAATATACTCCATATTATTTTTAAATAAATAAATTGGGAAATAACACAAATTAATGAAATAAAATTTATTTGCCACGCCGGGATTCGATCCCGCGACCTTCGGAATGCGAGTCAAGAGCCTTGACGCTGGACTGCGCCGGCCGTCGTAGTTGGATAAACAAAGAGGAAGAGGCTTGGAAAGTACCTGAATATTCAGATCTAGTCACAAAACATAAAGCCATATCAAGTACCAAACCAACGCAACGTTTAGATTTAGTGTACGATTGGTTGACTTCCTTCGGGGCGATACTAATATTCACACTGGCATGAAATCTCTCATGTATACAGGGTGAAGAAAAAATCTCTCATGTATACTCATACTTGACATACAACCGTCCCAAGAGTCGTTGGAGATTATCCACCACTTACCCGCCCTGGTATGAGAAACAGATCACTCCCCCAAGGATCTCGCAAGGACTTTAATTTTTTGAATGAACGAATCTACATTTAATTTTGAACGAATCCAGAACTCCGTGTCCTTGCATACGTTGTTAGTAAACAGTATGCAAGTGCTTAGCGGGAAATACAAGATACAATAATTGTTAGTATGACTATAGACAAGACCACGGGACAGGTTGGTGGTAGTCCACGAGGAGGCAAGCGCTGGGTGATTGCATCCAGCGTAACCTGCAAGCGCCTGTAGGGAGGAAGACACAGTGCATAAATAATATGGGTACAGCGCTGGAAAACGGGTGGGATTCCTCTCCAATCGATTCGCAGTCCCAGGAAGAACGCCCATGACGTTCGATCTAAGTCAGTCCCAAGGGTCGGTAAAGAATCGACAAAAACTGATAGCGGTGTACCGAAATTCCACCGACCCATATAATCGACGCTGGAAAGGATAAATGTCCAAAGCGCAGCTTAAATGTAAATGAAAGGATAAATGTCCAAATGCAGCTGGATAGGATAACCATGAAGCGCCATGCATTTTTACTTTCTAGCTGTATGGCGCTTAATTTTTTAGGTACGAACATAAAAAAAAATGTAAAAATGATTTATCTGATTTTTTATATTATATCACGGATTATGTAAAAAAAACACTTTTTAATCGTATAAATGTATAATAAACAATTTTGTCACCTTTCTTTTTTACCATTTCATACAAGAATATTTAATTAAAAAAATAACAATGTCTAACGGCGTGTAGGCGATTTGGTGTGTGAAAACTGTTTCTACAAAATAAGTCTTTTTATTTTTTTCTATGGAATTTGAACAGAGATGTAAAGCTTTATTTATTATGGATCTTCGAATATCACACAAATTTGTATCCATGTATATATAATTACAAACTACTGGACAGAAGATATTTGCGTAAAGCCGGTAACAGTAATATGTTTACCGAAAACAGGAGCTGCAAGGTAAATGGCTTGTATGCCAAAAGTAAATTATTTATTATTTAAAAAATAAACATAGTAAACATATTTGCGGGAACATACATCACGCAAGTTTTCCCGCGTCTTTACAGCACTAGGTTTTTGTCGATTCTTTACCGACCCGTGGAACAACTGCCTAGCTTTAACCGGTGATTTCCTACATTTTTCAGAGTGAAAAACGTAATGAATAGTGGGCGGAATGCGGAGGCAAAACAAAAATTTCAGAGCCGCTAATCATGAAAGGCAAAACAATTAAAGTATCGTTATTTGACCGGTCTAATTTGTTTTATGGGGCCAACAGACTTAGCTATAAAAGATCATTTGGTTTTAACTTATTTCAGCATGTCGCTCGCCATACATTCCCAATGTTTTTGCCTCCGCTAGCTGCCCACTAGTAATGAAATTTTGGCCTTTGATGACATTTTTAATGATTTTTTTTCGTTCAAATAAAAATGTAAAACAATCAGTAGGTATTATTGTTCAGTTAGGGTCCGGGTAATGGGTTGAGCAGTCACTCGGCTGAATGACCAGTTACGACATGTGTTGGAAATTTGTTTCTGTTCGTTTTTGAAAAAAAAAATTAACAATGTCACCTGAGACCGAAATTTCGTTTTAATTTTTTACTTCAAATAATGACAGAAATCACTAAAGAAAAAAATGTCTCCACCAGTTAGTGGGGAAAAATTCAACAGAATTACCAATATAATTATTTTATAATTACTTTAAAATCTACCGTACTAAAGACGTAACGACTGTGTGCGTTTTAAAAAATCTGTGTTAATATTTTTGTAGTAAAAATTACGTTACAGAGTTGTAAATCCTCGTGACAGAAGTGTATTTCATACAAATCACAGTTATCTTCCACCTTGCGTATATTCTATAATGTTACGAAAAAATGATATGACGACATAAAATATAAAACTATTTTTAACCTTCAAACGGTATAATCTATCAAGTAACAGCGATTATTATTCTTAATAATGTTTAATATAATATTTTTTTAAATCTCTAACACTTGTCTCCTACAACTTTTATGTCGTACTTTAATTCTGTCACGTGGGTTGTGATTTGAAATAAGTATACACGCAGCTCGTGTTTGTTACCCCCAATAGGCATTTTAGGCCTCCTTCCCCCTTGCTACAATTTCCCCTCTGAGATCCAGAGAGATTCATTTTTAGTAAAAACAAAATGTGACAGAGTGGTGGAAATGTGACAGAGTAGTAAAAGTAATGTAGGTTAAAAATAACAACAACCCATAAACATTTTCTTTCCAAATCTCAAAAGAAGCTAAGTGCTGAAAAGAGGACATATAAGTTGATATTTCATAAACACTTTGCTATTTAAAATAGTCAAGAATTATTTAATGATCATATACCTATCATATAATATTAAATGCGTTTATTTGCCCAGCATTTATGGCAACCGAGGTATTTGAGGTCAAATCCAAAGAGTTTAACTCTCTACAGCAGGGCAAAAAAGAGAGAAGAAAATTACTAGTTATTACTCTCTCGAATAAAGTTTTTTTTGTGAAAGAAGTGAATTTTTGCAAATAAAAAAAATACCACAGCGTAGCAACACTAAATGTTTACATAATGACTATCCAAAAAAGATTTGCTGGTCTTCACTCTAATGTAGACAAAAACACGTAAAAAGCTTTCAAAACAAGAAATACGTGCAAAAATCTCGCTATTCTAACAGATTCCAAAATAAGTCTAATTAAAGAGTCATAAATTTTCCCCCATTTAGTTTGCCTCAAGCCGTAAATTACTTAGAACGGTGTTTCGATAAAATATGAAATAGGTTCTAGCAAGTATCTCAGTAAGCCCGTTTGATATCTTGACTGAATTTGCGAAGGGCAGTAATTCCGAAGTAATGATTTACGAAGGGTTTTGGGGCGGTAAACAGGGTTACTGGTACTTTGCGCGATGAATTCAATGAAACAGGGGAAATGAAGACGAGTAAAAAAGTTCATATGATTATACATAGTGTTACGGGGGTTATGATTCTTGCGTGATAAATGAAATAAGCAAAACTTTGAGCTTACAGGTTTATTAAACAATATTCAACCACATAATTTACATTTGCATAACTTTATTTATCAGAAGCTGGAGCTATTCGCGAGCAGTTGAGTCGACGGCAATCGGAAACAGAATTAGGTGCAATATAGCTCGCTGATGATAAAAGGCGCACGAGCAGCCAATAGAAGGTAATCTTTCGTGAAAGCGCTGCATTATTCGCTTACCACAGTGTCTCATCGTGATTGATTTTTACCGTGCTGTACCGCGTTGCGCTTCCTCCTCATTTAGCGAATATTTTAAACCACCTTGCGGTGTCCATCAACAGGACAAAATCACAATCAGAGAATTAACGCAAGCAACACGGTATCACTTTTACAAATAAACACACTCTTTGCCACGATCTGTATATCTGTCCCGATGCTGGATACCACAAGGATGTCTAAAGCGTTAATAATTAAATAATTTTTTACTGGAGTATTGCCAATAAACTCATTCCAAAAGTGTTCAGTAATGTTTATTTATTTTATTTATTTATTAAAAGAAGTTTATACAATGAACAAAAAAAAATTGTGTTAATTCATCCGCCATGCTAGGGATGTCCCTGTGTTATGGCGGATGAAGTTTACAGATTGGGTAGGTACGGTGTACAGTCATTAACTTATGCAATTCATTTAAGTAGTTTAAGTTACAAGTTGTATTAATTATATTACAATTCAATTAAAATAGCAAGTTTTACACATCATCGTCACTGAATGTAAGGATCCATTTTGATAATTTTTTTTTAAAGATATGGGGTTGGGTTTCGGATTTTAGGTTCTCGGGGAGAAGGTTAAACATTTTAGGAGCTAGGTACATGAAATGTCTTTGAGCTGATGTGGTGCGTAGTGTAGGAACATTGTAGTGTCGTTTGGTTATTGTTCTGGTGGTGTAACTGTGATGTAAGAGAGTTTTTTTCTTGTATTTGAACATGAAATGTGTTAGTGTAAATTTTAGATGAAGTTGCCGTATGTTTAAGACATTGTACTCTGTGAACAGTCTTTTGGAGGAATATCTTGTTGGTCGCTTGTTGATAGCACGTAAAATCGTTTTTTGGGCTTTTTGCAGTGGATCAAAAAAATTAAGAACACAGCCGCCCCAAATTATGATGCCATATGCTAACTGGGATTGGCAGAGAGCATAGTAAACCGTTTTTAGTGTTATAGGAGTAAGTATATTTCTTAGAGTTCAAAAAACATAAGAGAGCTTGCGAATTCGGGGACTTAGACTGGCTAAGTGCTGATCCCAACGAAGATGGTGATCAATTAGGACCCCCAGGTATTTTATATGAGATACTTTTTCCAAATTTGGGCAAGTACAGGAAGAGTAGGGACTTGGACAAGAGTGAATATTATTTTCTGATTGATAGAAGGTTGGGTTGCAGCAGATAGACTGAAGGTTAAGAATTTAGTTTTACCAGCATTGAGGGTGAGGAGATTATCATCTAACCAATTCTTTACAAGACCTATGTCGTATTGAGCTATGTCGAATGCTCCTTTCCAATTTTTATGTCGAGCTATAAGCACAGTGTCATCTGCAATGGATATTATTTTTCCGGCTATGGGTAGGTTACAGAGTTTATTGATGTATATGAGGAACAAAATAGGGCCTAGAACACTTCCTTGTGGAACTCCGAATTGGATTGGTAAAGGGTTGCTTAAAGCTATGTTGTTAATTTTCACGGTTTGTGATCTTCCAGTTAGGTACGAGGAGAACCAGTTAAGAGTTGAATCCCGGATGCCTATTTGAGATAGTCTTTCCAGAAGAATGGGGTGGGAAACCGTGTCGAATGCTTTGGCTAAGTCTAGGAATATGGCTAGGCAGGAAACGCCTTCATTCAGGCTGTTGGTGATGTTCTCAGTCAAGTCTAAGATCGCAGATTCTGTACTAATTTTTTTTTGGAAGCCAAACTGATTGGGCGAGAGAATCTTCTGGGTTTCCAAATGTGAGATAAGTCTACTTTTAACAATTTTTTCAATGATTTTTGATAAGACACTTAGCAAAGAAATGGGTCTGTAGTTTTCGATATTTGTTTTGTCGCCACTCTTATAGATTGGAATCACCGTTGCATGTTTTAGTTGATTAGGGAAGGAGCCGCTTTTGAAACTTAGATTTACAATATGTTTTAACGGTGTGGAAATAAAGTGAGCTATGTGTTTTAGTATGTAAGGTGAAATTTTATCAATACCTGCAGCGCTATTTGTTTTTATAGAGTATTGTGTCAACAATTTCTTTATTAGATGTGGGGGCTAGGATAAGGGTGGGATGAAGAGAGTTCTGCTGTTGTACCTGTGAAGTTAGAAGATTTTCGGTTTTATTTGTGGTTTTAAGAATTTTTTTGGCTAAGTTCATGCCGATGTTACTGAAGTAATGGTTGGCGTGATCGGCTAAGGTTTTTGGGTCTTCGTGGACTTGGATATTTTTACCGTTAATTAGTAGTGATTGAATGTTGAGTGAGGTTTTTTTATTTTCTGAGATGTCGTTGACTACGTTCCAGATTACTTTACTGTCATATCCTGAATCCTTTACAAGGTCACAAAAAACTGTACATTTAATTATAAAATGAAAAATACGTCTCTGAAGACTAGACTTTTAAGCAATTGTGTATGATTGTGCTCGTTCAAAATTTCATGTTCATATTGAAAATATCTGAAAGATGTTGAGTTTCGTCATACACAATTCAAAGGAGATGATCAATCTTGCAAGTTATAAGGCTGCTTTATTTCAGCTTAGTGCGTGGTATGCTTGAGAATGAATCTCAGGTATGGGGGCCAGAGGACACCTATACCTAGAGGATACCTCTGAGGGAGTTCAGTTTTTACCCATGGATGTTTCCAATAGTATTTATCTCGGAATGTCTTGGGATTGTAGTATATGCAGCCTTTGAAATTCCTGGAGGATTGTCGTGTTACTTCGGATGGCTTGTTGGTGGCTGCTGATCGCTTCTGAGCGGTTTATTATCAATACCAGTCCAATAACTCCATTAATGGAGGACTGAACGCGGTTGACGCTAACAAAAAATTGTCCAAAGAACACGCATACCACAGAGGCAAATGTTTTTGCGGTTGGTGTCATTTAAGCGCGAAAGATGAACGCGCAGGCGCACTAACCAACGCCACCTTGCGGATATGAATGAAAACAACCATTTAAATAAGTACACAATCACCAAATACAACTTTGCCAGCTCCAAAATACAAACAATGCGTTTTTACAGCACGGCCGCGGAGGTGAGTTTATTAGTAACAGATCGAGTTCGAGTGTGTACGGGCTTTATTTATGTTGTTAAAACAACACAGTTTAACGGCGGTGAAGAGTTTTTTTAGTAAGGCCGTAACGGTCTAACCTTTAAAACATCATAGTTTAACGTATTCCCGTGAAATTGAATTGTTTCCTTTATTATTTCGATCAATATATTGCATCAAGCACTAGTCACTCTATAAAACCAACATAGGAAGTGGTTTCACCCATATTTTGCGAATAAAAGCAAATAGGATAATGTCTCAAAAGAAGTTAATGTTGCTTCAACAATGTGAACCAATCTACAGGTTTTGCAAAGTTTTAGAAAGGACGATAATATATGGGTTGGAGATAACAATTGATTTATTTCAAGTTTAATCAATCTACACAACCTTTTATCATGGAATAAGGCTTTACGGGGTGACGGAATTATGTATCGAGTACTAGTGTTTTTGTCCTTAAAATTAGGTGTAAGATATTTTCCGGCTGCAGAATATTGATATAAAGTGGGAAAGAAATGGGGTGAAAAGATAAAGAAAACAGGAAGGGTTTAAACTAACTAATGTGGACTAAATTTAGATGAAGCGATTGGAAGGCTTTTTTCTTGGTGGTCCATACCAGAATTATTTTGAAAACTCTTCCGCTCTACGGTAAAAAATACATTATTTCGTACTCTATATGTTTATTGATGTTCAGAAATAATCCACAAGTAACCCGTATCCAAAAACCTTCCCACAATGCATGGATATTTTAAGTATGGAAGATGAAAAATATATCAACGAAGTAATAAATAAGTAAGAAATATTTTTCATTAAATTACTTAAATGATTGCTGTAATTGAGCATGAAATCCCTCACCAAACACAAGGACCTTTTCTCTTTATGGTAAGGAAAAGCCATTATATATTCATTGCAAAAACATGAAAAATATTAAATAAAAAAAAATTTAAAATAAATTCTTCTTCTTCGTGTGCCCTATCAGGTCCCTTCGACGTTGGCGATCACTCTAGAAAATGTCTCTCTATCTTGAGCTGCCCTGAATAGTTCCTCCGCACTTCTAATGCCGGTCCACTCTCGTATATTTCGCAGCCAAGACATTTGTCTCCTACCAGGCCCTCGGCGACACTCTATTTTTCTTTTCAATATTAATTGGAGCAAGTGATACTTTTCCCCTCGAAGTATGTGACCCAGATATGAAATTTTCCTGACTTTTATTAATGTGAGCAGTTCTCCATCTGCTCTAGCCCGCCTGAGAATTTCTATGTTGGTGATCATTTCGGTCCATTTAAAATAAATAAATACATTTAAATGTTCTTTATTTAAAATGATTACGTACCCCTTCGCTATGGAGGTTATGCTCTTCTTCTTCTTCTAGTGCCCTGCCCGTTCAACGGACATTGGTTATCATGTTGGCTATGCAGACTTTTTAGTGCGGCCCGGAACAGCTCTAGAGTAGACTGGCCAGATCACTGCCTCAGGTTTTTCTTCCATGATGTTCTCCTTCTTTCAGGGCCCCGACCTCCAGCAATATGAGATGCAAGATCTCGTACTTCTTTGGATGTCTCATCACATGTCCTAGTTATTGAAGTTTTCGAAATTTTTTTTAATAACTTGTTTTTCTTTATACATCCGAACCATAACATCTTCATTCTTAACTCTGTCCATCCAGCTTATTTTAAATATTCTTCTGTAGATCCATAACTCGAAAGCTTCAAGTCGCCTTATTAGTTCTTCAGTAAGCGTCTATGCTACAATTTCATAAAATAATACCGAAAACATGTAGCATCTGACCATTCGATATTCGTAATCCAAAGTTGAGATCATGACTACAGAACATCTTTTTCGTGTGGATAAAGGTCTTTGATTTCAACCGAACGATCCCATCTTTCATTTAAATTGCAGCCCAAGTATACAATACTTTGTACCGTCTTTAGTTTCGTTCCAGCAATAGAACAAGATTATGTCCAACATTTTAAATTAAATCAAACCATTGGACCGAAAATATGTACTCAGAAGCAAGTTAGTAGATATTTGTCTACAGCATAGGTTCTCAACGTTGGGGGCGTTTCAGACCTTCAGGAGGGCGGTAGAAGACCAAGAAAAAGTTGGGGGGGGCATTTCAGACTTTCAGGGAGGCGCTAGGAGACCCAGAGAAACCCATCCTACCTCATCCCATTAAGGGCCATCCAACCACAAAAATATTTTCCCTACCCCATTATGCCCCCTCCGTTGTGGCAAACGTAACCCCATCGTGGTATCCCATTACGCCCCCTTCGGCGTAGTATCCCGATACGTTCCCTTCGTTGTGGCAAATGTAACCCTGTCGTAGTATCCCATTACGTCCCCTTCGTCGTGACGAGTTAGGGGGCGCTTGAAATAAAAAAATTCTGAAAGTGGGCGGTGGGCAAAAAAATGTTGAGAATCTTTGGTCTACAGTATTACGCATACACATTTTATAGCTTAGTATTGTGTGTTAATATCTTTGAAATGTGAGGAATTAATCATCTTACAATTTTTAACAGACAAAAATATTTTTTCCCTATCCCATTACGCCCCCTCCGTTGTGGCAAATAAAACCCCATCGTGGTATCCCATTACGCCCTCTTCGGCGTGGTATCCCGATACGCTCCCTCCGTTGTGGCAAATGTAACCCTGTCATAGTATCCCATTACGCCCCCTTCGTCGTGACGAGTTAGGGGGCGCTTGAAATAAAAAATTTCTGAAAGTGGGCGGTGGGCAAAAAAAGGTTGAGAATCTTTGGTCTACAGTATTACGCATACACATTTTATAGCTTAGTAAAGGTGTTTTTTTTAGAGGTATATAAATTCAAAATGAAAAAAGACGCATTAAAATAATGTTAATGTCTATGATATTGGCTTTATGTAATAGATAATGTTATGCCATTATTGTTTAAATACGATTTTGGGCATATGAGCGCCCACGGCTGGCTCGAATGACGCGCTATCGTGAAGTCCAATTTTCGCCAACTTTATCGAGGAACTGGGGCCATATAACGGCAACAACGCGGCAAATGTTGACTTCCAAATGGTCCAACGTCTCTGATTTATCAGCATAGACTAGTGACTTCACAAACCCCCAAAGAAAGTACTAATGGTGTGAGATCACACGATCGTGAAGGCCTCTTGACAGGTCTATTACGTGAAATTATGCGCTCACCAAATGATTCACGCAGTTATTGCGGGCCTGTGTAACGTTGACCTGTGAACTGGCCTTCACGATCGTGTGATCTCACACCATTAGATTACTTTCTTTGGGGTTTGTGAAGTCACTAGTCTATGCTGAAAAATAGACATTGGACAATTTGGTAGTCAACATTTGCCGTGTTCTTGCCATTATATGGACCCAGTTCCTCGATAAAGTTGGCGAAAATTGGACTTCACGATTGCGCTTCATTCGAGCCAGCCGTGGGCGCTCATATGCCCAAAATCGTATTTAAACAATAATGGCATAAAATGATCTATTAAATAAAGCCAATTTCATAGACATTTACATTATTTTAATGCGTTTTTTTTTCATTTTGAATTTGTATAACTCTAAAAAAAACACCCTTTATTTATTGTGTGTTAATATCTTTGAAATGTGAGGAATTAATCATCTTACAATTTTCAAATTTGAAAGCGATTTGATTCCCGGTAAATCTGTTTAACACTGCGTAGGCCGTTTCATAAAATATATATTTTTTTTAATATGCTGTATGAAATAAATTGTATACGCATATTATGCCTTGCCTAATGCGATTTCCTTTACAACATTTTACAAACCAAATTTCCAAGAAAGCGAAATATATAATATATACTTATATAATTTTTCAAATCATACACTTTTTATTATCACCAGCCCCCGAATTTCTTTCAGGGGAGAAAATCAGCGGAAAATATGAGGTTCTCCTTTCTTACCTGCTGAAACCCATGAAAAATACCTCCCCAAGGGTGTATTGACAAGGATATTAAATGTTCTATCCAGGATGATATATGTTACTTATCGAATCAGAATTCATCTCGTCAATTCAAATCCTGTTATTGGATTCGACATGTATTTTTGTCATCTTCCCGTGTACAAATAATAATAATAGAATAATATTATCTCAGCAATCTGAACATTAGAAGTTGTTAAGAGGCACGTATGCGCGGACCGTTTCGGCCAGTTTCATACAAATCTTAAATTTGGATTTGAGATCAAAACATTAACAACCAAACTGAAAAATTATTTTTGTAATCAAAAAGTATATCAAATATCTAGCACGGATTTGAGCTACTTTATTTATTTTTTCTTTAAATTATAAGATATAGGCCATTAAATATTTTAGTGTTTCATGATTTTAGAGGCAACTTGGGCAATTATTTGTGAGTAAATGAAAAACAATAAAAAAATAATTTTATTAGGATTATTTTACAAATACAATGAAAAATTAAATTAAACGACACTAAAAAGAGACAAACACATACATCTATAGGATTAAGCCTGCGAGAGAATGAGATAGAATAATCGGTCTCCTCTTTGTGCGGCGCTTCGTAGCTCTCCCACTCTTGTCTACTTTAGTTTTCTGAAGGTTTCACTTCTACCGCATGTGGACTGCACATTTAATTTTTTTTATGTATGGGTATATGGAAACGTCTCAAGGTTTCATACTGTTGGTTCATGGTCCATCTCCCTTTGTCTATTATCCTATACTTCACACAATTCAATATACCTTTGTCCTGTAAGTTTAAAGGATAAAGGACAAAGGAGCTTCTTCGGTGGCCGACTTAATGATGAATAATCTATACTTATAATTAATATAAATGATGTCAAAACATTCCTATTTAAATATGAAATCTGTCTGCACCTAATCTGAGACAAAGGTTCAGCACTGAGAAAATTATCACGTCTAGCCACAAGAAAATTAGATACGAATCGCCTCTACGACATATCGTATAATTCAAAGAATCTTGACTAATGACATTTTTATGCAAATAAGTGGAATAGTTTTCGATAAATGAGAAAATATAACAGTTCAAACGCATAATTAAATGCTCGAACTGGTGAACTGGTAGACGGTTGGAGGGATTAGAAATTTTAACATCTCAGCCCTTGACCATACTTTGTTAGGGACAAAATATTTTCGCTTGGCAATAAAATCCAAATAAATTTAATATTTCTGAACACAATCAAAAACTAAAAACTGTTTTCGGAAGGTGATAAAATACCCTTTCAAATTTTATAAATCGAATTAAACTAAAATATAATTTATGTAGTAAAAAAAATTTTAATGCTCACAAAATGGCTCACCTTCCATTTTTTTTTAATTACAATTACTTATCACAAAAAAATATACATATTTTATTAGACAAATTTATTGTAATCGTTATTGTTACCTCACATTTTTGGCGTTCCATGTGAAAATAATAATTCAAAAAGTTTCATAATTTTTTTTTATGTTGCCATCCGATACTATACATTTTACTTCTTTTGTGATTAATTTTTAGATTTGAATATAAAGCGTGGTGTTTTTATTTCTAACACTTTTACGATTATTTATCACTAATACGATTTCTATGAAACTTATATAGACGGCCGGTGTGGTCGCGGGATCGAATCCCGGCGTGGCAAATAAATTTTTATTTGTGTTATTTCACAATTAAATCAATTTAAATAATGAATGGTATATTTGCGGCACGTTCCAGAGTGGAAAATACTCTCAGTATCGCCCTGGTGTGAGACCACCATTCAGAATTGAAACGTCGCTTGAAATGGCTTTAGCCGTGTTTGGTGACCAGATCTGAATAGCCAGGTACTTCCCCACTTTCCTCTTCCCCTCCCCATTACCTTCAGCTTCACAACATACCCCGATTGGGGATGCCATAGTCACATTGGCTCCAAACGGGAGCAGTTGGGACTCTTGTGCGGTATCCATATAAAAAAATATAAGTTGTTCTAAAAAGCGAACAAATTAGCCCGAGGGGTTAAAATGCATTCAAATCTACTGAAAACTGAGAAATTTTACGAATTCAGTTAATACACCAAGCAGAAAATTCCTAGAAGTATGATCAGAAGCCAATGTGGATAAAAAATAACCTCGCTTCTATCAATAATACCTACTACTGACCAATTAAATTCGGCTACTCAACAAAAAATTAAAGAAAAAAGAGAAAACTATAAATGTTTTATCCGATTAGTCATTTAAGGTGATACTTAAAAGATTTTATAATGTGCTCTTTCATATACAGCCCTAGTTTAATTATTTTAAGAAAAAACACTTTTTACAAGTTATGCTTTAAAATATTACGATGAATTAATTGTGTGTCCGTACTTGCGCAACATGCATTTGAATGAATAGTTTTGTCTATAAACAAACCCAAATCTTTCAAGAGAGGCTTACAAATAGAATACTGGAAAGGATCACCGAAACCAAATCATTTGACATATTTTTAAAAAGCTTTGAGGCTTACCAAAACTTACAAAAAAAACACGTAAATTTGTTGTGGACCACTTTTATTTTATTCACACTCCACCGGTTTCGGAAGCACCCTTCTTTCGTCAGGAGAATATTATAACTGTGAATTAAAAAAAACACATATATTTGTTGTAGACCACTTTTATTTTATTCACATTCTACCGGTTTCGGAAGCGCCCTTCCTTCGTCAGGAGAATATTACAATATAATAAAAGTTCTAATATTCTCCTGACAAAGGAAGGGTGTTTCCGGAACCGGTAGAGCGTGAATAGAATAAAAGTGGTCTACAAAAAATTTATGTGTTTTTATTGTATATTTTTGAGTTGTTTGTTGACAAAACTATTTAATCATATTAATGTGTCGTATGTACGGGCGCAAACAATTAATGCATCTCCGGCCAAAAGTATTTTCGTTATTTGTTTTTGGGGTGTTATGCCGTGTTGCGCTACTTCCTTCTTTAGCCAACGTTTCGGACAGCGTTACAGTGTCCATCATCAGGACAGATGTGTAATTGTGATGATGGACACTATAACGCCGTGTTATGCTACCTCCTTCTTTAGCCAACGTTTCGGACAGCGTTACAGTGTCCATCATCAGGGCAGATGTGTAATTGTGATGATGGATACTGTAACGCTGTCCGAAACGTTGTCTAAAGAAGGAGGTAGCGCAACACGGCATAACACCCCAAAAACAAATAACTAAAATACTTTTGGCCGTGAAAATCTAAAAACTATCGAACTTACAGAAAGTATTTTTTCTTGAAATAATTAAACTATCGCCATCTGTGAAAGGATAGACTTTGAATTCTTTTATGTATAACCTTAAACAATATTTTTCGTAGACGTAAACAAGAAAAGAGATAAGCAGAGTAATAACAGTGAATAGCTTCCATAATCCACAGTAGTTAAGCGAAAAAATAACCAGACTCCGGAAAGAAACTAAATTCAGGGCCAAAGAAATCGATGGCCGAAAGTCGGGATATGAATGGAGATGGATGAACTGAGATTTGTGTGGCAGGACTGTGATAGGTGGCGCTAAATCATCTCTGCTCACCCCTTCGGATATCCGGCGGGACGTGATACTATGTTAAATGTATTTGGTGCAGAAAAAAACGTTTTTTCAATCTATTTCTGACATATACATTGTTCGGAAATTCGTAATACAAGTAGGAAACTTGTTCTTCTTCTTTCGTACGGTGGGGGGGTCAGAGGGGGACATCTAGGTCTGCGAGCCAGTCTAGGACCTCAGGCGTTGAGATCTCATCAATCCCGCCCGGGAATGAATGGAGCGGGCATTCGATGACCACATGTTCGGTGGTCTGCACCTCACCGCATTCACACATCTCCGACTCTTTAAGGCCCCATGTATACATCATATGGGCAGAACGGCTACGGGAGCACCTTATCCTATTGATGGCGGACCAGAGTTTGCGAGGTAATGAGAACCCAGGCTGTCTCTCGATTGCCACTCAAGCTAGAAATAACAGTTTGTCAAGGGGTTGTTGAGAGCGATCCAATAATATTTAAAAATCTGTATTATATTCATACCTTGTTTTCCAATTAACAAGTAAATTTAAATGCATTTTTGGGCTAGGCGAGTTTTTTTTGTTTCTAACTGCAGTTAATGATAGAAAAAACATTTCTTAGAATCTTTAAAACTATCAAGAGCGTTGGATTGATAGATTAATTTATAAATGAACGTGTTACATTGTTGTGCGCATTCAAAATCACGTACGCCAAATGTTCCCGTGTCGAACGATTTTCTAATTAAGCACAAATATTGTTAACTCATTCTTGTAAACTTGTCGAATGACGTTAATAACAGTTTTTTAACATCCCAACCACGTCATTTAAATCGATCTGATATTATATTTTTGAATTCAGTGCCATTTCAATATACAAAAAAATTACTGCTCATTTTTGAACACAAAAAGTGTTTGCATGGCTAGGATAAGAATTGAATAAAACCCTAACGCTGCAAGTAAATCAAAAGAAAAAAAATTTCCTGAGTAATGAAAACATGAAACTTTTATACCGGAGATTAGAATACTGACATGGAGGTCACGAAAAGAACATTAAGAAAGATAAATTCTGATCAAATCATTTTATTGTTGGCCTGCCCACATAATATAATTTGCTTTTGTTTAAATATTTTATTTATTTATTTTGCAGAAACAAACGGTACATAATTACATAGTAGAAAATAGTTACAAAGTTATAGAATTTAATACAATAATTGGTATAAATGACATGTCGCTGTTATATATATATATGTATGTTTTTGTGTGATAAATTATACATTTTACCAAAATTAAGTTAGTTAGAAAATTATAGAAGGATAGGGGTGTGTGTGAGTGTTTGTGTGTGGTGTGTGCGTGTGTGTGGATGTGTGTGTTATGTGTGCGAATTCAGTGTGCTAGAAATGTTTTTCTTGAATAGAGGGAGGGAATCAATAAATATATCGGTATTTGTGCTTGTTAGAATTGAGTTGAATGTTTGAAGGATGCGGGAAATGGGGGAGTTGGCTGCAGCGTTTATATTATTACTAGTTGTGTAAAAAAGGTTGGTGTGGCGAGTTCTTTTAGATGGTTTGTTAAAATTTTTTTGGGATAGAAGTTTGTCGCAGTCTATTTCGTTATGTATTATTTTATGGAGAAATGTCTTGTCAGCTACCGTTAGCCTGGATATCAGGGATTGGAGAGTGCAGATATAATTATTATTGTATTTATAACCGCGATACTTATTAAATTTGTTTTGTATGCGCTCTATATTATTCCGTATTCATATATATAATTTGATTTTGCTTTCCTATTCACGGTGGTTAAAGAACCTATAAAATATTAATATTAAAATAAATACCAGGATTAAATAATAGCATTTCCAACAAAAAGTATTCCCAGTTGTGTTCTCTGCATGCGAACTATATCTAAATTTCTCTAACAAACAATAAACAATGTTGTTCTCAAGTAACCTCGCAAGTAAGTGGTGACCGGATAACTCAAAAACATACAACTTTAACATCTCCTTTGAAAATTTATCAGCAGTGATGAAAAGGAAAGGTTAAATAGGTTACGTTACGTTGGGTTATGGGCTATGTTTCGGTTTATTTTTTCATAACTTTGGTGTTGAAATGTCACTTTGTTAAGTTGTCGTGGAACCGTTTTTATTAAATTTAAACATAAATAACATCTCGTTCACATCCGTCTGAAAAAAAACGATGTTACAGTTCAGAAATCGTTGGAAATAATTCAAATGTGAGCCTCAAGCAAATCCCTGTTGTTAGAGTCTTGTGGCGTCAGCCATAGATTTTTTTATATAAAAAAAATAAGAGAAGTTGTCCATTCACGTTTAAGTACCGTTTTATGGATTTTCACATGAATTGTATGTGGTTTAATTAAAAGGGTTGCAGCCACAAAAAGAGAACCTTTTTCGCTAAAATGGTTTTTTGAGGGGAATTCAATTATGATTATTATTATTTTCGTAATGAATTCCTTCATAAAGTTATTTTTTGAGGCTGAGGGTTTTGTTTTTGAAAATATTCTGTTATTTTTTCTGTTGATTAACAAACCATATTACGGTACAACCGATTTTTTTTTTTTTATGTTTAGCATTTATTACAGTTTTATGTGAGTACCGCACAAGAGTCCCAACGGATTCCAACTGAGATAATTGGACGTCGTCTGTGGTTGAATGGTTCCCATCTTTGATTACAAATTTCGAGGACACGGGCTTATATCCCGGCATGCGCAAGTTAATTTTAATTGATTAAATTGTGTTATTTCAAAATTTATTCATTTAAAATAATAATATACGTTAGGTGACTTAGCAGGGGTGCCCGGGTTCACGGGATGAGGTTTGTCTGGAAATGGTGGATCTGGACTCACTGAATCCTAGATTCCTACCCACCCTTCTTACCATTTTCCTTACCAGAACTACCTCTCCTTCCTTTCCTTAAAAGACCCTCCACACAAAATCCCCAAAGATGAGGAAAATAATTTTTCTCAGGGACTCCCGTGTGGAGATAATGTAAAAAAATATATAAACATATAATAACTACATTTGAGGCACGTTCCAGAATGGTGGAAAATTTCAGTATCACCCCGATGAAAGATCACCATTTGATTATAAACACATTAATAAAATAAATTAATATTGCTTGAAATGTTGACCAAACCTAGTTAAGGCCCCGTATCCGCTCTCGAAAAGAAGAAGACGGAGAGATGTTTAATTACGAATGTTGGAGAGAGCGCGTTAATATTTAAATCGATAAAATTGAAGCGAAAATTGTGAAAATGTTTAATAAAACACGACTCGTTTAGAATAGAGCAAAAATTTCAAGGGAGTTGTCTAAAACATTATTAAAAAAACACTGTGATTTTTTTCATATATATAACTAGTTAAATACGGACGGATATAATATATTTTTCATATATAAAACTAGTTAAATAAAAGACGGACGTTAAAATAAAAATTTTCAGAGCATACTTTGCGATTTTTTTCTATCAAAGGAACTTCATATAATTTGCGTTTCGGCGTGGGGATTGTATAGATTTTATCTTCGAAAATAACATATATTTTTTAAGAACTTAAAAATCTCAAATGTTCAAGGGAGGTATGCAAGAAATCGGTAGAAATCCGAGTAGCGGCGGCTTAACCAGGTACTTCCCTACTCTTTTTCCATCTCCTTCCCCTCCCCATCATGGTTGAGCACCCAACCACCCTGCTTGAGGCGACATAGTCTCACTGGCTTGAGAAGGTCGGGAGCACTTTTTAGCGGTAACCACGCAGTTGGTGAAGGTAAGAGGATAGGAATAGGGATGAAAAGACGAAAAGGAAAGTGGAGAAGAACCTGTCTATTTAGATCTGGCCGACAAACATGGCTCAGTTGTTTCAAACAACGTTTCAATTTGGAATGGTGGTCTTTCACCAGGGCGATACTGAGAGTATTCACCTCTCTGGAAGGTTGGGTAATAAAATAAAAATATTTGTTTGCTTATTTTATAATGATAAACGTTTTTAATTTTCTCGTTTTATTTTAGCGTTTTTAAAAATGCGACATAAATTACAAGCAATAAAAATCTAGTCTTCTTCAACGGAAGCAATCTTCCGAACAGGACCTCCATCGATATGCTTGGTGTAACTCTAAGTGACCAACTCAGGTACGGGGGCTCCATCGAAGCCAGAGTTAAGTTAGCCTCTCCGAAACAGGGCGTACTGTTCAGGGCCCGCAGATACTTTAATAGTACACAACTGCTAACCTTGTACAAATCGCAAGTTCCCCACGGTTGAATTTGGCAGCCACCTCTGGTCTGGAGCCCAAAATACAAAAAAAACCTTCGACTCTGTGCAGAAACGGGCGGTCCGTTTGATAGATTCTCCTAACTCAACAAACGGATTGCAATCTTCAGAGCACAGGCGTCAGGTAGGAATGCTGACCTTGTTCTACCGGTATTACAATGGAAGATGCTCCGAGGAACTAGCGTCATTGATCCCCTCGGCACCGGTGCATAGTCGGAAAACACGCCAAACACGCGCCAAAAATTTGTACACGGTTGACATTAGTCACGTGAGAACGGGTCGTTTCTACCACCCGGCCTCTGTGTTTCCTTCTACAACAGGGGTCTCTTCAATACCCATGTCCACTCCTTCCTCTCCTCAAAAAGACCGCCCACACAGCATCTTCAAAGATGACGTAGCACTTTTTCACAAATTAAGATTTGAATACCACTTTTAAGCATTTAAAAAAATATATATCCTTACGAAAAACTCGTATCTATTATCTTCAGTACAAGTTAGCCCAACGCGCCCACTTGGCGTATATTGGCAATTGTGTGCTCGAAAATTCAGACGAGTTTTTGTCAAGAAACTTGAAAAAAGGGAAGTCCATCGACCTTAAGGGGGGAAATAGGTGTAAGACGGCGTATTTTTAGTGATTTTCATATTTTTTTTTAACACATAAGGAAATAAATATATATTTTATTTATACTTTGTGGTCATTTTACAGATATATTCAAGAGTATATTCTTAAATTTTCTAATATTTTCCTCAAAAAATAACGGAGATTCAGCTGCCGCGCATTGTAGTCGCCATCCGGCTGGGCAATTTGTGTAATTCCTTGAGGTCACAATTTTCACTTGAAATCAATTTTTCAGAAATTTTTTTTTTTAACAAGTGTTTCTTCTATTTGAACCCCACTCCCCATAAAATAAAGAAAATTAATTTTTTTTTTGAGGAATGTGAAAATTTGATGTGATTTTTTACCATTATTTTGTACTTTTTTTTGCAATAAATTTTTTTGTTAAAATAAAGATACTGTTTAAGATTGAGGTTCAAATAGAGCGCATTTATGTAACGAAACTAGGTGCTGAGTTTGATAACGATTGATCAAAAACTGTAGGAGCTAGAGATTACACAAATTCGATAAAAGTTGTTTTGAGAAAAACGCGTTTGAAAATAAGAAAGGCAGTAAAATAGTAGTAATTCGACCGAGGGACACTCACTCAAAGGCTCATAACTTTTAAACGAGGTGAAATTTTGGTTTGAAATTTTCAGAATATATTGTTGAATAATTTTACTACTGATTTATGAAAGTATTTTTTTAAAATTTTTTGAAGCCTCTACACCTATTTCCCCCGTTAAAACAGAATTGTCAGGGACAAACAGTAAGGGGAAAATGCGGAAAAAATCCAGTCAATTGGGTGGACAAAGAACAGAATGCGAGAGTGATCCATCACTACGTTGAGCAATAGGAGGCTTCCCCCTCTTCACGATTGATTTATTTCGCATAATGTCAGGAACAAAATTGTTTGTTCTGATGCGAATATTCTTTGGTAGAACAGAACTCGTAGGAAGTATTTAAGGAAGATTGATTGTACGAACATTTTTTTTTTAAGATTGAACTAGGCAATAAATAATATTAAATTAATTTTTTGATATTTCGTTGTGATTTTTTCAAAGGCGTCAAAGCTTTATTTGGAAATAAAAGCATTTGCAACCAATTAGTTTAAGATTTTTTTTAATGGTCTGTTCTCCAATAAGGGGTTAAATGCAGCTAGAATTTTCAAAAAATCGTTTTTTTTGCATTTCCGGAATGTATATTTAACTCAAAATATTCCCTGAAAATTTCAAATCGATCCGATAAATATTTTTCAAGATATACGCATATTTGTAAAGACGTCTCGGACTGTTGGAAAGTAGGCAGAGTGCAGACCGGAGTAGCAGCTGCTCTTTTCTTTCTTTGTATACCTAGGTATAAATGACCTTATGAAAGGTTCATTTTATACCTGAAAACTAAACCGAGTTATTTCTTGTACGAAATAAGTGAACATCATTTCAAATATCTATATGTAAACTTCTTCTGAAACTTTAAACGCATTTTTCTGAAAACTATGTTTTCCAAGTCAGTGACCAAGATTTCTAAAAAACGGCTCAACACATCGGTTTTAAATTTTAACACAATCTTTTCCGTTATTTTCCTCATTTATTTTTTATTTTCAGGTATTAATCGAAGATTATTATTTTTTTTAATTTCAGGTAGCAATATTGGTCGAAAATTCGATTTTTTTTACGATCCCGCTATTTCGTCAAAATTCAAAATTTTGATTATTCCTTCAATCGAAACCTAGTTTTATCTATTTGCTAAAAGAATAATTTTGATTTTTTCATTTCAAATGAACGATATCGGAGAAATCATGGTCACCGCAGAACACTTTTTTTGGAAGTCCTTCAGGAGATCATCTGCAGGAGCACACCAGATCAATATTTTTTCAAAGCATTATTGCCATTATAAGCTTAGATGTTGCCACTAAATGTATCAATACTTTTGATTTTTGTTAAATGAAATACCTTTGCAAAAAATAACCTTCTAACCACGAATTACCCCTTAATAACATTACATCACAAGAAATGATAAAACAATAGAGAAAGTATGCAGCACAAGCATGGAATGAAGCAATGACAAATATACAAAAATTAAAAATCTATATATTAGCAAAAAATATTTTTAGTAAGGAAATGCGATATGAAATTAGTCTCACGCTAAAAAATTTTCATGATCAGCAATTTTATGTGAAAATTGATCTTTTTTGACTTACTCGTAAATAAATAGTTATTTTTGTAATCTATTTTGGTTTTGCCAACCCATTTTGGCTTCCTATGTCTACTCGTATGTCGGCTCTGGAGAACTAGCACGGTGAAATCTTTAACTTTACGATATCGGATCGATAGTAACTTCCGATGATTTTATATCGTAGTCCCGAGCACGCTTTCACTATTGATAGCCAAACCGATATTGGCAAGGAATAAATAAAAATCGACTGGCAATCTATACTAATATTATGATTGCGAAACTGCGTGTGTTTGTTTGTTACGCTTTCACGAATAATCGATTTTAAAAATTCTTTTAACAATAGATGGCTACATTATACGCTAAAATATAGACCGTATATAATGGTAAGCTCTGGCATTATGAAATTATAAATATTAATATTTTATATTTATTATACGTTTTCTGTCGCTAACGAGAGCGAGTTATTGCTAACGTCAGAAAACAAATCGTTGCCGTGGTAACGATGTTGATATATTTGCGGGAAATTTTATTTCAGGCGTCGTAGTTAATATCTGCCTATCTATATAAATAAAAACGAATCTCCGAAATGTTTGTACGCAGATAACTTGCGAACGACTGCATCAAATTAGATTAATCTTTTTTACTAATGGTTAACTCTGGCATTATGAAATTTAGGTGGAACGCGAGTTATTTGAAAACTAAATGTACCGGGAATGATTGTATGGAACGCGGGTGGGGGGAGGGGAAGGGGGGATAATTGATAAGTGCAAGCGCTACAGTAATTTCCCCCTAATACCATGCGAGCGAAGTCGCGGGTAAAAGCTAGTTTTTTATAATTTAACACTACGAAATATCAGACGTTAAGCAATTACGTAAAAAATATTAATAAATTGGCAATGTTGAATTGATATACTAACCTTAATACGCATTGGCAGTCCGCATTTACTATTTGATACAAAACATGAGTTTATTAGTAAATGAGGTCTTTATTCTTATATCAACCATTTCTCAAAGAACAGAATAAATTGATTGCGACTTAGATGCATTATTTAAGTATATGGGTCGCGTTTACGATTTCTTTCATTTCTAAGAACGTCGTTAGTTCAATACATTCATTAAATAAACCAGTTATTTTGCATAACGAACGACATCATTCAAAAATATGTGTGCATTAATAGTTAACAGAAACTTATGTGATACCATGGAGGCTTCGCTAAAATTTATCAATCTTCGGTCGGAATACGTGTTCAATCGTAGGCAGCGTTCGTAAATATTTATGAAGACCATAGATGATAGATTTGGTCAAAATTGTGTTGATATTTTATCGATCGAACTTGCTAGACCTTTTGGTGTCAAATATTTATATACTGCCCTTAGTTTCAGCTCGTTAAAGCCTCGATGTCATAGAGCGAGTTTACAAGCTACTATCTGGGAAATTCATAATCTGTTAGTAAACTCGCTCAGTGTCTTCGTATTATAGCAGATTATGGACAATCTATGAAGAAAGTTGAAAAGTGGTCAACTTTACTCGCTACTCGCTAGTGTTTGCCTACCTAAAGATAGCGGCCCACCAACAACTGATTTCGTCTGTCAGAATTTCGTCGGCAGGCTAGCGGCTAGTGGCGCTAGCCGCGAACTCAAGTTTCCTACAAAATGTAAACAGAATAGCTTGACGCGGGAGTCGTTATTTTAGCTGCTACTGTTGCTATTGAGCGAGTAGATGGTTTTGTGTGTCAGCATGACAATCTCACTCGCCGATTCATCCGCTTTTAAGCTTAGTAGCTTGTAAACTAGCTTAATGTAATTGAGGTTTAATACCAAGCGGCTTTTTTATACAGACAACCTAAAAATATCCTCCATTCAATGAAAAAATACTCTACTCTAGAGCGTAATAATCCAAAAAGAAAATTCAACAGCCTTGGGAAGGTATATATTAACTCCAGTTCATTTAGTTTTTATGCTCATAAATAATAATCTCGAAGGTTTCTCTATTTAACATTGCCAACACGTTCTTGTAAACAATAACTTGAAAAATCCTCCCAGGAGAACGATTGAAGTGAAGATTTATGAGAAAACTCCTTGTCTCCCAATTTCCTTCGCCGAGCTTAGTATTTGGTCCACTTTGTTAAATTAGTCTTTGAAAATAGGATCTGTAATACCGTTTCACAGTTTTTTTTTACTTTTACGTTTGTATCTAATCACAATCAGGGTGGATTTTGAAAACGTGTCGCTTAAAACCACAAGCCTTTAAATCGTCAATATTTTTTGGTAGGCTTATAAACGTATATTCGTAATACTAGAATGAAGGCCGCTTGAGGAAAGTTGAGTTTGTCACGTTTCGGTGAGGAAATTTTGGTTTTATAAAAGATACTTAATGCACACGTTATGAATAAGCAACTTCAATACATCGATGGCAAAACGGAGGCTGTGTTTTTTAGAGAATTAGAAACTAGACTTCATAAATACATATAAAGGAACGGCTGCGCGATCTTCTTATCTTTTTTTTAAATTTTTTATGTGAATACCTCACAAGAGTTCCAGCTACTCCGTCTGGAGCCAGTGAGACTATGGCATCCCTGATTCTAATACGGATTGGAGTTATTTTTATAAACATGCGTTTTAAATTAAAAAAATGAAGGCCATTTTTACTAAGGATTCGATTTTTCATGATTTTAGAGGCAACTTTGGTAAGTTATGTGTTAATAACAATTATTAAAAAACCCTAATGAATACATAATAAAAATATTTATATTGAAAAAAATCATTTTTATGGGCAATTGGGTACATAAAATATCAAAAAATTGATTGAACACAAATATGCCGCATACAAATAAAAATTAATCAAAAAACGACATTTTTTATTTATTAAAAATTTCATTATATTTTCAAACGAGAAATATTATTTTTTAATAATTAGTAACTTACGAAAAATTGCCGAAGATGTCTCTAAAATCATGACAACTCAAAATTTAAATCACAAATAAATACAATCTATCCGTGCTAGATATGTGCTACAATTTTTTTGTTAAAGATTAATTATTCAGTTTAATTTGGTGCTTTGGCCTGAATTTCAAAATTAAGTTTTGTATAAAAACGGTGTCGCAGGCGTTGTAAATTGTAAAATAGACACAACGTAAATTGCGGAAGATTATACTTTTAATCTGTTCTTAACTATAATAAAATAACTTTCTTAAATACCATAAAAACTCCACAAAATTCTTGTTTATATTCCTGAAATATTTTTCATAGCATCTGTCCATCTCTTTTAGCCGTAAAGAAAACTTTATTCACTTGAAAAAACTTTAACTACTCCCCTTCGTCCGTAAATCACTTTCGATGTCTTTTTGTTGGCTTGTCCTAAATGTTATATGAAGTAGAAATTATTATTTTTCGGGGGTTAGTACCGCGGCACGTGGTGGATATCATTCCAAGTGAAAAAACTAAAAGATGTAAAGAATAAAGATAAATATTAATCGTTATTTCAGAAACTTTTTGATTTTTTTTTTAATCTAAGGTCGTCCGCTCTTGGAGAAACTGAAAACAACAGTTGTCGACGCAATCGCAATCAACCTCCTAAACAAAAAATTACCCGTCCCATACCTACTGATTTTGTAATTTTTATTTTATTTTATTTTAAATACATAAACGGCTATACTGCCTTTTATAAATAAACATATAATAGAGGACAAAATTAAGAAAAATAATATCATTACATAATAGTAGTTTTAAACTTAAAAAATAACATACAATTATTTTGTGTATCACAACAAAAAATAACAAGAAATAAAAATGGGAAATATCATCATTTCATTTCAACATGTCCATATTGCGTATATAAAGTTACATTATGGAAAAAATAAAAAACTTAAAAACTGAAACCTAAAAATAACATACAATTATTTTGTGTATCACAACAAAAAATAACAAAAAAAGAAAAATGAGAAATATCATAATTTCATTTTAACATGTCCGTATTACGTATATAAAGTTACATTATGGAAAAATAATTTTTGAGTGCATATTTACATTGCGCTAATTTTAAGAAATAAATGTCGCCGATGCTAGCATATTCATTTCCCAAAATGTGTAATCGACTGATTGGTGAGTAATAATGTGATAATGTATGTGTGTTATTATAGTAGAACGGTAGAGTCAGTCTATTGTTAGCGCGACCAGGGCAATGAAATCGTATTAGTTCTATTAAATCAGGGGTATCCAAGACCGACTGAATTATTTTGTATAATATTAATAGATCACAGATTTTTCTGCGATCTGATAAATTTACGAGTTTAGTCCAGTTTAATAACAAATTATAGTCAACGGATTCTCTTGGAATACCTAATTTAAAATTAATATACCTAAGGAATCTATGCTGGACTTTTTCAATCGCTTGAATATGGATATTGTAATGTGGAGCCCAAATCGTAGAGTTATATTCTAAAATGTTTTTAGTTGAAAAAAAAACATAAAAAAGATCACAGGAGACCAAACTTTAATTTACATTTTTTATTCCAAATAATGTCAGGAATCAATGGTTAAAGTAAGTCAAGGGCATCTCTTAACACATTGTGTACTCTCTTTCGAAAAAAAAACATTGTGGGCAGGTTTAAACATTAGAGCCATGAGAAATTACTTCGTCCCGTACACAAATTCACCCCTATTGTAATTAAAGATTTTTTCTTCTGTACACAATTTTGATGCTAAAAGTAGGCCCGAGTTGTTATAAATGATTACATATCAATTAATATCTTTAATCTAACTTGTTAATGTAAACATTCTAACTTTAAAAAATAGCAAGCTAGTAAGATAATATTTAATACATATTTAACTTGGTGGAAATAATGTAAAAGAGAAACTTATTAACAGGGAACTTATAATCGAACGGTTCACGGTGTGTATGTGGTTATTAACGTTTGTGTTAAGCCGCGATTACATTGAGCGAGTTTACAAGCTACAAGTCGGCAAATTCACTATCTTCTAGTAAACTCGCTCAGTGTAATCATGTATACTAGCTAACTAGCAGATTTTACACTGAACAAGTTTACTATCGGATAGTGAATTCACCGGCTAGCAGCTTGTAAACCCGCTCAATGTAATCGAGGCTGGTTATATCAAATATTACAGGAATGTAACTGAATTGACGCAAATATTAATTCTCCAGCACAGAATAATTTACAAACATGCAAGGTGAAAATTAATTTAGAAACATTTGAATTCAGTTATTTTTTCTATTTTCATTGACTCTGAAAAGTTTTGACGCTCAAATTGAAAAGATTTTCTTTTCAGTATTTTCACCTTATTTTCGTTCCTTTTATTTATGAGAGGTTAAAATTCGGTTACAAAAGTTCTTCTCGTATTACAGCGGTTTCCAGGGCAGAAAATTGCCTTCCCCGGGCGTTCCCTGACATTGACTTTGCTTGGGCTGACCTTGATGTAAATTTGACCTTAACCCACTGTGGGGATCTTGTGCCTTTTGTAACTGACCTAAGGTATAACACTCAATCTTGGGTTTATTTATACAAACGTGAGAAGATTAATGATGGGTTCTAGGTAATAATTTCATCAGTGGTAACGCACAAAAATAAAACAGAATTGTGCGAAACGGTACGCTTCTTCGCTGATATAAAATTTTCTGATAATTAGTGGTGTTAAGTAATTGAATATTTTTTATATATATTGTTTATTGCAGGTACTTTGAACATTAAAAAGATTTTTCAGTAGAAAATTTAGATGGTTTTTTTCGGGATAACCTAAATTATTATCAATCTTTGAACTATTTTGAGAGGATTTAAAATAGCTTCGTATGTCCCTCCCCAGCCTAAATACCGCATTGGAATACAGATTGAACAATTGCATTGTACAAACACTCTTTTTAGATTTTCTAGTCTACGAATATTTGTTAGTCTTATAAAGTTCACAAATATGCGTTTTCCTTTTAAAATGTTGATCTATATCAACTATCTACACCAAGATATTTAATTTTGGAAGTTGGATTAAGTGTAGAACAGGCTTGATTACAATTAGTTCCACTACATTGACTCTGGTGTTTTACAATTTTTTTTCTAGTTTTGATTTAAATTTATTGATAGAGAATGGTTTAAATTTTGTGGTTTCAGTATTTAAAGAGAGGAAAATTTTTATCGATCCAGTTTTTCAGTGTATTATATATTCGTATATATTCGCTAAGTTATTCACAGTATTCCAATGAGTACCTTCAATTTTTATGACAGCATAAGATATTATTTGTCCGTTTATTCTTTGTGTGAATACGTCATTTACATAGATGATAAACAGTAACGGGCCGAGGACTGTACCTTGAGGTATGCCAAAGTTTCTTGTATCTTGTTGGCGAAGCACATCGTTGATTTTTACGACTTGGGGTACGTTCGAAAAGGTAACTTTTTATCCATTGTAGAGCTGCACCATTTAATTCAATGTTTCTTAATTTACTTATAAGTTTGTCATCTGATATCCTGTAAAACGCTTTTATGAAAATTCCAATGCATCATAATGATTTAGCTAATGAATTATGAACAAGGCTAGTTAATTTTGCATTCGTATTCTGTGTGCTTCTACCTTCCATAAAGCGAACTGATTTCCATTAATTATTTTATTTCATTTTATAAACTGTTTTGCTCTTTTTTTACTATCTTATCAATTTTTTATTATTTATTTTACTACTTTCCATTACAATTTTCATCACATTCATTTAATAAAGTTTATAGTGTAGATTTATACAGATAAAGCAACCATGTTCCATTGGTTACTACAGCCGCCTAGTAATTCGAAATATATGGTGATTCAATATTTCTAAGTAAATATCTATATATCATGTATCATGTATTTGATAAATTAAAAAATTAAATAGACAACTTACATGAAAATATTAATAATAAAAAATCCGGAACATTTTGATTCGAATCATCCATAATTACGAAAGAATTATATATCTAAAAAATACATTCCTTTTGTGTAAAGAATTAGTAAAAAAACTCTCACATCGCTTTGTATGCCAATTTTTTTTGTCTTCCAACTCTCAATGAAAAAATTCCGTCAATTTGTAATCATACATTTCGATCAATTTTAAGATTTTATTCATGGAATCAATAAGACAAACTGAGAAGGGTAATTATTTTTTTTTCAAGCGATGAATAAATCATTTTTATTATCTCTTGTCTACGGAAAAAAGATAAAAATACTTTTATAATTTATGGGCACCCGGGGCAGATCTGACAGAGGCTCTACTGGAATATGATGTTTGCGACTAATAAATGCCCTTTAGAGGTTTTTGGGATGTTTTGCCGTATTGCGCCACCTTCTTCTTTAGCCAACGTTTGGACAGTGTTATAGTGTCCATCATCTGGGCAGATATGTACTTATTAGTGTTAGTGGTGTAATGTGTGATTATGTACTTAGAAGCCATACCGTGTTGCCAGATCCACTCCACTACGAGCTGGTGTTACAATATACTTCAAAATGGTTGTAGATTTCAATTGCCCCTGTAATCAGGTCTGCCCTACTACTTGTACCGGTGACTAGCGATCACTAGATGACGTTGTATTCGAGGAACAGGCTATTTTTGGAACCAGTTCCCACGCCAATGCCTGTCTCGGTTACTTTGAACCGTTGACTAGCGATCACTAGATGACAGTGGATTCGGTGAACAAGCTTGTTTGGAACCAGTTCCTATTGGAGCACGCCTTACTACGTAGGCTATTGAAATCTACAATAATTTTGAAGTATATTGTAATATCAGCTCGTAGTGGAAAGGAGCTGGCAACACGGTATCGCTTCCAACTACATAAGCACACATTTCACCACCAACAATTACACGTCACTTAAACGCTGTCTGAAACGTTGGCTAAAGAAGGAGGTAGCGCAACACGGCATAACACTCCAAAAACAAATAACGAAAAAATTGCTTTCCATCTAACTAAATGACTATAAATTTTGATTCATTGCATATTTTTTTCGACATAACCCATGACATTTGAAATGGTACTTTTGTACAAAAAACAGATCTGAAAACAAAAAACATTTATTAAAAACAATTTGTTTTACGCACTCGCACGTAATTTAAACATTCTGTCCAATTTCAAATCACCAATTTAATTATTTTTAATCCATTCCTCCGGCCATTAAAGTGCGCTTAACAACATCTGTTTAATATTCCGAAACATGTTCCCTCGAATATATTTATCCGTTAGAGCCTGAAATATTATATTTTACCCAGAAATTTTGACGTGAAAATATTCGAAAAATATTTCATTTAAATACCGGGACACTTTAGGCACCGCGGGCGAAACCAGAACTAAGAAGCTCTACGGGTAAAAAAAAGCAAAGGATGATTTTATTTTTAATGTTCATAATATAGTTGCGCGGATTATGGTACCTACCGACGGTTTATATTAAGAAAATTGAATAGCCTAAAAGTATGCATTCCTTCTATCAAAAGGACAGAAAGGATTTGAAATGAAATTCAAATAGGTTTAGTCATGTTTGGTGACCAGATCTGAATAGCCAGGTACTTCCCCACCTACCTCTTTCCCGTCTATTCCACCTTCAGCCTCGCAATACATCCTAATTGGGGATGCCATAGTCTTACTGGTGCCAGCTTGTGGGGAGCAGTTAGGACTCTTGTACGGTACTCAAGTAAAAAATAAATGTAGGTTTAACGGTGCAGGGACGTTAAACAAAAATAAAAAGAATATTTTATATTTTTATTTATTTTATTTATTTAAGGTTTTATTCCAGCAGGACTGGGAATATGATAAAAGCAAAGGTAGAATGAGGTGTCGACAAAAAATTACCCGAAAAAATATTACTCGATAACAGAATCACTTTAATATCGTAGTTAAGTTTTCATTCACGAAATAGTGGCTCAATTCTGATGAAAATGCAAAAGATTTTGACTTGAATATCTCCCCAGTGTTTATGGAGTCCCCCGCCAGTAAATAGAGTATATCAACTTGATTTGACAACATATCGATTTCAAAATAAGTCTTTGCTGATTCCATTCTGAGACTGTCCATATCTCCCGATATTTCCAGGAAATCCGCTAAAACATTCAAAGCGCCACGAAGAAAAAGCGAGAATTCTAAAATAACATATCCGAAATAAATAAGTTTTTCTTCATTTGCTTTGACAAGCTGATATGTGAAATATAAAAAAAATATAATAAACATTTTTTCAAATACATTGCAACTACATTTTTCATCACAATTCATTGCGAAAAAAATTAAAAACAGTTTGTTATGTACCTACAAAATAATACTTTGAATTCAATTCCTTGTAACACGATGCCACAAATTTCCAAATATTCAGAGAGAGTGCTGGAAGACTTGGAGCGACTGGAAGAGACGAAATTTCTGTGAACAAAAAGTTGGTTAATTAGATTAACATCAACAAAGAGGCTTAAGCTATAGAGATTGGGAAAATTTAAACTTAATAATAACAGAAAGTCGATGGTTTATATTTTTGTAAGCTAATTACATTGCGAGCTGAAAATAGTTGCATTTTCTTAGAAATTCCTAGCAGAAAAAGTTGGGAAAATGTCAAGGCGCTCACCGTTCAACAGTTTTAATTTTATTTTATTTTGTTTCAGACTGACAAATAGACGTTAGTTTACTGTAAAGTTTTTCAAAATATTTTTTGAAAGCTTCATTCATAATATGAAAGTTCTGTCGTATTCTCCCTAGAGAAATATTTTGGATTTGAATTCGAAATTCTCAGACAAATTGCGCTTTTCTACAAAGTTTCCGAAGGACGATGGTGATATTGGCTGGAGAGTGATACCCTGTCATTTGTCACAATCAAATACCTAAAGGATTAAACGGAAATAGCCTGAGGATGAAGGGAAGCTTTCGCTGAAAAGCGTCGGATTTATATTTAAGGGTTTGTTGAACTCCGCGGGACGTTATAATATTTTTGAAAAAGCTGCTACCCTAAAAGGGTTCTTTTTAACATTTTGTGTTTTACCATCCATGACTTTGTAGGCATGGGCAGACATAATTTAATGCTTCATATAACTCACGTGGCACATGCTTTAAATCTTCTTAAACCAGTAGGCACATGGCATGTTACCGATTTAGATTGGTTAGATCAACTTGTATATTCTTTATGAATAGAAACGTATTTTTTTAAGGGCAGTGAGTAAGTAAGCAAGTCATCTTGAATTCGCTTCTCAAATATGGAATTCTCAATATAATACTTACAAAGCATTAAAGCCATCAAAAGAAAATTTTTCCATCATTTAAATTTCAAGTTTAATATTGGTTACTATGACGTAAAAGCTCCATGGACCTTTATGGACTTAAATCATTAATAATTAGAAGAGATTACGCAGATTAATATATCTCCATAAAAGTATCAATAGCTGTATTGTTGTTCACCCCTTTTGTCTGAAACTAATTTTAGAGTCCCAGGAGTTAGAACTATAGAAAAATCACTTTTTCATCTTCAAAATTGTTCTACCAATCTCAGACAAAATGCTTTTGTATTTAGAGCATGCAATATATTTGACAAGAATCTTAATGATATTGACATATTCTCGTGTAATTTAAGAACCTTAATTAAATGTCACAGCTAACGTTAAATAATTTTAAAAACCCCTTTGCAAGTTATTATGTTATTGCTGTGAATCCTTTCCAGGCACTTGCCATTGGATTTTTATATTTTTTGTATGTTTCTTTATCATCGGTATATTAATATGTTAAGCAAAAACTTTGTACTCCTTTTTACGAAAATTGCATGGACGGATGAGTATGAAATTTCGCACACTTATAGTTTATATAGAGAAGGAGTGCACAATGCTAATGATTTTTTTAAATTATGCATAAAAAAATACATTAAATCAATAAAAAAACATTACAATTAAGGTCGAATTTCGTCCTTTGGGCGACTACTAGTTATTTGAATTGTTTGTTACATGAATCAGGGATTTTTCGACCACCATGCTAGGCACATGCCCGTGTTGTGGTGGTCGATATTTCGTCAAACATGTTCATAAAAGAATATTTAATACAATGAAACTCTTACATTTGGTTATCTTTCACTAAATTTTGTTAAGCTCTGCCACAATTGTTTACCAACAATTATTGTTTTCAGAGAAATCTTAACTGTGCTCCACATTACTCAAACCCAAATCACTACTTATGTGATCGTTCTTTCGCTTCTGATATGAGTAATTATATAGTGAGTTTTATGTAATTTAGAATGCGATCAAAATATCTTTCATTTGCCTTCAACTCTCTCCACATCAACAAGAATTTTATGAAAATATTTTGTACCAGGAAAGTAAAAAGTTCTGATAAATTTCCAAAAAATATAAAAGAGATGTTTTAAAAACGTCATGAATAGCGACAGGAAAGCCGTCACCTGTCAGGTGCAATTTAACCACGAGAACAGCTTTTGGAAAAAATGCCAAGAGCAAAAACTGGCGTATGATCATCATAGGATAATATTTTGGTCATGACTTCTTAGTTTGGAACGTCATGGCTTCTGAAACACTAATGTAGTAATAAAGCAGATTATGGTATGTTTATTTCAGCGGGAACAGAGAGTTGTCTGCCAAAACATAAGAGTATGTAAAGTAAAAGGGAAGAAATAACGAAATACCATAATTATTTACAAAAGGAGAGAAAACTCCCAAAAGGTGATCTCAGGGTAATGAAATTTTAACTGTTATATTTATCTGGGATTTCGGTAAACGCAGCCCGTTTTTTTAGCTCGTTGGCAAAATCGTAGATATTGTAATAGATAATGTTTTTTTATGTTCACTCCGCACAGGAGGAGGTCCTGAGGAAAATAATTTCTCACAAACCTACGTCATTTTGGGGATGCTGTGTGGAGGATCGTTTTGAAGAGAAAGAAGGACGAAACACAGAAGCCAGCAAATCGTTCCACAGCCGAACTGTTGAACTCAAAACGAATCGTAGAAACGGCCCGTTCTCATATGAAAAATGTTAACGTGTACCAATGTGTTAGCCCATCCGCTCATGGAAAAAATGAAAAAAACCAGTTGGCGACTCAATCGGTATCCACAGGAGGGGAACTTGCGAATTTCATTGGCGGTCAGCACACAGGCAACTTGTTAAAGACCAGTTGTCAAGGGCGACGCGGTGACTAGCAGTAGATACTAGTCGCCGCGGCCGGCGCGTTTTAGTTGCTATGTTGACAGGTTGCCATGGTATCGCCTCACGATTTGTCAAGTTTTCGAGTAATTTGCGATATGTCAGAGCAGGAAAATTTCGATTTTGATCAGGAGGTTGAAAATTTTCAAAAACGTGCTCTCTAAGTGGTACTGCTTATGTTGTGAGATTGCTCTGGAATATCATGATAACATAAACAATCTTCGCCATCAACTAATATTTATAAACAAATGTAAACTGGCTCTTATCTTTAGTATTGATGTTAGGCCTTTGTAAAAACTTTTGTGTTATACAAAACCAAATTTCGTAATCCATACTAATATTATAAATGCGAAACTGCTCGAGTTTGTTTATGACCTTTTCACGCATAACACAATATAAAGACTTTAAAAATTCATTCACCAATAGAAAGCTAAATTATATGCGCAGACTTTATTTTGTACATGATGGTAAGCTCTGGCGTAATGAAATTATAAATATTAATATATGATATTTGTTATACGTTTTCTGTCGCTAACTAAAGCAAATTATTGCTAACGTCAGAAAAAAATCGTTTCCATGAAAACGATTGCTACTGCTTCAGAAAATTCAAATATTAGAATATGTTTTATTTTTTTGGACAAGCTTCTGTTTTGGAATAAATGTCAGTTCCTACATTAAAAATATAATTCGTAACGATAAAGACTGAATAAATGAACTGAATAAATAGTGTAATTTTTTATTATATTCACAAACTTTCAAATATTTAATTAAAAATAAACATCCGAAATGTTTGTAAGCGCATAAATTCCGAGCGAATGAACAAAATTGGATAATTCTTTTTTTCTTTGAGCTATAGCTTTATGAAATTTAGGTGGCAGGCGAGATGTTTGAAAACTGAATGTAAGGGGATGAATGTATGGAATTCGGGAGGGGGTGGAGGTGGGGAGGAGGGGGTATAATTGATAAGTTCAACCGCTACAGTAATTTCCCGTAATACCATGCGAGCGAAGCTGCGGGGAAAAGCTAGTCAAATTATAAAACTATAACTAAACCACGTATTCTGACACATTTTCAAAGAGATTGCACCGAAGGATCCCGTGATATAAAAATAATCCTGCAAAGCAACAAAATACACAACATGTTGGAATGAAACGCGACCACTCTCTTGAGGTCATTATTCATTAAAAAAATTAAAAAATTGGACTGGAGTTCCTTATTGTAAATATTATTGAAGTTTTTTTTTAATTTTTCTTTATTCAGTGTTTTGATGGTTACATGATTAGTGGATTTCGACAGCCGTGCTAGGCACATGCCTGTGTTATGGTTAGCGTTACCGTTGTGATTTAAAACTCGATGAAACGGAAACGAGCGATACTAAAAAGAGGCAAACACATAATCTATAGAATTTAACCCGCGAGAGAATGAGATAGCATTAAAATATTTATTTATTTCACGGGTACTCGGTTCCGATACGATAAATCCACGATCCCGCGCAAGTCTCTTTTGGTCAAGTGGTATAAAGTGCCTGACAAACCTCAGCGGCCAGACATTCCACGGACCAAACATCTAATCCAACGAAATCCAAAAAAAAAAAAAAAAATTTGGTACAATCAATATCCAATCTTCAAACCACTCCAAAATGAACAGGAAAAAGAAAACACAAAAGAAAGCGACATCCAGCGACTCCGAAGAAGAAACACAAATACTAATAAGATGACCAAATGTTTATTTTTATAAAAACTGAAGTTTATGAAACTCAAATTGAAGTTATACTTATCATGAAAAATTAACTAAATAATTGCCTGTTTTTCTCTTCCTTTATATTTTTTACAGTCTATATTCATCTCTATTTTATTTAGATGTTTCTAATTACTCTCTTAAGTGCTCATTATTTTAGTACGTAATCGAATCCTATATATGTACACCTACACATATAGATGATCCAGAAGTTTCAATTGTTTTTATTACCTTTTTCATAATAAGTGTAACTTGCTCACCAAGCTCTAGAACAAGTTTCTTCTTTGGTGAGATTGCGATTTTAAATATATTCTGTAAAGATAAAATTAAAATCAAAAAATAAAATCTGTTCTCAAGAACAAAATACCAGGATCATAGAATTTTGATTGGGTAATTCCGTTTGGTTGTTATTATTATAAATATTTACAACTCAGTGACAAAGAAGTTGTTTTAAATTTTTCTCGAGTCTGCGCTAGTATAATACGAAAAAGGAAAGTACATATATTGAGAGACGAGTATTATAAGTATTTTTTATTACCTACGTAGGTAGGTACACTATACAGCGTTTAATTTGAGCAGACGCTAGAAATAAATAATGGTTTTTTTCGGGCACCATTTAGCAATATAGATCGTCTGCCCGCTGATAAAAGAAAATTACTTCAGCTTTTGTATTTTGATATTTGGAAAGTCGCAAAGCTTTTCATTGTTCAAAGACCTCTAAAGGATGGTTTTACCGTTTGAGAAGTAAAGTATTTATTTTTATAAATGGCTCACATTTCATTTTCGTTAAAAGTTTTAGACTCTAAACACTGAACTGAAATTGCTGAAAATTAAAAAAGAAAGAATTGTTAAGCAAATATTATATCACCATCATCTTCATCCCCTTATACTATTCGGGTCCGGGACCCACTGCATCGACAAGGCTCGTCCATACGTCCCTGTCTTGTGCTGATTGTTCGGCCTCCGTCCATGGCAGTCCCATCCTCTCCTCACACAGTTTCTGGAGTTGAGGACGTCAACCCTCTGGAATCGCACTTAGTATTTTCCTCGAAATTCGGTCGTCAGACATTCTTAGTACATGCCCAAGCCAGCTCAGTTGCGATTTTTCTATGAGAGCAGCAGTGGTTCAATTTTGAGATCGTTTTGAACACTGCCACTTGATATTGAACTCGGCTTAGAGCTATAGAAAAGACGCAACACACCGCTTGCCGCATTAATTATCCGGTCAATTTCTCCATCTTGCCGTCCATCACTGGAAAATTCAACCCCGAGGTATTTGAATCTGTCCACCTGTTTCAACTGATTCCCATTAGCGAGTATGTTGCACTGAGTTTGGTCCCTTCCTATAATCATCACTTCTGTTTTTGAGGCACTCATCTTCATTCCCGCCGCCATGCACTCTTCCTTGAATCGGTTGATCCAATCTTGTAGTCCCTCCTGTGTTGTCGTTAATCTCGCGATGTCGTCAGCAAATAGGAGGGAGCTGATTCTAGTATTGCCTATCAGTGCTGCATCCGGTGTTTGACTGTTTCGGCTAATTTGGTCCATGAATATAGTGAAGAGGATTGACAAATTATTGATTGATAGAATATAGTGAAGAGGATTGACCCACTTCATGACATAAATTTGATTAAACGGTGTTTTACAAAGTGATTTGCTTTCATTTAATTTAACATAAATTTGAATTTAGTAGTAGTTAGAAAGAAAGAATCACTAATGGTGAGTTTAGTTACACTAGTTTTAGATCTGAATCAGTTAAAAATATTCAGATCTAAAATTAGAGACTTGATTTAAGGCTCGGGCAACGCTTGGTACTCAAGCTAGTATTAATTAAATGTGAGAAATTTGTAAACTGTGCTTTTGCAGTATCGCCCTGGTGTAAGACCACCATTCAGAATTAAAACGTTGCTTGAAGTGGCTTTAGCCGTGTTTAGTGACCTGATCTGAACAGCCAGGTACTTCCATACCTTCCTCTTCCTAATCTCCTTCCTCTCCCCACTACCTTCAGCCTCACAACGTACCCCAATTGGGGATGCTATAGTCTCACTGGCTCCAGACGGGAGCAGTTGGGACTCTTGTGCGGTATTTCATGTAAAAAAAAATATATATATATTTTATAACAATATCGTTATTCTTCATTATCACAAAATTGCAAAGGTATAATATACCTATATGTTATTCTAATTTTGAGATCAGTGTGTATTTATCTATATTGCAATGAAAAATTTTTTTTCACTTATATGCCTTTTTAATTTTTTACAAAAATGTAGGTTACACAACATTACATTTCCACCATAAGTTATATTTTTAATATTACAATTTGAACGACAGTGGCGCCTTACTATGTTTTCTACTCTTATTTGACAAACTGTAACTATTAAAATAAAATAATAAAATATATATCCAAAATAAAAATATTAAACAGTAACTATTACTTTATTGTTCGCGTGTGTTCTGCGAGAGTTGAAGACTTATACCGTAAATCACTACCTTGTTCTGTAATATTCTCGAGGAATGTAAACATTAAATTGCGGTATCACATATTTATTGTGGAAAGCACAACACCTTTGGTTCAAATTAATGTACCAAAAACAGATAAACTTCTGAAGATGGCAAAACTCGTGTATTTATTAGTTTAAAATTTCAAGTCTGTTCTAATAGCAGCAGTTTCATGATAAATAATATTTTAATTGGGAGAAGCACAAAAACACAATCAGCCTTACTAAAAAACCTCGTGAAATTTTTATTCAATTGATAAACGGGCGTGAATGTGGAAACATTACTTGGATAAGCCCCATAAAATATATTTAAATACCATGGGGGCGCCATCTATGGTGGTTGTATTACATTGAATTTACCTATGTGACATTGAAATTCAGTGTATTCATGCATTTTCTTACCTCTGTGGAGCAGGCAATTACTTCCGACGTGAGTGTTAGTGAAAGCCAAGAGATGTCAGTCCTAGTCAAATCATAATCAAATAATTCACCCATAATTGAATTATTGTTGTACCTAAGATTTTGGCACGTATTATTATTAATTTGCAAATCTATATTTTCTTTGTTTGAATTTCCTTCCTGTGATAAACACATGTTGAGATTGTGCACTTACCGCCTTGGCAAAAATCAATATTTTGAATGAAAACTAGTGTCGTTTTGTGCTGGACATAGTGCAAGAGCTGCATTCTCTGAGTGAGTATTGTTTTGTTTTCACTTAGGATTTTGGAATTGCTGTGTAAACTGTTTTGTGTCACATTGGGAAGAGTTCAACTTTCCTTAATTTACATAGGGTGGTATTCCCTCGTGTCTGGGGCTATTTACATAACTAATTAAAAAATGCCAAAAAATTCTTCATGGAAAGATATACACATTGCTTACACAGCCAGAGGGGGTTGTTTATCTGTTGTATATAAATAATTCATCATCGGTTTTCGAAATTTTTCCAACGTATTTTGAATGCTCTATATATGTCTTATTTTTGAAGATGTCGTAAAAACAAATACCACTAACAAAACTAGATAAAATTACCTTTTGTATTTGTGTATTTAAAATATACTTTGGTAAAAAAATGCCATATTTTAAACTTCTAACACGGAAATTAATAAAATCTTTAACCAAAAATTTTTTAATCAAAATGTACAGAAATTTTTTAAAAATTAATCCTTTTTATTCCATATAATTAAAATCTGAACGAGTGTTTCATCTGCTTTCAAAACAGCATTTCGTTTTGGGAGACGTTCAAAAACAGCGAATCTTGAAAATTAATGTCCTCCGCGTATATTTGTAAATAAATCAACAATCTAATAGTACATTTAAACTATTTCTTGGATAACCAAAACCCACGTCGTAGGTCTCATAGGTAGGACTTAGCACATGAGGTTTGTCCAGGTATTGGCGGAGGATGCTTTTGTCAATCAACTGCGTGGCGGGAAGGATCACGTGGGACAGGTTGAGGGAGACCTTTTGACCTCTACCGCCGGACTCTCTCGACCAATCGACTTTCACCACAGTGGGAAGGATGGGTTCGACAGTCGTCGCTTCTAACCACGTTGACCCCCAGTTTCCTACCCAACCCTTGTATCTTCTTCCTCTCCTTCTTTTCCTCAAAAAGTCCTTCCTCACAGCATCCCCAAAGATGACATACTCCCCCTGAGGGAATTTTTTTCCTCACGGCATCAACGGCCGGCATGGTCTAGGGGTAAGGCTCTTGACTCGCAATCCGAAGGTCGCGGGATCGAATCCCGGCGTGGCAAATAAATTTTAATAGATTAATTTGTGTTTTTTCACAATTAATTCATTAAAAATAATATATAGTATCTTTGCGGCATAGAGTGGAAGATACTACCAGTATCGCCCTGGTGTAAGACCACCATTCGGAATTGAAACGTTGCTTGAAATGGCTTTAGCCGTGTTTGGTGACCAGATCTGTATAGCCAGGTACTTCTCCACCTTCCTCTTCCCCATCTCCTTTACGTCCCCACTACCTTCAGCCTCACAACATACCCCACTTGGAGATGCCATTGTCTCACTGGCTCCAGACGGGAGCAGTTAGGATTCTTGTGCGGTATTCATACAAAAAATAAAAAATAAAATAAATTTTGAGATGCACGAGTCACAAATGACTTGACGACAAAATCTCAAAATACTCAAGAAATAAAAACAAAATTATAAAAGACTGAATTCAAAATAAATAAAAAAAAATTGTAGACGGAAACAAATAAAGGAAATATAAATGAATACAAATTTGTTTCCTAGAAAAATCATTCATAGAACCTTGAGATTTAATGAAGAGTAGAAAAACATAATCGTTTGGTTTTTCTTTCACAAGTCTCGTATAAAAACAAAACGCCTTAACTACTATTAATAATAATGAGGAAATAATTCTCCATTGCCCTATTATGATAGTTTTATCATAATTGAATAGGCACCTTGAACCAAATCAAGACCATGTATTTTCATGACATTTTTTGTTGGTTTTACTTCGAAGTCCTTGAACAAATGAAGCATTTTTTCAAATTCGTTTCAATTTATTGTTTTGTTAATGGGTACTTTTGTCAACTGATTGAAACATTGTTATTAAAAATCCATTTACGCTGTGTACCTTTTTTTTGGAGGTGCTAACACCAAACTATGTTTTTACAAGCACATAAAAATCTTAAAATAAAAGTGTAGAACCATTAAAACTAGTGTTTCCAAATTGATTAAATTGTTTTTTTTTTTTGCAAACATGTTTTTATGAAAAATTTTGTTTTAGCATCTGGGCCTCCTCAAGTTTGTACCTCTGGGTACCTAGCATGGTCGATCGTTATAACCCTATATCAATACGATATTGCCCAAATTCGTCATCTATGGTCAGTTATCAATATTTGCGATCACGGTCAACAATTGGTAAGATTGACAAATTTTAGCCCGGATTCCATATTATCAGATAAGTTTCAGTTAGCTGTCAATAAATGCATTTATTTGAATTATGTCGTTCGTCAATCAACATTACTGGCTTATTTTATGAACTAACGAAGATTTTTGTATTGAAAGAAGTCAAATACGCGATCCATAGACTTTATAATTCAACTAAGACGCGACCAAATTATTCCGTTCGAATTTTTATGAACTAAAGTGGGTGAAATATGACTAAATTATTAACTAATTAACTCCCGTGTAGTGTCAAAAAGTAAATGCGGACTACCAATGCATATTTAGGTTTGTATTTCAATCCAAAATTGCCCAATTATTCATATTTTTACGTATTTGACTGGCGTTTGACGTTTCTGAATGTGAATTTATGGACAGATCCGCCAGTGGTGCCAGCGTATGTTATGTTCTAATTTATTCCCCACCAATAGTGAAACTGTGCTAGGGATATCGATATAAAATCATGGGAAGTTACTCCTAACGATCCGATATTATAAAGTTATTAATTTCACCATGCTGATAGAGCCCCTGGTGATATTATAATAATTTTTTAAACTAGAAAGTTTAGTGAGTAATTTTAAATTGATTAAAGCCAGGGATCGAACCAGGAACTTCAGGCTTAACAGATTTTGTAAGCAGCCCAACGCCCGTCTTCCAAATTTTATATTATTATTTACCAACTTTTCTATCTGACCAACTTAAGGATAAACTAAACATAAAAATCTAATTCCATCCCCCCTAATGCCCCCTCCAAGCCTACTCGGAGTTTTCAGCGATCTCAAGGGAGAAAAAGCCTACTTCAGTAATCACTTTTATTAATGATCAAAAAGTTTAAGCTAGCATAAAAGTAGCTACCAATTTTCTGATCTGGAATTATGAGGTAAAAATATTAATAGTTATTTAAAAAAAACACCGTATCTAGAGATATTCAGAAACAGAGCAGTGTATAATTTCACATTAAAATCAATTTGGGTGTGGCGAGTGTGGGTACCACCATCCCGGAAACCACTTATTGGATAACCTGCCATAGGTCACCTCAAGTGGTTCGTTACGTTTAGTGACTTAGCAGGAATGTCCAGGTTTCTTAGGGTGAGGTTTGTCTGGGTTTGGCGGCGGATGCGCCTGTTTACCAGCTGCATGGCATGCCGGAGAGAATAGTTGAGGGAGTCCCTTTGACCTCTCCAGTCTCTCTTCTCTCGGAACATCGTCTTTCATCGCAGGAAGAGAGGTGGATTCATATGTCAGTCACTCTTGGAGACACTGACCCCCTGATTCCTACCCACCCTTCCTACCTTTTTCCTTTCCAGAACTTCATCTCCTTCCTTTCCTAAAAAGATCCTCCACACAGCATCACAAAAGATGACGTAGACCCTGGGGGATATTGGTAATGGGGAGGGGAAGGAGATGAAGAAGAGGAAGATGGGGAAATACCTGGAAATATTCAGATTTTGTTACCAAACACGGCTAAAGCCATTTCAAGCAACGTTTCAATTCTGAATGGTGGTCTTACACCAGAGGATACTGAGAATATCTTCCACACTAGAATGTGTCGCAAACATACCATATATTATTTTTAATTAATTATTTGTGAAATAACACAAATTAATCAAATAAAATTTATATGCGCACGCCGGTATTCGATCCCTCGACCTTAAGATTGTGAGTTAAGAGTCTTCCCCCTCGACCACGGGTATCCACTTATTCGAAAGAAACCAAGGTCTATTGAACACTGTTGCTTGAACTCAACTCTTTTATTGCTCACCATTAACCCATTTCTTTTGATTCGTTCAGCATTGACTGAAACTTCATGAAACTGGGAAGCAAACACCTTTTGTCAGTTTCAGAAATTATGTAGATTCAAGAACTGATTTCAGTAACATTAAAAGACGAATAAATTTCTTTTAAACTTCCGAGGTTATTCTCTGTTCTTCTCCTCATTGCTGAAGATCATGACCCCTACTCCAATTTTCCAAAGTGGACAAGACTCCTCCACTCCTCTTGGTTCTGCGGATACCGACGTACGTCAATTCAACCTTCGATGGTAACCTTCCTTTGTCCTGATTCTCCTGCCGTCCACTTTGATAATAATAATAATATTCAATGAAATTTGCAACGTTATAACTAAGAAAGTACATTTTCAGTGAATATAATGGTTTATAGATTGCATATCGTGCAAAAAGTTGCAAACAGATGATAATATACATATAAACAGAAGGTAGTCACATTTTTTTATTAAGTCTGGAAAGTCTTGTTGCAAGGCATCTAAAATTTCGTTGACCAAAAGCAGTAAGTATTACGGGAATTTGTAGAAAGTCTTTGTTATTGTTTCGAGTATTTAAGCGAGGATTTAATATTTTTTCATAGTATTTATGTATATTAGTATACAGATGAGTGAGGATTGTTTTTGCATATATCTGTCGAACGTCGAACACATTCATAATATTAAAGATTAAGTTCGAATCGGTTATTAGAGGTAGCCTAAGGATTATTTTTGTAATAGTTATCTGTGCCTTTATGATTGTGTCTAGTGCAGATGCAGTGCCACCTCCCCAAGCTATTATACCATACTCAATAATTGATTGACCGACTGCAAAAAAGACTTTGCCAGTGTTTCTTTAATGAGTCCTGAGTTTGGCAAGCAACGCGTCCAAAGTCTCTTAAATACCCTGAAGGTGGATAGTTGAGAGCCTATTGCTTTTTTTTGGTGGCTCTAAGTGTACATGTATCCACGTCGAATAGAAATATGGAGAAAATCAACGCACATGGTAAACATTACTTTTTCATTGAAGAAGAAGATAACAATAATAATCTAAACGAAAATATGAAAGAGAACAAGTCATAGAAAAACTGAAAAAAATAATTTAATTAAATGAAGACACTACGAGCGAAACTCTATCGAAAATCTGGAAACAGAAAAATCAGAAAAAGATATTGGCACTTTTGGGACTCGAATCCAGGACCTCTCGCTTTCCGGGCAAACGCGCTGTCCACTGCGCCAAGGTTCAAGTCCCAGAGACGCCAGAATCTCTTTCTGATTTTTCTGTTTCCAGATTTTCGATTGAGTTTTGCTCATAGCGTCTTCATTTAATTAAATATTACAATTTGAGATTTTTACTTATAAAAGTTGAAATAAAAAAAATAATAAGAAAAAGATAGTGGTCGCAACTGGGATTCGAACCCAGAACCTCCCGTCTAACCGGGACGAAATATGAGATTGACTAATATGACGATTTGACAGCAGGTGGCAATGGCAGAATTGGTAAACGCGCACGTCCCGGTTAGACGAGAGGTTCTGCGTTCGAGTCCTAGATGCGACCATTATTTTTTCTGTTTTTCTGGGTCTTGTTTTCTTTCATATTTTCGTTTAGACTGTTATTGTTATCTTCTTCTTCAATGATATATTGCATCGATGGGAATAATCTTCAAAAGTAATAAAAAGAGAGTTTTCCTTATAAAAAAATGCAATATCTACTATTTTTTCTTTGTAAATCTTTTGTTCTATGAAATAAATAAATAAATCTGAAATTCCTATGAATAATTCGTAGCTTTTATCGATTGTTCTTTAACGTTGTGGAAAATAATGAGGTGAAATTATTATGGGAACGATTAATATTGACGTCTTTTCAGAGATATTTCATAAACTTCGATGAATTCTTGACTCTGAACACAGCAAAGGCAAAAAAACTAAACTTACCTTTCAATATTAACGATTGAAATAAATTTATAAAAAGGAATGATTTGGGACTTTAAACTCAAAAAATTAACCGACTCAATGGTGATTAAATGATGCTACCTAGTGTCCGCATTTTTTAAATTTTACTTGCCCACGTCGGGATTTGAACCCGAGATCTTCGAATCGTAGCCAAGGATCGTAACCAAAATTCAAACAATTGTTGTAGGTGCCAATATTTAAAGTTTAGCGCGCACATGTTAAGAGATGGGCACCATCTATTTTTATTTTCAAACTGAAAAAAAAATCTAATTTTAGAGCGATTAATGGTTTTTTTCTTGAACAGAATGGTAAAAATTTAGGTACCATCGAAAAAACCATATGTTTACGAAAACACGGCGAAACAGCAATATCTATGGAATATAACTTAAAATGACACTCGAATGAAGTCATGAAGTCAGAAACAACTGCATACAAATATTATCATTTGAAATGTACTTCAAATATTTAATGAAAAGTGTTTTTTTAAATTTTTTATAGGAGAAAATAATTTCCCTCAAGACCTTTGTCTTCTTTAGGGATGCTGTGTGGAGGTTATTTTTGTGGAAAGGACGGAGTGAACCTGGGTCAAGAAGAGACTTGAAAGAGGGAGGAAATACGGAGGCCTGCAAATCGTTTCACAGCCTGGCTGTTGAACCAAGTTGTAGAAACGAACCGCTCTCATGTGACAAATGTTAACTGTGTACAAATGTTGTGCGCGCTTTTGGCATGTTTCTCAACTGTGCACTGGTGCTGAAGAAATCACTGACGCTAGTTCCTTGGAGCATCTTTGTAGATCATGGACAGCATTCCCACCCGAAGCATATTCTGTAAAGATTGAAATCCGTTTGTCGGGAAAGGAGATTACCACAAACTGACCGCTCGTTTCTGCACGGAGTCGTGGGTTTTTTTCAGGTATTCTGAGGCTCCAATACAATGTGGCTCCAATTCAACCGTGGGGCACATTTGCGATTTGTACAGGGTTGGCAGTTGTGTACCATTGAATTATCTGCAGCCCAGAGCAGCACGCCCAGCTTCTGAGAGACTAACTTAACTCTGGCTTCGATGGAGCCTCCGTACCTGAGATGGTTACTTAGAGTTACACCAAACATATCAATGGAAGGCCTGTTCTGAAGATTGATTCTTATTTCACTTCCATAAACTAATACTTAAATTCTAAATATAGTAACTTCAAATTAACAATTGCTTCCATATTATTTATAACACTCTGCATTCGACAAAACCGAATTTTCCGGAGAAAATAAGATGAGTTCTCGTCGCCACCCTAATTCGCATGAACCTTTAGCGCAGGTCTGATCGTTCGACGAGGTCTACCATGTAATTAAATAGGTCCTCGGCTTGTGGAGATAATTACAGCAATTTCCCATTACGCCCTCTCCTCCCTTCCACCCCTCGACTATATTGATGGATTATTTTAAAAGCGTGAAATTGAGAAAACTCATGAAATGATTTTGCGAATTTGCGAGGTAACTCACATAATTATGACAAAAACGTTCATGTATTTTAATGTGATTGGCAGAAAAAATTGGCTTAGTACCGGTGCACAGTTAATAATTTGAGGTATCTAGCGTAACTTTATTATAAAACCCAAGGTTTCTTTCTGGATTTCATTTTATTTTAATTGGGTATTTAAATGTCTAATCTTTTAAGAATTAAAAAAAAACAAACATTTTAGCTATTCGCGAATACTCACCATCGCGAATACTCACCACCTAAAAAACGAAACGCGAACGAGTAATTTTATGTCTGTCGAGTTTGGTTCTAACTGCGGATTGACGTGTGTCGATCGTCATTGTGATAATTCAACTAAAATTACTGTGTTTTCCTGAATCTTTATGATAGAATCCAAGAAATCAGGTGATGGTCATAACTATTTAACTTGTGTTTTAGTGTAATAAAAAGTATTGTTGTAACGATTTTTCAAAATTTATTTTTTTAACGTTTAGAATTCATCGGGACTTTTAAAAATGTATCCGAATGTATTCGGCAAAATTTTACGTTTTCTGTGTTTAATGGATATTAATGTGTCAAATTAGCTTTAGTTTTGTGATGTATTCAGGGTTTACTTTAACAACTTTTAAGTTTTTCAGCACCAAGACCAGATTTTTGATACATACAATCGATATACAAAAACAGATCGATATATACAAATTTCAACAGGCTTACCATTATATATAGAAACACGTTTCTGTTAAAATGCAATGTTCTGTAAAAAATTTGAGTCAATTTATCGATTACTTTCCAAGTTTTGTGAACGCAAACATACGGAACCTAAATTTATATAGTTATAGATTGCTGTAAGTATTAAAAACGACTGTACCAGGTTGAATCGCGCAATGTATATTTTTAACAATTTTTTTCATATAATGATAATTTATATTGTCCCAAAAACATATAAAATAATAAAATTGCGCTAAATACGCAAAATTACTAACTGTGCGGTAGGATTATAATATTCTCAAGGAGAAGAAGTCAAGCAAGAACCAATCAAATACTCGTAATTCAAAACAAGGGTTATTGCCTCACTGGAAAAGGGGTAATAGTACCTATTAATGATTTTTTCCATAGTTTCGGTTCCCAAATTGGTTAAGGCATCTGCCTTATAAGCACCAATTAATTGATTTTTTTTGTTTTTTCGTGGGTATCATTTATTGCTGCTATAAAAAATATCAAACATATCCCGGAATAATTCTTTAATCCCTGCTTATTTCCGGAATTCTCAAGTACCCACTTTCAAAACCACCTGAATTCACAGGGATGTCTTTTAGTTCCTGTCTGTTTTTGTTCCTTAATTCGGGGGGATGTTGAGAATACAGATGTTATCTGAGCAAATTAGTTAGGGGTGAAACAGGAAATTTAAAATATCAAACGAAGGGCGTGTTTGGGATTAAAAAGTCCTTCTAAATATTCCAAGAATAAGCAGAGGCCTCCGGAATATTATCGCCGCTTAATATTTAGTGTGCAAACGCTAATTATCTCAAAAACAAATTGAAAATATTAATTAAATGCTGAGGGAATTATGAAATATTGGAAGCCATAAATTAAACAATTATAATGCATTATTTATTTATCAACATTCTGTGAAATTTGATGTATTTATAACCATCTTAAAGACCAAAAAAATTTAACGCTAAACATCAACAATACTAGACTGGTGAGCTGCAAAGGTTTTTTTTTATATAAATTTATCAGCTTTACCTCATAAGTGAGTGGCAGAATTAAAGATACTCTCAGTATTGCCCGTGTGAGAAACAACGTTGCATGAATTGCATTAAGTTAACTTTTGTGACTAGATCTTGCACTCCTTCTTCGTTTCCTTCCCCTTTCCACTAGGAATACTAATACATTTTAATATCGAAAATTTCTTTTTTTTTTGAAAAGATCCTTACAATTTTTTAAGAGAGCTGAGAGGATCAAAGAAATAAGGGAATATTCCCGAAAATTTCAACGATGGATTTGAGTAAAATGATAAATTGCTTGTAATGTCCTGAAATTATTGAAAAATACAAATCAGTAATTAGACACTTTTTTTATGGAATCGAACGACATAATATTAGATTATTCATACAGACTATGATTCGCGATTTGAGGGTTATTAGTTATTATTGTTTCAACCGCCCAAAAACAATAGGACTATGGCACCCCCAATTGAGTAGTGAACAAATGCTTCACCCAGTTTCAACTTACAAAAAATATTTCATTTACCAACAAAAATATCTGCGTTTTTATTACTTTTTCTCACTTAAATATATCTCAGCACGTATATGTATATTATAGATATAAAAGTAGTGGGCAGGGGAAGGAGGCGAGTATAAATGAAAATTAGAAAGCATCTGGCTATTTACATCTGGTCAGCAATCATGGTTAATGCAATTGTAAGCTACATTCGATTCTGAATGTTTGTTTCACTAGAAAATGGAGTAACAACCAAATTATTAACAAGACATTTTCAGTGAAGATAATATTCAAAACATATTTCAGACTCGGATTTTTGGTGTTTCGGAACGGGTCTCGCAGCCTGTGATTTCCCCGTAATGAGATACAATATTTGAGTCATAACTCACCCAGAAAAAAAGCACCTTCTCGTCACCTCCAAACTCCCAACGTGCCGCACAGAACCTCATAGTACGGTACGCCCCGATCCTAATGCTCTCTCTGACTTTGAAACTAACAAACCAAAAGTACATTTGCTAAATGATGCCTTCCTATCACAGAGAAATAATTTTTGATCACCATACTTAGCACATACTCGGGATAATTTAGCGAAGAACTGTGAAACGTCTTTATTGTGGTCCTTCCTCTTACGCATTAATCTCTGTGCATTAAAAACACTTGTGACTTCTTCTAATTTTGTTGCATTTTTACAACATTATATTGACGTGATAACGTCTATAAATCGATGAACGACGGCCGCATTCACGAAAACGCATGTCTCATTGTCACGATGTCACATTCCGCCTGAGCCGGGCGTACAAGTGAGGGCGCAGGACAAGCGTTCGGCCTAAGCGTTCAGCGAGAGCGCGGAACAAGCGATAGAGAGGCACGATCGGCCTAAGCGTTCGGCTCGTGACGCTACCGCGTAAAATTATCGTCCGTAAACCGACTTTACAGACAATCGTTTTTTTTTTTGTTTAAATTATAACATTGTTACAGTAATAAACATAATTAGCAGTTAAAAACCCGCTACGCAGCGGCTTTTGGTTTGGCTTCTCCCAGTATGAGTGTTGGTGATCATTTCCATAAATCCGATTGGAATTGGTTCCAAAAATAGCGGGTTCCTTGGATCCACTATGATCCAGTGACAGCTAGTCACCGGGTTAAAGTAACGCGACGACAATGTATGTATTGCATAGCTGTGTGGTACCATTATCATATAGTATTACCGTCAATCTTTCCATATCCGGAGAGATACTCAAATTCTACAAATCCGCAATACTTAAACCAAGACATTAATTACTACGACGGCTGTGGCTATTAAAACCTTTTTTGTTTTTGAATTTTTAAAGTCATTTCTCGTCGTAAAAAGTCTCGCGTAACCTATTCTAATTTTTTAATGCTTATTTCATAAGGTTCACCATTATATATAGGAGCCTTTGCGGACGTGCGCACAACAAATCACCACAGTTTCATTGCAGTCAAATGTACAGGAAAAAAGGGTGTATATAGATAAACGTCGTGGTACTTACCTTGATTAGAGTTTTTTTTTGTAAAACAATAGGTAGTTTCGTTCAATGGATCCGATGGTGTTTACGTGTCAGAGTAAACGTACTACAGAAAACGAGCTCTTGTACTTTATATGTATCTATAAGGTTTTTCTAGAAATGCTATTTATTATTTAATCCCTTGGACAAAGTCAGGAGGTCACACGAGCAATCACAGATAAAGAGTCGTGCTTGAGTCATATCACTAGAATATTCACACAGACCCCGCACACGCTAGATAGTTCGCACATAAATTATGTGCTACGCGAGAAAAATGTTACCAACTGGAACGCCCTTTTACCACAATAAAAAAAATGTTAGAAAAAAGGCAAACCAGTTAACTTAGTTAAGTTAACTTAGCCAGTTAACTTAGCTAATTTTTTAAAGTTAAATTCCGAAGTCTTGGTTTTCGTAACAAACTCTCACGTAAACACAGATCTCAACTAAACTAGTCGCTCTGTGAACAATAAAATTTTGAGTAATATTGATTGCTCCGACTTGACAGCACAAATGACAGGATTGAACTGACCCGGAATGACCAAACAAATATGCGAAATGCAAAGTGATCAAGTCAAAATAAGACTTCGCTAAGCACAGTCAGAAAACCGAAAATGTTTTACATTGTCATACTAACAACTCACTAAACTGGTAAAGTCTTGATGTGTCAAATTTGACCAGTTATTTTGGTCAATAATTTCTAGGTAAACCCTAATATTTTTAGGCAGTAGTGTCACGGTCATCAAGAGCTACAGAGTTCTAAAATATTTTCACTAAACATTTTAATACTGATTCTACATAATGTGCTTAGTTTTTTTTAGTTTAAATATTTGACAAAAATTAAATTAAAGTTCTTGATTTCTATCGAAAGGTGTTGTCAATTTTAAAGGTAGCTATTGCACCTGACTTTTATTGTTATCGTATGAAGGCTGGTCTTAAATTACCTTTAAGCGGAGAATCAATAAATTTAGCATATTGAAAAATATTATTAATTTATTATTTTTTATAATTTCAAACATGTATTAGGCTCGTATATATGTGTTAAGGTTGTAGGCTCTGATTTAGTGAATCAAAAAAATATTCGCTTTAAATTATACAGAGCAATTTGGGAAGCGTGGATGGGTACCGCCGCCCCGGGAACCTTTATTGGATACAACACCTCAGCCACAGGCTACCCCAAGTGCTTCGCTACGTTTGGTGATTTAGCAGGGGTGCCCGGGTTCACGGGGTGAGGTTTGTCTAGGTCTGGAGGCGTACGATCAGGACACACTTAACCCCAGATTCCTACCCACCCCTTAAACCCTTTTCTTTAGCAGAACTCTCCTCTCCTACCGTTCTTTAAATAACCCTCCACACAGCATCCCTAAAGATGACCTAGGCCCTTAGGGAAATTATTTTCCTCAGGGCCTAGGTCATCTTCCTGTGTGGAGCTCAAGCAAAAAAAATAAAAAAAGACCGGAACCGCGTAGGCTGATGACGATAACGTTATCCAACAGGAACAGCATTCCGGATTGTTCCACTAAAATATAAGCCCTGTGTAAATGTCTTACAGAATTTTTGACATATTTCCATTTATTTTACACGTGTACTTGAATATTGGAAGTTTGCTCTCTCAGATGTTGTAGCAATGTGATTAACTTTTGAAGGGCGAACGCAGGAAAAACTAACAACACTATCAGTTGAGCACTGAAGATTACTAGCTGTCATGTTCAAATATATGTTAATTTGACTTGTAAGTAATTAATAACGCTGAGATTAGTTGCAAAATTTTGCAAATATCTTTTTCGTTCCGTTACCTAGTAGCAAATAAAAAAATATCAGTCAGAAGATAATATCAAATATACAAGGTGGCGCAAAAGTCAACACCCTATCGGAAGATGCCATAGTTTTTGCAAATGGCGGCAAATGTCAATTCTGCTTTGACGTTTGTGAAGCAAACAGATACAAAATATACGTCGACAAAACGTGAATCGCTATACTCCTCAAGAACGTGGAAATTTTTTGAAAAACCGCATTTCCGGCCTCCGTGGTCCAGAGGTAAGACCCTCGACTTGCATTCCGAAGGTCGCAGGATCGAATCCCGGCGTGGCAAATAAATTTTATTTGATTAATTTGTGTTTTTCACAATTTATTCATTTAAAATAATATACAGTACATTTGCGACACGTTCCAGAGTGGAAGATACCTACTCTCAGTATCGCCCTGGTGTAAGACCACCATTCAGAATTGAAACGTTGCTTGAAATGGCTTTAGCCGTGTTTGGTGACCAGATCTGAATAGCCAGGTACTTCCCACCTTCCTCTTCCCCATCTCCTTCCCCTCCCCACTACCTTCAGCCTCATAACATACCCCAATTGGGGATGCCATAGGCTTACTGGTTCCAGACGGGAGCAGTTGGGACTCTTGTGCGGTATTCATATAAAAAAAATAAAAAATAAATTCCGGTCGCCTAATCTCTCGTTTTGGTAATTTGAATTGGCCGATAAGATCGCCCGATTAAACCGCTTCAGACTTCTTTTTACGCGGTTTCTTGAAGTCACGAGTCTACGTCAACCATCCTCAGACTCTTGAAGCCCTCGAAGAGGACATTCGTCAAGAATGCGAGAGCCTATCGCCAGAAGTGATGGAAAGAGAGATGGAACATTCCATATTTCGGACCCGTTCTGGCAGTAGCCACCTAGTCAATATCATGTTATCGACTTCATGGAAAAAATAAGACATCAAATAACCACAATCCAAAAGCAGAACCAAAATTTTTCAGTAATAAAAAAAATACAGCTAAAAAACATCGGGTGACAACTTTTGCGCCACCTTGTATAAGATCGATTGGGACCATAATTCTTTCGGGTCTTCCTTTCAACGTTCACACTGTTTTTCTAGTTAGGAACGGCTCTTGTACATTGTGTGAAGTATCTGGAAGAAGCTATTGATTAATTAAGTAGATAGTAAGTACATAATTTTTAGCAGATTCCAACGTACGCCCACAATTCGCATAAAATTACTAAATATTGTTGAATTTTCATCTTGTGTAACAAGCCGCCTGCAGTGTAATATTAAGTGTTGATTGTCTTTTGCAACAGGTATTTAATTGGTTGGATGAATACAAATAACTTGTGCATTGTGCAATGAGTTTGTATAATAAAGTGTTCACTTTACGATGTTTTATTTGGGAACAAACTCAAATTATAAATTATAATAGGTAATCTATAAATGAAAAATATTTGCGTGAATTTTCTCACAAATATGTCAAATATATTATTGTACTGTATGGTTAAGTCGTAGCCAATAAATAAAGCTATGCATGTCTAGGTATATTACAAATTCAGTGACAAATAAAGAAACGATAAGGGTGGTTATGAGCCCATTCACACGAAAGCTTCTTTGTATTGCAGAACAGGCAAAAAAACCCACTTTATCCCACAATTTCATCTTGAATAAGGGTGGGAATCTTATTAGTTAAAGTAAATATCAGAGGGTACTCAATCATGGATGATTTTTATCTTTGCGACAGCTTAGTGGAATGGTTTATCTGTTATTATTTGGAGAGTCATGATTTTATTTAACATTTTGATCTTTCATGTTGATATTAATAAAATCATTTTCTTCCTTCTTTGAGGTTCTTTATTAAAGAGCCAACAAAACATGCCAAATAGTAATTGATGCCTCAATAATATTGTTGCCATTAGAGCAACATTAGAGCAACAAACAAAATAACTTCTGATACCACCTAAATGTTGTTAATGTGGTAATGTATGTTGTATTTGTGGTAAAACATGTGAATACAAAATTTGAAAACAAATAGTAAAACACTCATTGTATACTTATCTTATATAAATCATGCGATTGTTATTTCTCGAAGAGTTTCAGAATGCATGCTCGGCATGAAAAACCCTGATGATAGTAAATATTCAATTGGAGAGGACACCGAAATACGAAGAAGTACTCGATATTGGGTCTCCAAGAATGTTGTGACTTTTTTTTACCAGGAAAGGTTTTGTTTGGGAAAATGTGTGTAAAACACATTTGGATGCAAAAGAACAACAATTTATTTCAAATAAACGCCCGTCACGCTGACACCACCTGAACTGAATACTTTCGTTAACTCGACATAGTAGACTTTGCGAAAAATAAATTCACTCAGAAGGCCGCGAGAAAATAATTTTCTTTGGGGCATACATGTCATCTTTGGGGGTGTTATTTGGAGGATCTTTTTAAAAACTTTTTTCCTACTTTTAAAACTGGTTCTTTCCGTTCTAAGCAAAGGAAGTTCTGTGAAAAAGGTATAAGAGATGGGTAGGATTCTAAGACGGCTAAGACTAAAACGGCTCCACTGGTCGTAAGACGTGGACGAGGACCAAAAAATATTTCTCCAGCTACCCTGAACGGTGTGAACCTGCAGATGACTGGATGAACTAAATGCCTTTATAATAATGCAAGCTAATTGTTGTCAAATTGGTTCAGTGGTAAAAGCACTTCCCCGATAAGGATGTGGGCCTTGGTTCAATTCCTAGTAATTGGTTAACGAGTAAAGTTGCAAGTCTTTTACTTGTTTTTTTTCTGGATTCAGGAAAGAGGTTATCACATAAAGAAAACGGGAGATAGACCATACTGGGAGATTTTTATTTTTATTTATTTATATAAACGCCCATAGGGCTTGTTAGCGTCAGCGTGCGTGCTGATGCTATCGGCAGGGTTGGAGAAAGCTCCCACATATTTAATACAAATTAGTTGCTGTATCTGCCCCAAATAAAAACTAGCTCAGGTTCGGTGCAAGCAGGGTTTCTCTTAACCTCAAGGCTAGTGCTTGTGGTTCGGAACTTCACGCTTCTCCATCCCCCCAGGGCCTCTCTCGACAAGCAAAACACGGTAGGTTATCACATAAATAGTTTATTCACTTCTAGGAGACACAATAATACATAAGAGGAACGATCCTAGCTGAAAGTTAGTTTGAACGTCAGTCTCTGCTCTCTACACGCGTGGTTAGGGCTTCAAAACATTTAATTGCACACAAAGGGTAACATGGTAATTGACTCACGTTTGGTTTATGGGCCAACAGCGGCTTTACGCGCTTGTTCTCCCGGTCTCAGCAGCGTCCATGCGCGGACACCGGAAGTGCACAACCGGCGAAACTGAACTTGTGTCGCACATGTTCGCGCGGGACGTGGGCCCGGGAAGCTCGCTTGCTGAAGACTGCCTTGAATGGCCGTGTGCGGCGCGTCTCCTGATCCGTGGGTCGCGGGGGGGGTGATGCGCCTGCGCATTACCGTCCCGCGGTGCAACAGTATTTTTAGGGCTCGATTCGCTGACTGTCGAAACATGACGGTACTTAAGACTCGATTCCTTATTCTTGTAACGTAACACTTCCCCCCTCGCCGCAATAAAAGCGACGTGGCAATGGAGCTGTAGGGCTAATAAATCCTCTTACCCTTTCAGCACTTGTGCCAAAAACATTTAAGAGAAACGAGGAGAGAGAGAGAGAGAGAGAGAGAGAGAGATTCCTGGCTGGAGAATAGTTATGAACAGAACACAAAAGAGATGATACCTGGTGTAACAAGGAATTGTCAATAAATGTATATAAAGGCAGTGGCATACATAAATACAGTTGCAAAGAACAAGGATCTGTTGAAGAAAGGTACAAGGGTTATGCAGTGATAGAAAAAAAAAAACTCTAAAATTGTATCATTGGTCTGTGAGCTAATGTTTGCGAACGTGGTTTGCGTAGGATGTCTGGGGTGGTTGAACGTTTCACTGAAGTTACAAGGTTACTTTGTCACAGTAACCTGGCCCATTTGAGATTACACTCAAGGGACACTAGGGCCTTTAAGAAAATACGAGGAAGAGAACACATGATGAGGCTTCTAGGTGGTGTGGAGAGTTCTACCTGTCACAGAGGTCGAAAGGGTAACTGCTTCCGGATCCTGTGGGTGAGCCAGTACGAAACCATTGAAGTATTGGAGAGTGGAATCGTAATTGGTGGTTGGTACACTGGTTTTTGTATGTAGTGGGATTGTTTTGTGAACAATCGTTGGTATTGTTATTTGCGCAAGGGCACAGGAGCATCAGCACAATGGCAGTAGGGCATTTGCATTATGCAGCAGGAACATTTGCATAATGGCAGCAGAAACATTTGCACAAGGGCAACAGGAACATTTGTATTATGCAGCAGGAATATTTGCATAATGGCAGCAGAGCATTTGCATTATGCAGCAGGAACATTTGCATAATGGCAGCAGGAACATTTGCACAAGGGCAACAGGAACATTTGTATTATGCAGCAGGAACATTTGCACAAGGGCAACAGGAACATGAACCAACCTAGAGCTGGCGTGCTCGGGTTTGTTTTGAGTGTCGGTTCTTTGTGGTGATACAATTCGCAACTACACGCACGACTCACACTAGGTTATGTTAGATGCGGTCGGGTGCTTTTGGTACGCAGGGATTGAAGGCAAGGGACCTCCGTGACGGTAGCGAGGGCAGCATGAAGAGGCGCAGATGTAGATAGGGTGCAGAGCTGCTGGTTTTTTTTTTTTTAAATCCGGCAAAAATTATTATTAGAACAAAATTCTTGAAGTTTACCTGCCTAGTAGACCAATGATGAAAAAAGTTTGGAGAGAAACAAGTGTGCATGTTGAGAAAAAGTTGGATTTGTTTGGCGTGTAGAGAGAGAGACGGAGAGAGAGCTAACTAAATGTGGCTAATGCCTAATACATGTTACAAAGGTACGTATTCAAGGACAGGTTCTGTGTAACCCCTTTTGGTTTTTTTTCTTTACCAAATACATTTCCAAGAATACGTGGTTGAGGGATTGTACGTATAACAAAATTCCCCATTCGAAAGAAGTTGGTCTTCCATGACCTATGCTCACGTCTATACGGTAGCATTTTTTCTACTTTCGAAAAACAAAACATTGCGTACAAGATTAGTTATAACAAAGTGGGAAAGGAGTAGGAAGTTGAAAGGATCCGCGTATGAAGATTGTCCCATTTGACAAACGAAACGCCAAGTGCGTAACGCATATATCCCCATTCACGGATAATTTCGAGGAAGGGGGAGGGTGATAATTGGGAACATTTGAACGAAGAAAACTGCTGGGGACTCGGCTATTTCCGAAATTCGACCTCTGGGTGGAGGTGAAACAAGGTCTACAGCAGTCATCCTGGCACATTACAATAATGACAACTGGGAAAGGAGTAGGAAGTTGAAAGGATCCGCGTATGAAGATTGTCCCATTTGACAAACGAAACGCCAAGTGCGTAACGCATATATCCCCATTCACGGATAATTTCGAGGAAGGGGAGGGGTGATAGTTGGGAACATTTGAACGAAGAAAACTGCTGGGGACTCGGCTATTTCCGAAATTCGACCTCTGGGTGGAGGTGAAACAAGGTCTACAGCAGTCATCCTGGCACATTACAATAATATTTGGTAGTGTTGGACAAAAGAATACACTGACATAAAAGTCTAATCCTCTACGTGTATTGGGCAGAAGATTAGGGGTCGTTTTATTCTCCTACTTGTTTGCGAGAAATGACAGACCCTTGCTCAAATCTCACAAACCTGGGGATTTTCTTTGTTCGTCTCCCAGACAACGAGTTAGGTGTTTTTGTGTCCATCAACTTAACTCCCACGACACGATGCCCCATAATCATGAGTGAAGCGTATGATTAGTCCTTTTGAGATAGTAGATAGTTCCTGGGTTCTTGTGACAGGAAGTCCACGGGCATATTAATGATTACAAAAAAGGGGTGTGGACTACATTGAGTAGTTCACACATAAAGGTTTGATATTATTTCGTTCGCACGATTCATGGTGAGTATTATAACGTCTTCACGTATAGCGTACAAGATTGCAAAATCAAAAGATTTGCAAGTAAGTTTTATAACGTCTTCACGGATAACAATGAACGAATTACAACTGGGTTGCCCAGTATTGAAGGGAGGTGCAAAAGACTAGGTATTTATGACATTTCTGACAAAAACCCACAGAGTAATTATAACGGGCTCCCCGTATCGCATTTAGTAGATATTCTGAGATTCCCATCTATGACGGCAGATTTTATAAGGTTCCCACCTATGATGGCAACAAAGGTTAACGTTCATATAAAGGTACCTATTCAATACAGACGGCGAGACATACTGATGTACTTAGTACAACAATACCGTAGCATAATAAATCCATATTAGCGTACGTTAAAGACTTGCACAAAGGCAAAAACATATTTGAAGATCTGGCCAAGATTTTATACTTCAACAATTAAGGGACAAAAAAATTCTGGCGTGCTGATGGAATGTGAATTTCATCTAAGCTTACCGCAAAAGAGATCCTTTGTGGTACAACCCTTTTGGTTACGCACAGAGTATCGTATCGTGATGGTACAACTTTTGTTGTACTTACACGTACGATGGTAGCAACAATACAAGACATGCGCTTATCGTTGTTTGACAAGGAAAATTATTTACATTGGTCCGATTTGAGTGTTTAAGACCTTCTAGGTTTTACTTACTTAAACAGACTGCGATGGACACACCTTGGTGTTATGAAAATTATAATAATGGGATGGGTTGTTCACAGGGTGGTTCACTTGGAGACCTGGCTTCTTGTTGTGACCTCGTACTTTGCACGTGATAAGTCACAACAAGGCAACCCCAAAATTTCAGTTTGAGCAGTTGAGACCCAGGGTGACTCAATGTTGCTGAAATGTTGTAAAAAAATTTATCGTTAATGAAGAGGCACGTTGAAAGTTGTCCCTTTTATAACGATACTTTCCAGACTCCACATCCAGTTCTGGGGAGAGCTAGAGCAATTTGGGTTATTTATTGAGCGCCATTCTATTTTCTTAAAAAACAGAAAAAAAACTTAGAACGGGTAGCAAACATCTGATACCGCCGTGGGTTTACACAGGTTTGCTTACCTAATTTAACTACATATGACATAAGGGTTAGATGCACTTTGGCGAGGACCCGATATTTAATGTACAAAAAAATTTTTCTAACATTTAGAAAGGGGTGACGAGGTATGACATGATGATGTGAAAATATGATGCTGCTAGTTGTGACGATGCACAAAACCTTGGGCACGTAGTCTCTGACTACTTGCAGTAAGCCACAGGGAATTCCTTTCTCCGAAGTGATCAATTTCAGGTAGAGGTGTGCATGCTTAGAAAAAACGATGTTTCCAAGGTTTGACACCTGGGGCAGCAATTAGAGGCGAATGACTGATGATGACGAGATATTTATACAAACAAAGATAAAATAAAATGAAACGAAACCACAAGGGAGAATTATAATTTCTTCCATGACTTTGGCTACAGTTGACACCACTGTGCCAGAGCTAGAAAGGTTTCGTTTGAGTGTCCTAATGAGTGACAATCGTTTACGAGAGGCCGCTCATTAGTGACGAAACAAAAGGGTTGACTTCCATAGTGATCCATGTCACGGTGTAGACGAATGGTTGCTAGGAGTCAAGGAATAACCGTTGGGGTTATACGGGCGTGGCAATGGAGTTTGTTTCCATGTTACCACTTTTTACAATGTCCTTTATATGGTAGTTACCTATGTGTTTACCAGAGATGTCGGACAATCGGTAAACCAGGTCTGAGATTTTCTTTAGGACTTTCGTCTTTACAAAACGGGGTGCCAATTTGGCAGAGAAGTACAGCGCACCTTGTGACAGAGTGTTGTTTCTCCTCCAGACGATGTCTTCTTCCTTGAATGTGACGTGCCTCCTGCGAAGGTTATACCTGTCGGCGCTCTTTTGGTGGGCCAATAGTAGAGCGTCTGTTACTTCACTATAGATAGCGGAGAGTTCCTCCAAGCGGTGGGCGTAATTTGCTGCGGGGTCTGCTGTGGAGGAAGGGACGGGTGGAAGGCAATTGTCAGGGTGTAGTGAACCGTGAACTACTTGTTCCATGCCGTGTTTGAGAAAAAATGGTGTATAGCCTGTAGCGAGGTTCACCGTGTTGTTCATGGCTGCTTGTATTTTGTCTAATTTTTTGCACCATGTGCGTTGGTCTTTGCCAACCAAAATTGCCAGGGCCGTGTTTATGGTTTGGTTGTATCGTTCAACGGTGTTGTTCTGTGGGGTGTAAAGGGTGTTATAGAATACATCCTTTATACCATATTTAGACAAAAACTCTTTAAATTCCAGAGCTATAAATTGTTTACCATTGTCGCATATTATAGTACGAGGGGTACCGTAGGGTATGAAAATATGTTTTTCCAATAGATTGGTTATTGCTGCTGCAGTTGCCCTTTTCAGAGGAAACAACCAGCAGTATTTGGAAAAGATGTCCACTACGCTGAGTATATGCCTGTAACCGGCGTAGCTTCTAGGGAAGGGTCCAATGAGGTCCATAGAAAAGGATTGAAGTGGTCTATCGGCACGCTTGGGGTTGCCCATTAGACCAGACGGTGGTGCCGTACTGTGCTTGTATGCCTTACAGATGTCGCACTTGGAGATGTATAAACGTACTTGTTTGAATAGACCCGGCCAATAATATCTTAAAGATATTTTTTTGAATGTTTTGAAAGTTCCAGGGTGTATGGAGTCTACGGCACTGTGGTTATCAATAATAACTTGTTCTCTATTTTCGAGAGGGACTACCATTTTCCAGGCATAGTCCTCTAAGATTGACAGTGGAGGCTTGCAGTTGCGATATAGTTGTCCGTTCTTAATCATAAAATTCGGGAACTTTTGTGGGTTGTCACTGCATCCTCTAAAGATTTTTTGATACCATACGTCTTTTGTGGGGAGACTAGAATTGGGTAATTCGGCATTTAATGTTGCTATCTCGATCCTAGAAAGGGCATCCGGGACGATATTATCCGCGCCTTTACGGTGGATGACATCGAAGGTATATTGAGATAGGCGGGACGACCAGCGAGCCAATCTCCCAGAGGGGTTGTCTAGCGAGATCAGCCATTTTAGGCTGCTATGGTCTGTGACGACGGTAAACTTACTGCCCTCAATGTATCCGCGGAAATGTTGAATGGATTCCATGACTGCTAACAATTCTCTCTCGGTAATCCCGTAGTTTTTTTCGTGTTTATTTAGGGTACGAGAGAAGTATGCCACGGGGTGTTCGCCGTCCGTAAAATTTTGAGTGAGGACTCCTCCGATTCCGACGTTTGATGCGTCCGAATGGATCGTAAAGGGAAGATTGAAGTCGGGGCAATTCAGTACTGGGGCTGATTGAAGAGCCTCTTTCAGGGAGTTGAATGCTGACTCAGTCTCTGCAGACCAGGAAAAGTTACTGGTACCTTTACGGATTCCCGTGATTTTGTTGAGCGGCGCCGCGAGAGTTGAGAAGTTTTTTATGAATCTTCTGTAGTAACCGGTGAGTCCGAGGAAGGCTTTTACCTCTTTTGCATTTGTAGGTCGGGGAAAATTTGTCATAGCCGCTACTTTTGTGGGGTCTGTTCTTAGGCCTTCTTCGTCTACTATGAAACCCAAGTATCGTAGGCGGTGCCTGCAGAATTCCGATTTCTTCAGGTTGATAGTCAAACCGGCCTGTTTGAGTTGTTGAAAAACCTTTTCTAGAATAAGTATATGTTTTTCAAAGGTATCGCTAATGATGATCAGGTCATCCAGGTAGCAAAATAAATTGTTATCAAACTCTGGGCCAAACAATTTATCCATGAGTCTTTGTAGTTCTGCTGGGCTGTTTTTTAAACCGAAGGGTAGTCTTTTGAAATGGAACATACCCCTGCCAGGCACCACGAAGGCAGTCTTTTCGCAGGAGCTGGGATCCAAAGGTATCTGCCAGAATGCTTTGCTTAAGTCTATGGATGAGATGTATTTAGCGTTTCGAAGTCTGTCCAGGATGGAGTTGACCAAGGGGAGCGGGTAGGCGTCTGATATTGTACATGCGTTGAGGCGTCTGCTGTCGAGGCAGAAACGGGCTGAGCCGTCTTTCTTTGAAACTAATAAGGTGGGGTTGGTCCATGCGCTGCGGCTGGGTACCACCACTCCCAGTCTTAACATATCGTCCAATTCTTTTTCCAGCGTTTTCAATTTTTGTGGAGCTAGGTTGTAATACCTTTGTTTGATTGGGGGGCCTGTTGTTTTTATATGGTGTTGTACTAGGTTGGTTAAGCCTAAACCGCACCTTTCGAAGGAGATGGATTCATACTTGTTGATCATTTGATTTAATTGTATTGTTTGTAAGGGGTTCAAGTTTTCGTAGGGTATTACCGTACGGATTTCGTTTACTTGGGGAGTGACGGAGGGGTTGTTAAACAGTTGCGGGGCAATTTTGAAAGCCATCCAAAAATCCACTCCCAAGATGAATTTCTGTGTGATTGTAGGTACAACTAGAAACTTGATCCAAACTGTTTTTTGGTCGCAATTGATCGGCAGGGTTAGAGAACCGATGACGAGTTGTGAAGTGTTGTCTGCCGTGGTAACATGTGAAGAATGTTTTCCCATTTTAAAACCACAGTTTGTGAATAAGGTGTGGGCGTTGTCGCCCAGGCAGCTGACAGAGGCGCCGCTGTCTAGGAGACCTGAAAAAACCACGTTGTTTATGGAAAAATGCGCGAAGGGTCTACCGTCTATTGCCTGTTTGCAGCAAACTGTAGAGAGGGGTAAGGCCTGTTTAAAAAATTTGACGTGTTCCAACCACTCCGACCATTCCTTTGGCCTATGGGAGGGATGGTCCGGGGGGTTGGGGTCTAGTTTTTTGTCTTCCTGGCTGTCCAATTGGGAGGGGGTCTGGAGAAATCCATAGGGGGTTTGATGAATCTGAGATCCGGGATGGACGTTTCGGTATTGTCTTGGCGTGGTCTTTTGCCAAACTTCCTCCCTTCATCTCTTCTTGGAGAACGATCGACGGATCGCCTTTTGTTAGAATGGGTGTCTTTGGAGGATAAAAGTTTTGCTTGTTTAAAGCAGGCGGCTTGGGAGTGACCAATCTTGTGGCAAAAAGAGCAGGATTTCTTTTCGTTGTGCTCCGGTTTTATGCCGGACGAAGTGCTTGGGCGAAAGTTTTCTTTGGGGAATCTTTCGTCTCTCTTCCGATCCTGGTATGCCTCTAGTAGCTGGCAGACATCTTTCAGTTGCTCCAGCGTGGCAATTTTCTGAGAAGTAATGATGTTTTCGTATCTGGGGAGAAGACCGTCGATTAAAACCGGGAGAAGTTCCGCTTCAGGGACAGGTTGGGTGAGCTTTATATTGATGGCCTCTGCCCTCTGTGTGAATCTAGCAACAGGCTCTCCGGAGTGCTGCTTGATAGCGAGTAGGGATAGCCTGACTCTATGTTGGGCCTTTTTTTCTCCGAAACTGGATAAAAGTGCCACCTTGAGTTCCCTCCATGAGTTTGTTTTTCTCTTATGTATCCTGTGCCAGGTAAGCATTTCAGGAGCGATGAGGTCTATGAAGTTCCTGTGTAGAATACTTTCGGGGATTCCTCTGACTTGGGCTGTTTCTTCTATTCTGTTGATGAAATCCTCCACATCCGTGAGTCCGTTGTATTTCGTCTTCCAGGTTGTCAAATCATATATTTTCGTCTGTTCCTGGGCTTGTACCACCAAGGGTTTTGCTTCGGAGACTGTGAGGGAGGTAGAGATGATTTCTGAGGTGTCTTCCTGTTGAAACTGCAACTTCCTGATGTACTTTTTGTTGTAGAAAGAAGCATATTGAATAAGGCATTTTTCGGATTTATTCCTGGGAGAAATCTTTCTACTTCTCAGGGCCTGTAGTAGTTCTTCCTTTTTTGACGTAGAAATGTGGGGGATTATACCCAGCGTGACTTGAGGGACTTCCATAGTGTATAGGGTCGTGTCAGGGTGTGATGATACACCCTGCCTACGTGCACCAAATTGTGATAAATCTACCCTGGCTACGCTGTATCAAATATGTTGAGATTCTACCCCTATGTACGAACACGGCACCGAATGCGCTGTGTCGCGCCTACCCTCGTAGCTTCAATTTTCGTAGCTTTCTATCATGATGTACCTAGCCTATCATTTAGGGTATTTCTAGTCTAACTTTAAGTCCTTCGCACTTTTGCGAAGACCTCTTCTCTCTAACCTATTTTTCAAACTTCTACATTACTCTGGGCTAATCTAACCCTATTGTTCGCAATCCCTGTGATAATTTCACACAGTAATCAAGATTTTTGAATTTTTGTTTACATTATCTCCGTATCCTGCGTTGTGTAATTTTTTGTTTTAGGATTTACACCCATACGCGTAATAAAACGCATACAAATGTAAAGAGTATAATGTATGGTTTTGTGGTAACTTAGGTTCTTTTAGAGTAAGAGTGAAAGAATTCTAAATTGATTGATTTAAATATCTTCTAACGCGTTTGATAAACTAACCCCGTCCTAGATTTTGTCTATACCTGATATTCATTTTGTTTATTTCCTTCCTAAAACAGCTATATTTAAAATACAAATAAAAGAGAATAACAGTTATCAATTTATAACAAACATTTCATGAAGAGTATTTACTTTACCTGCGTGAGATGACCTAATTCTAGGTCTCAGTTTTTCACCTGAAGTCTGCAAGCCTCCACCTAACATGAGTTTTATTTTCATGGTTAGTAAACACTAGATTGTTTGGGGAAGGGACGTGTGTAGGGATTGGGACGAGGATAAAAAAAAATTGTTTTCTGTAAAGGTTGGCTCCTCCACTAACCAAATAGATTCTGGTGACCGACTTCCGAAAAGGCCTTTGTCAATGAACGGCTACACATACCTAAAGACCGGATTTTACCCTCTTCTGCGGGATTCCTTGCTTCGATAGGAGCTTTACGTACCAGAGATAAGTACCAGGTCTTCCATCGTATCCCAGAACTATCCCAACCTCCTCACCTCCAGGTAGTTTAACTCGACTGATTCTAGAAGGGGTATTTCATTTCATCCCTTATCACGACTCTACTCGCGTTGAATGTGGTGTGCGACTGTTTTTGTCGTATCCATCTCCCACGTGATCCGACAGAATCGCACTCCTGCCACCTCTTAGACCTGCTGCGATTGCGCCAAGGGAGCGTTCCAGTTGGCTCGCATCAAATCGAAGGTCGACAAGACTATGATATACAAATAACCTAGTCTTAAGCGCCGCGCCAGCGTATTCCTCGCATACGTCTCCTTCTACCTCCGCATGCCCACCTTCTTGGCAATACCGTCACAGGGCTTAAGTTTCCCTCGGAAAAGCTGTGGAATTTTCCGAGCGACCCATAATTGCATACAATAATCCCGAAGTCTACTGCGTGGGTAAAATTTTTGGATTTGGACTGTATGTCTCCATTCACTACCAGTGCTTTTTAATGTGGTCACTGAGTCCACGTGTTTAGGTATGAAAGGATCGGGGATACCTATCCTATAAGGTAGGTATAAATGGAAAAGTGAGTTTTTGGTTTGGCTTTATTTTTATTGAGGAAGCCCCCCTCATGAAGTAGTAGGTATTCACCTAGATAACTAGAAAGACAATGTTATGCAAAAAGTTCTTACTTCAATTTTGATAAATTTAATTTTTTAATTTTAAATTTTCAGACCACAATTGATAAACTTGTCCCTGGATTTTTTATGCTTGTAGAATATTGCTTTAAAATTGCACATATTAATTTTCACATATCAACTGAAAGTTTTTGTCGCAAACTATAACTAATAAACTTGTCCCAAACACGCTGCCCCCCCAACTCGTTCTAAATAAACAAGATAAAAGAATGTCAATGTTTTGTTTATAATAAACCATGTGTTTGCTGGATGTCCTACTACCCTAGAATACGTGATTTTTCTAAAAGGTTCTTAGATACTTCGATTAAGGAACAAGTTATTTAAATTCAAATATGAAAGATAGATAGTTCTGTGTATATACTCGTCGTTGCAAACTCGAAGGCCGTAGTTAACAAACTAAGTCATGTTATGTCTGATGGGATTGACCTAATTTCTTGGATAGGTATTTATTTCATAATTCCTACGCACAGCTAAGTATTTTGTTGTTATTAAAATTGTTAATTATCGACATGCTCCGTTCGCCAATTTATAAATGATTGTGACTGCTTGCTCTGCATCGTCTCCAGGAACCTGTAAATAGTTTAATGATAAAAGACTTACCAAAATTCTGCAAATTACCCTTTTGGTGTTTAAAATTTTAATCGCATTCCTTCAAACTAGATTTTTCCATTATAAAAAGAATCGATACTAAAAAAAACTTTTACTTGGATATTTTCGACTATGTCTAAAACCTTCTCCTACTATTGTTGAATTATAAAAACAATTCTATTTAAAATTTCACTTGAGTATTATTAGATTATGTTAAAACCCTTTGATCCTCTCCCTCTTTTAGTTTAAATCATTTTAATCGCCCATAATAAATCCGTTATTATTATTTATTTATCTCATTGATGTTATTTTAATTGTTTTAAAACCAAAGTTTTAATTTTTAAAATTTGACCATCTTATTAAATCACTATCGCTTTCGAGCAATTCGTTATTATTATTTATTTATTTCACTGATGTTATTTTATTCGTTTTAAAACCAAGTTTTAATTGTTTAATATTTTGTTAATACACTTTGTGACACTGAATTTCTATAGTGTTTAAAGACCACTCTCCAATTATCTTTAAGTCGTACGGAAACACCGAATATAAATTCAAATCATCCAAATATTATCATTATTATTATTAAATTCACTGAATTTTACACTTTGATTAAGGTTATAAAAGAATACACCGAATCGTTCACGATTCAACTCTCTCCAGACCGTCTCTGCTGCTAACTCTCACCCAACTAACGACAAGGGCCGGATTATTTCCCTTCAAACTTGTTAAACGCCTTCTTATGTTTAAAATATTTTGAAATAAATCTTCATTAATTGAATTCTGTTTATATTAGAATTTTTACGTACTTGGTTATAATTCAATTTTAATGGCCGCACTGTCAAATATAATCGGGTTTCTCTAAAGTAAACTTCTATGTCTGATGTGTTAAACCAAACATGTACTTACGCCTTAATTTTTTTGTTTTGATTAGACTAACGGCGCCCAAAGAAACTCATGTTTCCAATGTCACTTATATAAACACTCTTCAGGGCCAATAAACATTCATTTCTTTGTCTTTGATTCTGTTTAAAATAAAGTTCGTTCAACTTTAATTCCTGTGGGAACGAAAATGAAGGTCGCCCATCGTGATAAAAGTTCACGTGTCTCTTGTTTTGATTATTAGGCGTTATTGGATGTACCCATAATTTACACGATATTAAGAAAAAAAACTTCGCAGGCACTCTTGAACGTGAAAATATTTCTCCTCCCATAGCGCAGGAGTAGGTAGGCATTACGATTCATCACAAGGGTGACCTTACGTTGGGAGAAAAACGAGAACTCGACTCTTTATCCGTAATTGGAAAGAAATTTTTGCCAGGGATTGACCACTGGGGACGTATATATATATTTTTTTTACAAAATGCTTCTGCGAAAAAACGCGTATTTGTAAGTGTTTGGGTTATTTGAAAATTTGGGCAGAGGTTTGCCTCTGGCCACGTGCTTTTTAGGAAAAATCCAAGCGTTTTGGAAAAAAAATTTCGAAAATTAAAAAATCGAAAAAAAGGAAAAAAATCGGAAAAATTTTCAGAGTCCGAAACTGGAGAAAATTTGAGCAGCGATTTTCCTCTGGCCATGCGTTTTTAAGAAAAAAATCCAAGCGTTTTGGAAAAAAAAAAAAATTTCGAAAATTAAAAAAATCGAAAAAAGGAAAAAATCGAAAAAATTTTCAGAGTCCGAAACTGGAGAAAATTTGAGCAGCGATTTTCCTCTGGCCATGCGTTTTTAAGAAAAAATCCAAGCGTTTTGGAAAAAAATTTCGAAAATTAAAAAATCGAAAAAAGGAAAAAATCGAAAAAATTTTCAGAGTCCGAAACTGGAGAAAATTTGAGCAGCGATTTTCCTCTGGCCATGCGTTTTTAAGAAAAACTCCAAGCGTTTTGGAAAAAAAAATATTTCGAAAATTAAAAAAAATCGAAAAAAGGAAAAAATCGAAAAAATTTTCAGAGTCCGAAACTGGAGAAAATTTGGGCAGCGATTTTCCTCTGGCCATGCGTTTTTAAGAAAAAATCCAAGCGTTTTGGAAAAAAATTTCGAAAATTAAAAAATCGAAAAAAGGAAAAAATCGAAAAAATTTTTCACAAGTTTTCGTGGAAGTAATTTGTTTGAGAATTCAACAATATCTTGGGGGCATGGTTTCATTACGCGGCTTCCTATAGCCTGATTTTATACAGCACCAATTTTTTGGTATTTACACGCGAATTCCCTTCGTCTTTTCGACAAGATATTACCTTCTTTGTCAATTGACAAGGTATTATAGTGTCAGATGTCAAGGAATCCACGTCAACGCGAATAAATGCGCGTCAATGCCGATAGCGTCAGCGTGCGTGCTGATGCTATCGGCAGGGTTGGAGAAAGCTCCCACATATTTAATACAAATTAGTTGCTGTATCTGCCCCAAATAAAAACTAGCTCAGGTTCGGTGCAAGCAGGGTTTCTCTTAACCTCAAGGCTAGTGCTTGTGGTTCGGAACTTCACGCTTCTCCATCCCCCCAGGGCCTCTCTCGACAAGCAAAACACGGTAGGTTATCACATAAATAGTTTATTCACTTCTAGGAGACACAATAATACATAAGAGGAACGATCCTAGCTGAAAGTTAGTTTGAACGTCAGTCTCTGCTCTCTACACGCGTGGTTAGGGCTTCAAAACATTTAATTGCACACAAAGGGTAACATGGTAATTGACTCACGTTTGGTTTATGGGCCAACAGCGGCTTTACGCGCTTGTTCTCCCGGTCTCAGCAGCGTCCATGCGCGGACACCGGAAGTGCACAACCGGCGAAACTGAACTTGTGTCGCACATGTTCGCGCGGGACGTGGGCCCGGGAAGCTCGCTTGCTGAAGACTGCCTTGAATGGCCGTGTGCGGCGCGTCTCCTGATCCGTGGGTCGCGGGGGGGGTGATGCGCCTGCGCATTACCGTCCCGCGGTGCAACAGTATTTTTAGGGCTCGATTCGCTGACTGTCGAAACATGACGGTACTTAAGACTCGATTCCTTATTCTTGTAACGTAACAGGCTCTAACATAGAATGTGCAGTACCTATATATGTTTTTTTTAATTTTTTTTTTAATTTTTTTTTTAATTAGAGTAAAAATAATGTTGACAAAATACAGGTAACGTAATATATGTTAACAATATATAGGTAACATAAAATATATGTGTTGACAAAATACAAGTAACATAAAGTATAAAAAAATATAGGTTGCAAAAAATATAGGAGTTGACACAAAATAGGTAATGTTTAAAATTGTTGTTCACATTAGGTAGAAATACATAGTTTGCACATATGGCGTTTGAAGTTTGCTAAGTTCAAATTGTCGTCGAATACATCCATATTTTTTAAGTATTTTTTACCAAGACTATGTAAACGTTGTATTGGAGAGTGAAAATTATAGTTAGAATTAGATGTATGTATATGAAATATTGATGTTTGTCTAGTTGTTCGTGTAGGTACATGTAGGTTTATTAGTTGCAGAAGTTCACAACAGTCGAATTTAGAATTTAATAATTTTAATAAAAAGGTTAGGTCGTTAATTTTCCGTCTGTTTTCTAAAGTTGGAATATTTAAAATATTCATTGACAGGTAATTTATGTTCTCTAAAGGGATGTTAAGTTTAGAAATTTTCTTTCAACATTAAGAATAATGAGATGAACCATTATTAGAATGTAATCGCGCACACGAGAGTATTGCCAAAATCGTTCACCCATATTATTTCATATCGTTAAACGCAAAAATATTTTACAATCAAATGAATTATTTTAATATTATCATCTATGGAGATTACGCAAATGGTCGCATTATTAATCAGTCAATCAATTAACGCGCGATTGTAAATTCGAAAGCCTTATTTTGAGTTAATATTCCATTTGAATTAAATCGTTAACCTTCGCGTTAAATCACCGTAACGCGTGGCACGAGACGAGATGTGCGTTTCGTAGTCATTATTATATTTTCTGGAATTTGCTTTCCAACGCGTGAAGATTAATTTCAATTAATTTCACGATTTACGGCCGATCTCTATATTGCCCGAAGCTCTATAGTAGCGCGTGTGAGTGTTGTAGCAAATAAAATTATTTTTTTGTAAGTTTGTCCATTAAATGGTTGCCATGTAACCAAGAAACCCTATAAAGAACAATAAGGCATAACAATTCTGCAATTATAATTTAATGATTCAATTCATTATCACGAACATTAGTTTTGTTATGGTATATTATTATGGTGATATAACTAAATAATGAGAAATCGCCGTTCAGGATCAGAAGCCATGCAAAATAATGCAAAATCATAAAAAATCATGTATTTTTGTTTTGAAAATTTGATTGCTTAGAAGTATTATATATGCTTAAATTAAATAACTGCGTGTCGAACATATCTTGGCCCTTAAAAATATTAAATTTTTTTTTTTATAAATCTTTTAATAAGCCTAGAAACAAAAAAAAAGTATTAGGTCTATAAAAAAACACTTGCAAACTCTCCTATTTATAAACCCCTTTTTGGATATGGTTTTATTGTTTAATGTGGCAAATTCAGTTTATTTTATAATAATCGCAAAAAAATGATATTTACGCTCGAACTTCACAAAATAAAATAAAATATGCATTTTCTCGTTGTTATTTTTGACATCAATCAATACGGCCCGTACTCTACGAATTTGGATTTTTAAAGTCAACCTTATGCCATCGGCACAAGAACCATGCACTTGACACACCCATTTCAAATCAGTTACGCCACGCCTGCGAAGGGGGAAAAAACGTTCTAGACTCCGCGTTGCTTGGTTCCATGAAATCGGGAAACAATGCGTAAAAAAAAAATCTCAAATACCTTTTTAAAAGAAGAAACCTAAAAGTTAACGTCTTTTAGAAAAATGTACAATTCCGAGTAAAATTATTTATTACTTGCTGGTACCCGGCATGCGTTGCACCGCCATTCAAAGAAATAAATTGATTCTCTCTGCATGACCTTTCCCGTGCGTCCCCGTTCACCACACGGGTCCCCTTTCCCTCCCGCGTTCCCCTTCCGCCTTCCCCGCCTTCCCCCTCTCTCGTCACCCCTCCCGCGAACCACACCTTTCCCGTTCCCCTCCCCTTTCTGCCTTTCCTCCCTGCCGCTATATGAAATATATGATACACACATTTACTTAAAATAAACCTTTTATATTTTATGAAGCTTTTTTAATTTTTGAAATATAGAATTATTCAATTTGTCCAAATAAACTTCACTATCTCAATGACAATTCTTTTAACAAATTTTCTTCAAGCAGGTATGTACAATATTGAAAAAAATGTAAATAACGAGGTCCAAATAAACACGTCGATTTTATATTTCAAAAAATAATCTTTACTGAACTATGGTTAAATTTAGCCACCTCTTCATAATTGTTAAAATAAGGCGTGCTTGAAAAATAAACTCGATTTTGCAGATTTTCAAAAAAGGAAACGGAACGCACAAACAAATTTACAGACAGACGGAATACAAAACGGTCGAGTTAAAACAGGACTTCAATCTTCAATCATGCAATATGGAATAATTTTCAAGAAATAATACGATTAATAAGATTTCCGCCATGGCCATACCCACTTTCTCCCGATAATCGATCTAATAAATTTGGTTTTTATGTAATCCATCCAGAGGGATTGTTTCAAAAAAAATTAACAATTCATCAAATATTTGACGTTAATTTTCACGTTCTGTGTAAGTTCTTTTCAAGTTCCGTTATTATATCATTATAGGCCAGTTGCTTCATAAAACTGAAATAGTCACAGAACTTGAATAGAACTTTCACAGAAAGTGAAAATTACATTAAAATATTTGATTAATTGTCCAAATTTTTTTAATCAACCCATCTCTTTAGAAAATGAAGAAAGCATTCAAATACTTGAATGATGAACTAAAAAAGTAGCTACCCTCAATTTAGTTAAAGAATGTTGAAACTTATTCTACTTTTCTTTAACGGTTGGATGTTCGTACAATGCGGGGGCCTTAACCAAGTAGAAATTTCATTATATCAAAAGATACGTGAGCTTTTAGTGAAATCCTGTCACAAAATACTTTATAAACTATTCCATTGGGTGCGGGGTTGAAGCCAATTTAGTCGCAAATTTCGGTAATATGCAATGATGTGATTTTTTCAAGTTAGGGTGAAGTTATAAAAGAAATTCCTGATAATCTTATTCAGATTGTAAGAAAAATGTATTACAATTATGATATGTCACAAAAAATTTGGTTCATTTCCTGTAAAATGTAAACATTTTCTCAGCTTTTAAATTTACAAGTTCACTTTGTTTGTTTTGTTATTTTCATATGTTTTGGATTTCTTTTATCTAATCTTTGCTGTTTTACACGCTCATTAGAGCCGTTTTTTTTACTTAGATTCGCAATACTAATTTAGATATCTTTTCAACATGAAATATACTTAATCATTATATGCTTGTCTTTATGCTTTACTGTTTCTTATATTCATCTAAAATTACTTGCATATTTTTTTTAATTTGATATAATAAGTTTATTATGTCTACGCATTTCAATATTTATTTACGGTGTGCTATGGAAGAATAGACATTTTTTCAGATTTAACTAACCTCATTGAATTTCATATACTCACGAGAGCCACTCGTTCTAAAAGCATTTTTAAATGCTACAATAACCGGAATGAGTATACAAAACACTCGCTTGTACCTAGATTACATGAAGTTTCTAATAGATATGCAGATGTCGTGGTTTAACTGCACGGAAAGTACCTAGGTACCAGAGGGCTATACTATCAAATCTTTTCAATCAATATAAATTTTATTTGTACCATAGATTTTCGTATGTAATTGCATCTCTGGTGTCATTTTTTCTTTCAAACGCCACAATTATCTGTTATACTCTTTATTTAGTGTTTCTTATATGTTTCCAATGATTTTGTGACATGTATGCTTATGGTATATATATATATACCATTGATATTAAATTAAATAAATAAATATTGAATAAGTTAAACAGTATTTCATCTTTAGGCTAGTAGGCTTTCTGTGGTGGTAGTAGGAGATTTTCAAACATTGTTGGGTTACTCGTAACCCGGGATTGTTTGTCTTTCTTATTTTAATTTAAAAAAATAAAAATAAAATAAAATAAAATCTTGCTTTGTTATTTACACATGTTCTTAAATACTATTTACTATGCTTTGCGGTTTTACACGCTTATGGCTCTTTATATCTTAATCAATTCTAATTTCCTATGTTTATGTTATGTAAAAGTCAAAAGGCGTTATGTTAAAAATAAATAAATATCTGTTGGTACTTTCAAATTGATAGGATAGATGTTATATATTTTGGGAAATTGAATTATAATGTCATTTTGTTCAGATATTCGCATTCTGTTAATGCTGAAAGCATTGGAGTCCTCCGGTTTACCACTACAAAAATTGATTATTCTAAAACATCGGTAGGCCAGTAATACTGAAGAGCTGAATATCCGGATGTCCATTAATTTACATATTTTTAGCTCTTAACTCGAAAAGATTTGCAAATATAAAAGCTCGGAAGTCCGGAAGAAATATTTGTAGAGTGAGCTAAAGGTTTATAAGACGTATGAATTATTTACTTTGTTTCGGAGAAAGCCTGAACTGGTGTACCCAAAAAATCTAAAATATTATTGTTTTTTTTAAATTTAATATTTTTAAGGCCACTGAGGTAAAAATTGAGGAGGAAATTGTATACCAGATAGGTTTAGTCCCGTACAATAATGATTAAACTAACCATATTTTTTTATTAAAAGAAAAAATCTCTACTGATACCCCTATTAGTACCCTATGAAATTGCGGAATGACTTTTACAAACAACACAACGGGTTTACATGGTTTACATTCGATAATATTGAAATTTTAGTAATTAGAAAAAGTGTCAATTTAATATTATTATAAACAAAATATTTTTTAATTAGCCATCTCTTAAATTTATTTTCGTATTAGTACTTACATTTTTTTTATAATAATTTATTTTGTTATGTAAACTTCCTATAATTTTTTGTTTTAAAAGTTTTTATAATATAAATGCAATTTTTACACATTCCGAAATAATTTTCATATTCATTTTATATAATTGTTTTTTAATGATATTCTTATTAATCACCTCTCCCTTTGATTTTGTGCCTATAATTCTTATTTTTCAGACTTGTCTTTCGTTGTTTTTATTATTAATCTTATCCTGACAAAGGAAACTTAGTTTTCCAAACTTGTTGGTAATATTGATTATATGTTGGTGTTGATACAAATTTATTTATTTTCATTTACGTATACCGCCCCGTGTAAAAGGGTTTAAGGATAAAGTTTTTCAAGAGCTTCTAAAAGAGATCGGAAAAATCATGAATCGCACGTTTATTCATTTAAAACTAATCTAAATTCAATGAAAATGCAAAATTTTTTATGAGATCAGAAATTTCCGCGAGAAACATTTTCCGAAATATCAACTATGTATACAAAGTTAGTTGCCAAAAAGACGAACATCTAAAATCAGTCCGTGATATAAATCATGCTTTTGTACATTTAAGCATGTTTTTATACGTTCAATTTTAAAAGAAAACGGTTGCATTCCAAACGGCTGTGTTAATTTATTATATACCTTTCACGAAAGTTAAAAGTTATTTTTTTATTCGATGGCATTCCCGTTGGGAATGTATGGCAAGCGATATGCTGAAAAGGCAGACAAATAACGCTGGCGCTTTTATAGCTGAGTCTGTCACTTGTGTAACGCATAATGCACACAGGTTAAAAGAATTTTTAAGTTTTTATACTATGCGTGCGATACATACTTCCCTCAAAATCTAATATTTTGCACCGAATAATGTTAATGTCTTCAACCTTCCTATACTAGCGCATTGGTCTCTCGGACTGACAAATCAATAAATCGTTTTCTCAAAAATTAAATTCCAAGGTCTCCCGGTTCTCCCAATTCCAAAAAATTGTGACGAAATTGCACAACTTCAATTACATAAAGATTTATTTAATAAAAATAATATCCCACCATTATTAAATATTAGCAAAACTATTAGTTCTGTTGGTTGACTAACTATGCCACTGTTACAAACTATAACATCACAGCATCACTATATGTGTATATAAGGGAATAAAATTATTCAATAAAATTCCCACTGATATGTCTGCTAAAAACTACGGCAATATTTTTTTTTTATTAAAATTTTGAAATACCGCTTCCTAATTTTTACTTATTGTTTGTTTACTATTCCCATGTATTTGCATAACTTATGTATATTTTGAATTATTTTTATCATTTTATAAAATTACAAAAAGTTGTAAAAATATTCTAAATTCTAATAACTGTAATATTATATGAGTTGTCGTCTCCTAAGCACAAGCGTCTGTTTTATTAGGTGGTTTTGTACAATTGTAAACACTATTAATGATTCAAAAAATAAATAAAAATTTTAAAAAGTATTATGCGATACCATAAAACTAAATTATCTATCCATGTGTTTAGTAAGTTTCTACGTCCTCGGAGTCTCCTGAATAAATCATAGCATTTAAAAATAATGAAAAAATGTTCAAGCATCCATGTTTTACTAAGAAAGTTTTGAATTTTTGAATTATCATAATGAAATTGTTAATTTTAGTAATAAAAGGCAAATTGATTTGATTTTCAAATGAGGGTAATAAACCTTTCAAGAATCTATAAAAACATTCTTCACAGAGTAATTAGTAATTAGTAATTAGTAATTACATTTCCATTAATCTAAGTAAATTTGCATATGAACACACTTTGTTTGGCTAAAAAAGCTCGCGACGAGAGAGGCTCACAGAGAGAGTGGCTTAGTTTTTTTAGTGCTTACTCCGAGAGACCTATTTTTCAACGCTCGTGACATATTGTATTTACGAGTTCACGTACGCAATGTATATAACAGAATTTCGAAATGGAGCATCCTTGCAGAGTATACGATTATGAACCATATAAAAGTTGGCAAATGATTATATTTTACTGATAAATCGTAGCATTATCAACATCAACACAAAAGTTGGATTTTTGCTCAATTTTGTCGGTGTTTGCTTAGGTTAGGTCAGGTATGAGAATTCCTGACACGTTAAACTTTCAGAATACGGAGTCTGATGGACTAAACGCTTCTTTCGGGTTTTTACTAATATTTACTTTATTAAATGACAAGATTTACCGGTAAACCTAAAACTTACCAAAATTTGAACTGAAACTATGACACGATAATATTATAAAGCTGCTTATTGCTTTGTCAAGCTTCCGCCGCCGCTTTCGCTCCCACAACTTTCGTGTACACAACAGAACACTCACTAGCGTGTAGAAGTCGACGTTTGTCTTGCCTGGACCTCTAGCACGATCGATCGATAAGACAACTGCAAATCGCTAATTAAAAAACAACAGTTGAAGTCAATATATTAAGAACACTTAGGACGGGTTGTTACAAAAAATTTGATGAGTTCATCAAATATTTGAAGTTAATTTTCAGGTTCTGTGTAAGTTCTTTTCTAGTTCTGTTTTTTTATCATCATAGCTGCTTCACAAAACTGAAATCATCACAGAACTTGAATAGAACTTACACAGAACGTGAAACTCAACGTCAAATATTTGACGAATTCGTCAAATTTTTTGAAACAACCCATCCTTAGTCATTGTGAACAGTTATTTATTCATTGACGATCTGCTACGCTATGGAACGATGAGGACTGAACGAAAAATATCGATGCAATCCTTATCAATCGACCGTGCAAGGGATGCTGAACTTGCCTGTGCTTGCCAAGCATTTGCGACAAGCGACTTGTGACAAGCGTGTAGCGTAGCATAAGAATACATACACCTCATACTTGTTACCTGTCAAAAAAGTGAAATGATTTGTTTTCAATGCTATTAATGAGCATCTGGCTTTTGCAGGCTTCTGTGTACAATGTGGAATGTGAATAAATTTAGTGGATTTTCTTCCTAATGTACCTAACTGTCGTCGCATATAATTTTATCCCTGGGTATACGAGTATGTTCCTCGTATAATTTTTATAGTATAATTTCATCCTATACTACTTTGAGGGCTGTTGGGAAATACGCACACGAGAAATTCAACATTATACAAAACTCCCTTACACGCGTTCTCCAACATTCGGGTCTATCGTTTTCACAAATGTAAATGCAATAAGGGCTCTTCACAATACCTTCAGAGGGTAGAATTTTCCCTAACTGAGTTTGGGGGCTCAGCCAAAGGGGTCCTCGTCCTGTCATTTAAATCGGTAAAGTGAATTCCGCCATAAAACCTACTGAGCACTGAGCACTCGAGTAGTCTGGGCCCGGTCGATTAAATAAACTCTCTCGCTCTCGATTCTGCAATATTTGAAAATGAAATTGATTCGAATTCTAAATTATGGCGATAATATCTCTTTTCTGATCGTTGGAGATTTAATTAATAATTTATCGATTTTGCCGTTTTCTAGACGCCTTGGTGTCGAACCTCAGAATATTTACAAAAGGAAGGATTGCCTTTTTGATGAAATGTTTGATGTCAAATGGAGGGAGGGAAGAGAGGTGGCTTGTTAGAAAGATGACAGAATGACATACAACTTCAACACATCCTTCGAAAAGTCATCAAAATTGACGAAAAAAAGTGATTAAAAAAGTGAAAAAAATTGGTTAAATAGGTGACGTTAGGTTAGTAGTGTAGATTATCATTCTAGAGATAAATAATTGTTACATGTGAAACAAAAAAATAGTTTTCCTCCGAATTTTTGAAAATTATGTTGGAAAAAAATTTGGAATTTTATTTTATAATTTTTCTCGGGACACTTTGAAATACGTCAGTTGAAAGCCTGGTGTGGATGCCAAGCTCTTCCAAAAAAGAGACATTTCTCTCTACGTCTGTCATAGATCCATTTGAGAATGTTCGGTTGGATTATTAATCTGCTACCTCTACGTCCAGAGAAAATCAATCATTTTTCACTAGAGATGTTATCAGTATATTTGTGTCCTTTAATTTATTAGTGCCGTAACAGGAAATATGTTTATCTAGGGGAGACCTGTCCAAAACCGTATACCTAAGGTAGAAGCTCTGTAGTTTAGTAAATTAAAATAAAATAAATATTTTTATTAATGAATTTACTGAAGAACAACACACAAAAGAAACATGTCAGAAAACCTTAGTCATAAATCTATTAAAAAAATTACAAGACCTCTAATATTTCCGATTTTGCCCTGTGGGGTGGGTAAAACCGTATACCGGGCTTGTATTATGTAAAATGCAGGCTTAAAACGGCCTAGGCCTTTTGTCGTAGATAAAGCCAAATCGCGATTACTTACATACCACTGGAGCGATTTTTGCCATATATTGGCGCCATTTTAAATGTCCCCGATTGCTTTTCGGATAAAAAATGCAATTATCTCCTTGATTCGGCAAAACTTTTTTTTTTAAATATCTGTAGCTCCCACTTTGTTATTTTGGACTTAAAACGAAGCTTTTGAAATGCTTTATCTATTATGACCATAGATGTCGCAAATCTGAACTTCGTAGAATATTTTATAATAATGTTGAAAATAATTTTTTTCAATATTTTTTTTCAAGCAGAATTTCTGATCAGCTGTTTACGGTTAAAATTAAGTATTTTTTCCATAGATATGCACCTTTTATTATCAAGTATGCCACAGACAATATACCGAATCGAAAATATTCTATGTTGAATAGGATAAGTAACTCTCACGGCAGTTTCAAAATAACAAACACACGATTTTTTTTTTAAATCCTACAAATATAAGATAAATGGTTAAATACAGGTTAATTCATTGGCTTTATGGCACTATATTAAGTTATGTCTTTATGTTAAAATTCGAAAGTATGATTTTTTCAATGTTGGCGAAAAAATTAAAAATGATCTTCTGAAAATCTCGAGCAAACGGAGAAAAAGTTTTAAAATGCGCTGTCGCTCCAGTGGTTATAGTAGGTATTTGACATTACACTCACCTGCAAATTATAATAACTTTACTATCAATCAATTCAATAAAAATCAATCAAATCAATTCCGTAAAAATTACATCAGGACATCGAAAAACTTCAAATATGTGGTATCTCGCCAGCGAGCAGACATGTACCGAAAAGTTTCTGCTGACTTGCGTTCGTTTCGGAGTCGTACACGGGGCGAATTGGTAGCGGGAGTATTTACATTAATAAAACTTTTTTAGAGTAAAACGCTTTTACCCCGGTTATACGGTTTTGTACACGTCTTTTGTTTTTTTTATACGGTTTTGTACACGTCTCACCTACATACGACTAGAAATAGTGTACTTCTTAAAACAGTTCAGTAGAATATTTTCTAGTTGTACATTTCTAGGAAATTTAATGGGTTGAATTTGAGCTTTAGGTTAGGTTGAATTTTAGAAATTTAGGTTTTGAGCTGTTAAAAAATACTTGCAGATAATGCAGATCATATAATTACTTACTTTATTTCAGCTGAACAGTTTCTAACAGTAATTTAAACTTATTATCGCAATCAGACGGACGTCGACCTTAAATCTAGAGATAGTTTGATATTCAATTCTCAAGGTTGTCTTGTTCTTCAAAAGAAAGAACATGAACGAGAATAAACGCAGCCATAAATGATCGGGATTCGAGCGGCAAATTCCCTTCAAACTGTTGAAACCATTGAACTTATAGGATTTATTAAAACTCTGCCGTTCAGACGAACCAAAATTATCTTTAAATTAGAATCCGAACCCTTACAAAATTGAGGTTATACCGATCATTGATGAAAATACTCCTACGCAGAATTAATTTTACTACCAGGAAAATGGTTGGGTACTTTCAATGGGTTATTTTCGTTTAGGAAATGGAACAAACCCAATTATGTTATTTAAAGAGCTTTTTTCGAGACTAGTTCATTGCAGTTCTCAAAAGATAAAATGTGCTAATACTCCATAATTAAAGCAATTAATGCATTAGGTGTTCAATAACAAGAAGGTACAATTAGGTACTGAATTAATTTCTTGATCAAAATAAAGCATTAGAGAATAAACGAAAACTGATATTTACCTCCCTGTCAAGGGGTAAGACTTTTGTTTAAAGGTCGCGGGATCGAATCCCGGCATGCGCAAATAAATTTTATTTTATTAACTTGTGTTATTTCACAAATAATTAATTTAAAATAATATTTAGTCCATTTGCGGCATGGGGTTATCTTCCACCCTTAGTATCGCCCTGGGGTAAGACCACCATTCAGAATTGAAACGTTGCTTGAAATGGCTTTAGCCGTGTTTGGCGACCAGATCTAAATAGTCAGGTACTTCCCCACCTACTTTTCCGTCTTCTTCCCTTCCCCATTACCTTCAACCTCACAACATATTCCAATCGAGGATGCCATAGCCTTACTGGCTCCAGAGGGGAAGATAATGTTGGTAGTTCTTGGTCGAAGAATGATCCAGTTAAATATGACCTAATCGGTTAGGGACACATTGGCGCAGTTGGTAGAGCACTGACCCGGTGACTCATAGGTCCCGGGTTCGACTCCCAGATGTGACCGTATCTTTTTTAGATTTTCTGTTTCAGATTATCGATTGAGTTTCATTAATATTTTTGTCCTTAATTAATTATATTTGTTTGATTAAAGTTATTAGATATGACAGTATAGCCTTCTTATATTTACATTCCGTGTACATTAACTTAGCGGGTACAAATTCTCATTGCATGAAAAAATATTACACATACATAGGTAGATGCAATAAATACACAGGTAGAAAACAAGTATAAATATAAATTAACTTTAAATCAAATTTAATAAAATGCAGTAGGTAATTAAAAAAGGTAATGGTAATTCCATAGCGTCCGTGGCAAGGTGCTTGACAAGCCTCAGCGGCGATAAAGACAGACAAGTGAACGGGAGTTAAAATCCTACGAAATTCAAAATAAAACATTTTTATTGTGAAATCAATATCCAATATTCAAACCACTTTAAAAAAAACAAGCAAAAGAAAAAAAAGCGACATCTAGCGACTTTCCAGTTTCACTTCTAAAGCGTGTGAATTACACACTCTGATTTTTTTTAACCTTCAAACATTAAATTTATTCGCTGGTACCTTGAAAGAAACATGTCTTCGTTTCCAAAACATTCAACTTCCTTCCAATTTATGGTCCTGAACGGACCCTGTCCCTTTATTATTCTCCTGGGCATGATTAACAGCAGACCTTCCCAAACAAAACCTTCCAAGAACCTGAACCAATCGTTGTGAAGTGATCTCTGAGACACACGAGACGTCTTTAGAGAGAACGCTTGACCTTGGGACGCCCCCGAAAGCAGAAACAAAACCTCAAAACTTTTACTCTGAGGGAGGGAGTGAGTCGAACCGCAAAACGTCGCTTAAAACCAGAGTTTTCCTGACTTTTTTTCCGCATATTCCATTTTCAAAGATACTATTCTTCTAAAAAACAATAGCTTTAATGGTAACTTTGTTTTCAAAGACGCACATCCCTAAATCAAGGCTAATAATTAGAGGCAACTTTGGCAAAATTATTTGCTTACGTAGTTTATTTTTTTTTTTTTAAATTTACAGCACAAAGTACCGAGCATGTGTTTATTTAATAACAGTCGTAGTATATTGAAGAAAGAAATGATTTTTTTTTTAAATTACGCATAACAATAGAAAAAGAAAATAAATTATTAACAACTTAATAAAAGCATTAAAAAGAAACAATAAAATCAAAAAACTTGTTATGTAGTGACCTCGTAAAATATGTTTGGCTGAAATGTTTGATCAGTATAGCCTTGTATTTCAGTCAGGAAATATTAAAAATATCAGCAACATTGGCAAAAAAATTATCAATGGTGTGTAATTATATAATAATAAAATAAAATAAAATGATTTCTCATTCATTATTTACATCTAAAAAGTCGTGGACTAATTTGGCTTTCAATGTGTCGAAGTTCAAATTAAATATGTCAGCGACATCAGTTAGTTCATTGCCCAACCTTTGTATTCTTTCTAACACGGGATTCATAGCGAAGTTATTGTTCATAATTATGAATTAAACTAATTTTTTCCTAACAAATGATGAAATATTTGATATAAAAAAATAAAAAGGATCAAAAACTGCATTTTTATTGGCTTAAATTTAATGTATAAACCCCCTCCCTGGCTTCAACGTCTCCCTAAGGCTAACACAACCCCCAGGGAGGCAATATAGCCTACTTTGAGAACCACTGCTTTAACCTACATAATATGTTTATTCGTAGAGCCGTATTTCGTTTCATGTTTATGTCCAAAGCGTTATTTGATTCATGTTTATGTGGGACGAGGTATTTCGGTTTATGTGCAAAATGCTTAACAATATTCAGTCAGGACGAAAATAAAATACAAACCGTTCCTCTTACATTACTTATACAATCGGTTACAATTCTCTCGGCCCTTTTCAGTGCTGTGGGGTGAGGTTGAAGAATGAGATCGATAACGAAACGTTAAACTTAATCAAACGTTAGTTCATAGAATCAAGGAATTAAATAAACAAAACAGATATTTATTTATTTATTAACACCCTTTTTGGGGGCTTTTACATATGAATAACAGTATTTATGGTACATAATTGAATTGTCTCAGTAACAATATTTTATATTTATTTAAAGATAAATTGAAGATGTCCACTGACTTTTATAATTATTTCCCTCCATTAGTATTCTGGGCAAAGAGGAAAACATATGGTAGTTAGTTCCAGAATTTCTGCACTGAAATAAATCTTGACTTCTGGTATTACGTTGTGGTATCCGGAAGCTTATCAGTTCAAGCAATACCGGACCATCAACTAAATCATGTAGAATTTAATATAAAAATACCAAGTCAGTGAAAATTCTTCTGCCTGACAATTTGAGCAAATTCATGTCATTTAACAGAGTGTCATTAACAACATAATTGCTGGAATACCCATTTTAAAATTTAAAAAACGCAAGAATTTGTTTTGTATTCTTTCAACAGCTTGTGCATGAGTATTATAATGTGGATTCCGGGCGGGAGAATTGTACTCCAGCTGATTTCTAACACAAGAAAAATATAACAGTTTAAAACACTCTATATTGTTAAAATTTCTAGTTAGCCTAGTTATAAATCCCAACATTTTTAAGCCCTTATTACAAATTTCTGTTATGTGATTAACAAATGAAAGATTTGATTGAAAAATGATGCCTAGGTCTTTAATTTGTATTAATGTCTCAAGAGCATTGTTATCAATGTTGTAATTAAAGTTCAGTGGATTTTTTATTCGAGAAAATCTAACTATTTGACATTTGGAGATATTTAAGTGAAGTTCTATATTCGGATGTCATTGAAAGAATATTCAACTAATCATTTTTTGAGATACGATCCCAAAACATGTGTTTTGTAGAAATTCAAATAACAATGCACCACAACTAAGAAACACTTAAATAAAACTAGAAAAATATTAGAATTTACTTTCAAATAGGTTATTAACAAGCAAAACAGTGGCTCTAAAATCAAAAAAATTTAGTACAGTTGTGTTTAAAGTGTTCTGAAGGTTTCATTAAATATATTTTGGAGCTGAATGAAAACACAATAATAATAACATTAATTGCACTTTTTGTGCTATTCCATTTTTATTTAGATGAAAAGAATTCCCTTGGGAGCTTGGGAGCTTCGTTCCTCGAAAATGAGTCATTATTTTTTAATTAAAATTTACAGAAAATTTGGAGACCTTCTTTCTTCAGTAGGACCTGCTTCATACTTCCCGAAGATGGAATCCGTAAGAGGAATAAATTTAATAAAATAAAAAACATCATGAACACAAATTTCGGAGGTCCTGTCTTGTGTAACTTCGGTCTTGTGTAACTCTGTTTAAATAAACTGAGTGTCAGTTTTAAGTGTCAGTTTTAGAGTGTCAGTCAATTTTACTATGAGTGTCAGTTTCGAAATCTGAAATGATTTTATGAAGAATTCAGATAAGCAAAAAGAATTGATTATGTATTGAACCTATAATATTTTTAACAGGTTTATTTTAATTGTCATTTTCAAAATACGAACTGATATTTCAAGAAATCACCCACTCATGATTTTTCACTGATCTGCGGTAGTATATTATAGTTCAGATAACAGTTTTTGTTTACCTACTTATCGTAGTATATTTCCTATAATTATCTTAGAATGAATTCATAAGTCCAACAAACAAAATTCCTCGAAACAACACTGTCACCGGGCATCCTCCAAAAAAATGACAGCGCTCCCTCTGTTGGGCCACAATCTTCCGTTCAAACCCCGCTATTTTTTTACTTTCGGCTAGTCGCAATAGTATCATTGTATCTCAAGATGACATGCTTGTTTCGGTCAAGGTTACGCCATTGTTTCCAAAACACTAGGAACTCAACTGTCAAATCTTTGCTTAGCGGTGTCATCACTTAGGCACTGCCTCTCAGTCTTTGCGTCGGCTCAACGTCAAAAACATCCATTCATAATGACAGTTAGCCGAGTATTTCGGCTTTAGCGTAATGTCAGAAGAGACGAGTACAATGGGGCCTAAAATAGGGCCCCTTTCCACCAGGGATGTAAGAAACAAAGACATCTTTATTTTGTTGACATTCAAAGAAAAATTCGTTTTCTATTAAGGCGGCACTATCCAAATTTCTACCAATTTCTTGCAAATCTCCCTTGAACATTTGAAGTTTTTAAGCTCTTAAAAAAATATATGTTATTTTTTAAGATAATATCTATACAATCCTCACGCCGAAATGCAAATTATATGAAATTCCCTCGATAGAAAAAAATCGCAAAGTATGCTCCGAAAAATTTTATTTTCAAGCCTGTCTCTATTATATAACAAGTTATATGTATGAAAAAATTCACAGTGTTTCTTTGAACGTTGTTTTAGACAACCCCCACGAGATTTTTGCTCTATTCTAAACGAGTCGTGTTTTATTAAACATTTTCACAATATTAGCTTCAATTTTATCGTTTGAAATATTAGCGCGCTCTCTCCAACATTCGTAATTACATATCTCTCCATTTTCTTTTTTTCGTGCTCGGGTACGGGGTCTTAAGTGAATAATATGTTCTCCTTATTAATAATCATCGAAGATGGGCATATTTCCAACGATAACTTTTTAAACCCTGCTCATTGGCACTAATTACTTCACATACAAACTTTCTTGAAAAACTCTTATATCTTTTGATGCTAGATACCACCCACTTGATGGTGAAACCACCGACAATTCACTTGATGATGCTATAAATCACGATCGATAAAGCTTATATGCAATGTTAGCACCTAAACTTTGAATTGGCTCTTTTAAAAAAATCCATTCAGCATGCATTTATTATGCAGTCAAAATGCAATCGACAGAAAAAAGAAATAGAAAAAGGGTTTCTGGAAATGAAACAACATTGAATAAAGAGGAATAGAAGATTTAATTCTACAACAACAAAAAAACATTTACAATCAAAACGGAAAAATCGAAATTGTGACCAAACAAACATCGAAGGAACAATAAAATAAAATTTAAAATTTTTCGAGAAATCAATAAAGGTTTCCTACGTATTTACGATGTACCTATATATTGTATACATTTGTACATTTATTTATTTATTTTATTTATTAACATATATATTACAATACAAAACATTACAAAATCTTGCTTTGTCTGTCCAACTGGGAAGGTTTCCCGTTTCAGAGCAGCCAAATTGCACATTTGGTTCATAATATTCTTAACAACGGAATTATTTCGTTCAAAATATTAAAAGAATGAAATTCTATCAAGACAACTTTTGAGAACATTAACAATTGCATTCGGAACGAAGGAATGGTTTATTTATGTCCTTGAAAGAATCACATCCTTGCGTCATTTCGGAGAACATTAATAATTGCATTTAGAACAAAGGAATGGTTTCTTTCGAGAGATTGCAATGAAGAGATTCTTTCAACGTCATTTGGAGAACATTAAAAATTGAATAATTAAAATTATAGAATGTAACTATAATTTTTAAACATTTAAGTACTAGAAATTACACATTTAGAAACCAAAATGTATTACATATGAATTCCCAAAGTATTTATGACTATTTATTTGAAATAGATACACATATGCATGTGTTCATGTGTTTGTGTATATGTATATATGTATTCATGTATGTAGTCACATATATCTGTATGTATGTGTATGTGTTTGTTTGTTTATGTATGTATATATGTGTATGTATATGTGTGTGTGTACATATAAATATAAATATGTTGTGCATGAATGCACCACACAATGAATGAACGCCAAAGTAACTATGCTTCATTGGTCACCATGAAACGGGCAGCCGCTTTGTATGGTGATTTGTATATCTTAATAACATGTATGTTATAAATATAAAAATTATAAATAAATAAAATTCATATGAAGAGGTAACACACAAAAACAATATTGGGAAAGAACAAACATCGAAGAACAATGCATCCCTATCTGTGTTTATTTAGGCAACGAAACACCCGCAAGGGATGGCAGGGATTTGAATAACGTGAACAGATTAAAGTTAATTTCTCTTTCCTGCAGAATGTAGCAACTTTCGACCTGAATTACTGTCGCCGGTGATTGCCGTCGTTAGATTTAATTACGGTTGAGTGAAATAATAAACGGAGAACATTAGGCAAACGTCATAAATGCCTATCGGGCTAAATATCAACGCTGACGTGGCCGATACAGGCTACACGCCCACGCGAATAACATTTTGAATTGAATGCTGGCAAAATAAATTATTAAATAAATTGTTTTACTTTAATTTCTTTGATATTACAGGTGCCAATGAGAACTAGTCGATCTAAAAATTATTTTAACCCTAGAAAGAAAATCTACGTCTTTGCGACGTAAGCGAGATACAAGTATTGCTGACTTTTTTTTTATTTCGCAACTTAGCGCGCTGACTTTCTCAGTTAGCTCATTTGCCGAGTTAGGATGGGCGTACGCTGAGACATCGGTCGCGCAGCATGTTCAGCGCAAGATAGTTTTGGTTTTTGTGTTGTATGGAAGTGTATGGAGCGACATACGCTGAGACGTGCATGTTTCTCATACATTCCACAACTGCGCTGAACATGCTGCGCGACCGATGTCTCAGCGTACGCCCATCCTAAAGCTTGCGCGGAGCGGCTCTGTCACCATGATACAATAAGTACAATAATTACAGAGAAATACATACGCCATACGTTCGAAAGACGTATGATTATCTTTTGTGTAACTTTCGGACTTGTTCTCATTAATGTGATTTAGCGAAAAAAAAAATTTTATTATAATTTTTAGGTATAACGACTGATTAGCATTTAAAATTTATAGCTTGCAAAAAAATACGATTTATACACAAAATTAAACATTATTTTTCTTTTAAAAAAATATTTAATATTTTGTAGTTGATTGTAAGAAGTTTACAGCATTTTGTTATTTTTTTAATTACTATATATATTTTTTAATTATTTTGGTTATATTTAAAATACAAAACCGTAAACTAATTATTCAACTACCTTTATGCTAGTGAAATATGAAAATATGTCAAATATCCACTTTTGTACTTCAGTACGCTTTAAGATTTATCACTATCTTTAACTTGCGTCAAAATAAGATAATCTTTCTAGGGTTAAGGTCTTCAATAATATTATCATTAAATACTGAGACTTCAGACATTTAGATACTTGAGTGTACATGCATATTATGATATTGCATGGTAATGCAAGAGGTGGCTGATATATTTAACTGCACGTAATGTAAACGAAGATCATATTATCACTATCTTATCAATTAATAATAATTTACTGCTTCATACTCGTTACTCGTACTAATTTTACTGTTAAGTATTTAATGTATTATATCAGCGTAGGGAGTGTGGCGAACCCATCGCTCAGGGTGTGGAAACACAAACCTGCAATAGCCATCTCAAGCCAAGGTGTTAGCTACCGTGCTCAGGCTGAATGTCCTGGGGAACAGTGTCACGAACGGTGCCTCCGAGAAACAAGGTCGCATCTCGGAATATTTAGACCTTACTCCAGCATTCGGGGCTCTGCTGGAGTGGACCTTCTATTTGCCTGGTCACAGGTGGGACAAAAAATTGGACCATTCGAAAACTAGAGGCCTTTTGGAAACCTAAGAGTGCTGAGGCCACCTCTGTGGACTTCCTTCCTCGGGCCCGTAGGAGGAACCAAGAGGAGAAGCCGTGGAGAGGAGAGCTGAGGCCACCTCCATTTCCTTGTGGGGCCTTCAGGGAACCAAGGGGGAGGGCACTCTTCCGGCGCGGGGCCTTTGGTTAACCAAGGAGGAGTGAAGTGGAGAGATGATGTGGGGCCTTCAGGGAACCATGTAGGAGCGAAGAGGAGAAACGAGGCCATCTCCTTGAACTGTTCTCTTATGGGGCCTTTGTGGAACCAAGGAGGAGTGAAAAGGAGAAACAAGGCCATCTCCTTGAACTCTTCTCTTATGGGGCCTTTGTGGAACCAAGGAGGAGTGAAAAGGAGAAACGAGGCCATCTCCTTGAATTCTCTTATGGGGCCTTTGTGGAACCAAGGAGGAGCGAAGGGGAGAAATAAGTCCTCTTCCCTCCCGGGGCCCTCGGGGAGCCAAGGTGGAGTGGACTCTTCCCTTGTGGGGCTTTTAGGGAACCAAGGGGAGGTGGACTCTCCAAGAAGGAGTGAAGAGGAGAAATGAGACCTGGGAAGACACATAATGATGAACCAGAAGATGTGGCTTCATTTCCAATGACGATCCTGGTGAACTTTGTAAAAGGGACTGGGTTACTGTCAAAGGATTGAGGTAAAATGGGAGATAGCACAATGGGTCTATGGCTTAAGTGCTCACGGGAACTTTATATATGTAAACCTTCTCCGCTCTAAAAAAAAATAATGTATTGTAACTGTATCGCTAAGTTCAATTAAATTAAAAGCAATGATTAATTAAAACGGTATGTTTTTGTTCCTGAGAAGGACAGCAGTTTATTATACTCGTATTATAGTGTTTTCGGATGTTCAACCTGCTCCTCGAGCATTACCATTGACTGTTCAAACTCAAATAGCGTAATTCACTCCATCGAGATCAATGAAGACATGGAAATCAAATACCTTCAGTCTATCGAAATCAAGATGGGACAAGGGGATGATCAACCAGAGATCTTTATTTTCAAACTATGGCTATCTGAAGGAACATTTCCTGACATATGGAAAACATCCTTGATATCGTTCTCTAGAAATAAAAATAAAGTCATCTCTTCTTACAAAATGAACAATAAACATTTACAAACAACATATTATTGTAAAGATCTGGGTGGTTATTTAGACAGCAAATTATTTTGTTCATAAATACATTGAACAAATTATATTCTGCAGGAAGCTAAGGTTCCTATCAAGAATAAGTAAAGTTTTCAAAAGTGCTAAGACTCTAGAAATTTTGTTTTGTTCATTGGTGAGAAGTCCAGTGGAGTATGCTTCCATAACATGGAAACATACAGAAAAAAATTTGAGACATATACTTAAGAAATACAACAAAGCTAAAAATATTATGTTAACTTTACAAAAAGACATACGTTGTCAGATCTTTTTATACTAAAAGACACATTCATCAGTTAAGATTTAAGATCAGTCTTGAAATTATCTACTGATATTAAATGGAATAACGTAATAATTTAATGTTTGCCTTATAATTTGTATCTTATGTATTTATGTCTTTTTTCACGAATAAATAAATACCGTGTTCAATATGTTCGAATATAAATTATAACAGCATAAATCCATCTACAAAGTTATTTATCGGCGGTGAATTGGACGTGACAAACAAAATGGAATACTTCGAAGCATATATATCTATATATGTCAAAAGCATGCATGGCATTCATAGATATCACTACATTTTGTGTATATGCATGATATGGCACACAGGTAGGCTTTATATCTATTTCCCCTGTAGAGCCTGAATCCATTTTCAAACGCAGAATTGAATTCAGATTAGATTTTCGGAGATTCAAATTTGATGGGAAGGAAGTGAGTATTATTCCAAATAGGATTGGGTCGTTTTCCTTTCATTTGAAATGTTTCAAGCACGTTAAAAAAAATCAATAAATTTCTAATACGGATCTAGTGTCCACGATCACACTTATTTTAATAATTGTATATCTGTAATTTTGAAGACATGCTTTTATATAAGGCCGACTTTTTATGAAACCAGGCCCCGAAAGATATATTAAGAGTCCCGGATTATCTGAAGGACGGAAATCAGATGCCGGCAGACGGTAGAGTCGAAAAAACGACCCGTTCTCATAAAGCCGTTATCGGAACCTAGATAACTACGCTGAAAGACTTACTTTAGAGAAGTTTCACTCGCCAAAAGAAAACACGTCTCAGATATGATCTCCCTGTTTAAAATTATAAATAACATGTATGATTCATTTTTAATCAATTAAATTAATCAAAATATAAGGCCAAAATTCACAAGAAATCTTGAAACCTTTTGGATCCATACATACCGTATACAAGTTTCTTCAAACCAACCTTAAGATGAAGTATACGTGAAATCCTATTTGGATACTATTTAGATTCATCTTTACTACGAATAAATTGAGCTTTTACTAGAATTTCTTTGTATTGGAATTATAATAAAATTATTATTTACATAACAAAAAATATAAGCGTAAACCTCTAAAAAAATATTTTTTCGTGACTTAACTATGAAACAATTTTTTAAAAATACCCCTTTATGGCTAAGACTATTTTTAAGGTTTTGTATGTTCTAACTTTTTTTCATTCTTATAAAACTATGCACAATATAAATAAAAACCACTTGTTCGCCTACTTGTCTCGTGCAAATACGACGCGCGATTTTAAATTTTGTAGGAATGAGAATCGAAATATTTCTAGCGTTTATGTTCCTCTTAAGAATGATTCGATTATACAATAAATATTGCGAACATGAATACTTAGATGTATTTTCAAACTCAATTGCTACCCTCAGAAGGAAATTATTATTATTTTTTTTTTTTTTGAAAAGAAAGACAAACATTCCCGGGTTACGAATAACCCAACAATGTTTGAAAATCTCCTACTACAACCACAGAAAGTCGAAAATGTTGCTTGTGTTGTGATGGAGGACTTGGCCAGCCGAGGAATCGAACACGGGACGCCCGGGTGGGACCCAAACGTGATGCCCACTCAACCACTAACCAGTCATTATACTTACATGATGATCTCCTCTCCTAGAGCTATAATATGTGTATAAATATATGTATATGTGCATGTAAGTATTTTTTAATTTTTTATCCTTTTTGTATTAAGTATGTTCTTTAGTTTATTATTATGTATTACAACTAATTAAGAATGGTGTGCTCACCTTTAATTGGAAATATCACTGTAACCTTATTAAAATTGTACACTAATGTTAAAATTATACGTGATATATTCTCTTGGCAAGCCAACAATCAAAATAAATAAATAAAGCCATGTTCTGTATTTGTCTGTCAAGTTTAATGCACGTGCACAGGTGCACCGGGAATCAATGCTGCTAGCTCCTTAGAAAAAGCTTTATTAAAACACCTGAAGAATAGACTCAGCATGCCTACATTGCGTCTGTTCATTAGAGATGGCAAAGCCCCCTTTTTGGAATGACGACAAAATTCGAAAAACTTTTCGGAAATATCTAAACTTTTTGGATCGACAAAATACTTTTAAGCGTGGTCTTCTACAAAAAAAATCATTTTTCGAAATAACGAAAACATCGCCACAATCAAAAGGCTTTCGTTTTCGAAATGGAGAAATTTTTCATCTCATCTGAAGGACAGGTTAAATGGTCTGGCCATAAATCTAATAGAATTAAATGACTAGAAACGATCTTAACAGTTATCATTTCTATTTATAAACGTTTCGTGTTGATGTTGATGCAATGCTACAATAAATGACCTCTGTTGTTGTTATTTTACGTTAGAATAATGAAATATCTCTCCAACAAATACAAATGGAGGTTAATTATAGCGAATTTATCGTAAAACGTGAATTAATTGCTAATTGAATTTTAACGGGTATTTTTGGCGAAACATCCATTCATCTAAAGCAGAGGTTCCCAAACTTTTTTTTCTCGTAGACCACTTTCAAAATTTTACTGGTCACGGAGGACCCACTGCTGGTACATTTCTACCATATTCCCAAAATTCGACACGCGTTTTGCTGAAGACTTTTTCAAACGGGAGCAAAATGGACCATAATGGGACCGAATGGGGCGTAACGGGACATGGGGATGTTCTTACAGGACACCCATATCCCATTACGTCCCCCCCCCCTCTCCCCTTGCCTAGCTGGGAGTTTTAAGATCTCATGGATAACCGGTACAACAATGTTCGCTGTACGAAAGTCTCTCTGTTATGGAGGGGGCGTAATGGGATATGAGACAGGGGATGGGATGGGATATGGATAAGGGGCACGAGATGGGGCTCAATCGAAAACAAAACGTGGACCCCCACTTACAACTTGTAAACCCCCATTTCTTTATCGCGCCTACGTGGACCCCTTAGACCTTTTTCCTTCCTAGTACTTCCTCCTTCCTTTCCTAAAAAAGACCCTCCACACAGCATCCCCAAATATGACAAAGGCCCTGAAGGGAACTATTTTCTTCGGAGCCTACTGTGTAGAGCTACAATTTGGGAGGCGGGAATGGGTACCGCCGCCCCGGGAACCTTTATTGGATAACCAACACCTCTGCCATAGGTCACCCCAAGTGGTTCGCTACGTTTGGTGATTTAGCAGGGGTGCCCGGGTTCATGGGGGGAGGTTTGTCTAGGCGGATGACCAGGACATACAACCCTAGATTCCTAACCACCCCTTAAACCCTTTTCCTCCCCAGAACTTTCCCTCCCCTTCCTTTCCTCAAAAAAACCCTCCACACAACATCCTCAAAGATGACATAGGCCCTGAGGGAAATTATTTTTCTCAGGGCCTCCTGTGTGGAGCTCATGTAAAAAAAAAGGAGCTAATGTAAAAAAAGAAGAATTTTACACGAAAATCGACTTTTTTTTTTACATGAGCCCCACACAGGAGACCCTGAGGAAAAATAATTTCCTTCAGGGCCTATGTCATCTTTGGGGTTGCTGTGTGGAGGGTTTTTTAAGGAAAGGAAGGAAAGGAGAGTTCTGGGAAGGAAAGGGGTATAAGGGGTGGGTAGGAATCTGGGGTTCAGTGTGTCCTGGTCATCAGCATCCAAGACCTAGACAAACCTCACTCCGTGAACCCGGGCACCCGTGCTAAATCACCAAACGTAGCGAACCACTTGGGGTGACCTAATGTAAAAAAGAAGAATTTTACACGAAAATCACCTAATGTAAAGTTGCCGATAACGACAAAATTTTGTTGGATAAATCCGAGCAACCCAATGTGTACATATAAAAGGATGCTGATTTATGCTTCAACAAAACTTTTTCAAGAAAAAACTACGAAAATTATTCAATAACAAAATTACACGACTTTACCAATCGTACACTTAGTTGAACATTCACTCGAATAAAAAACTTAACTCCTTCATGATTTACATCACTAAAAAGATTACAATTATATCATCTAATTTAATATATTATCTGAATCACTAACTTACACATAATATAAGCTCACCATATATTTTCCAAAATAACCCGACCCAAATCAAGCCGGCCCAAAATTAAATTATTAAATTGATACCTAACTTCGTAAAATATTATCACTTTCCCCAAACGAGCTTCGGCGTCATGTGTTTTTCCCACCCCTATAAATAACATTTAAAATTCACTGAAAAATAATCAGCTGGTTTCCTAAAATCATTACCATTTCTCACGGCACAACTGGGCGCCTGGTAAAGATAAATTAATACAAAAATTGTCTTTTTCACTAATGGCAATACTTAAATGGCTACGTGTAAAAAAATTAATAGGTCGCATTAGGTTTAATGTTGTTATTGATACGAAATGTAATCATCAGCTGATTATTTTGTACATAAAATGTAAATGTTCATAACGTTGTGTTTAGTTTTTAATTAAATGAAGAAATTATGAGCGAAACTCAATCGAAAATCTGGAAACAGAAAAATCAGAAAAAGATATATACACTTCTGGGACTCGAACCCAGGACCTCCCTACTTTCCGGGTGGGTGCTCTTATCCACTGAGCTAAGGTGTCGATATCCAATTCGGTCACCTTTAACTGTACCATACTTCGACTAAGAACCATATTATCTTCATTTTTCTTAACGCATATTTTTATTGGCTGCAATCTTTATGTATGATTGCAAGATTCAACTAGAACTAAATGCAATCTAGATGGTGTCTGGATAAATTTTTATCCATTTTATTTAATGTTTTACGGTATTGATCCGGTGACCAATAGTCGGTCATTTTGTTGACCAAAAGTAGATATAGCATTTAAATAGTATAAAATAACGCACATATAAGTACGTCGTATTTTGCTATTCGTCAGTGCATTGAGAATTGAAACGTTTCTTGAAATGGCTTTAGCCGTGTTTGGTGACTAGATCTGAAAATTTTCCACATCTCCATCCCCTCCCCCAGCTTCAGCCTGACAACATATCAACATTTCAAAATTGGGGATGCCGTAGTCTCACTGGCTCCAGACGGTTGGGAGCAGTTAGGACTCATGTGTTATATTCAGATTAAAAAAGTTATACTTTATGCAAGCAGGAATCTTTACAGGGTTTTTCGATAAGCCGACTGCACGTATAAGCCTATGTCGTATTTTTTTCATTTCCGCATGCTCCTTCGGAGAGTCGAAATTATTGTTAGTAAAAATATTTTTACAGCGGATTTTCACTCAAGACGCTTTCAGATTTAAGTATATCGACTTTGGTTGTACGGCCGTATATCCTCTTTGTATACTTACTTAAAGAAATAATTTTTTAGGGGATCAACTTTTGGAAGGATCAACTGTCAGGGGATCAATTATTGACGGACCGACTGCCGGGGGATCAATTGTCGCCGGACCAACTGTCATGGAACCAGTTTTTACACCAATGTATTGAGTGTAGCCGCAATTAAAAAAATATTTATCTCACAGCAATAAGTTGATATAATACCATAATATCATAGTTGATAATATAATAATACTACAGATATCGCCAATGGCACTATTTTTTATGTAAGCAATATTAAACATTTACCCGTCGTTCTTGGCATTTATCATTTTTTCTGTTTTTATAATAAACGTTAACATAATAGTTAATTTTATTAGCAAACGTGTTCCTATCATTATCAGTATCGAGTAAATATTTTCTCACTGTTTTTAGCATTCAATATTTTAGTAAATAATATCTTTCCGTTGTTTTTGTACCTATTAAACATTTTACCCATTTTTTCTTGATTTTAAGCAGGTGACAAAGAGAAGATTTATTCACGTAACCAGCGTCAGATTTTACGATCTCTCGTCAATTTTATTAATATTTCTATTCTATCAGTAATATACTCATCAGCTTTTTAAAGGCATTTATTTGAGTGGGCAACGCGACGTTCAATAAGAGTAGTTTTAAAATACCTGATAAAGGCGAAAGAGCCGTCACAAGTTAAAATATTTAAACCAAGAATAAGTTACTTCAAAATCAAGCTTGATTTAATAATGCCAATAGTTACCGTGTGTACAATGAAATTCAAAAGAATACACCTAAAATAATAATAAATACAGTGTGAAGGAACCTTCTTGACTTGCTTTAACCGGCAATTTCTGACATTGTTTGAAGTAAAAAATGTGTGTGAAATTGTCTCCGGTAGCTTTTTCTGATGTTTTTTTTTTCAAAACCGAGCAAAACAAATTCTCACACATGTTGTCACTGGTCACTTGGTTAAGTAAGCACCCAAACCCTCACCCCGACCCTAACCGTCCAATAACCGTTTGGTGATTTAGCAGGGGTGCCCGGGTTCATGGGGTGAAGTTTGTGTAGGTCTTGGAGGCGGATGACCAGGACACACTGAACCCCAGATTCCTACCCACCCCTTAAACCTTTTTCCTTCCCTTCCTTTCCTTAAAAAAACCCTCCACACAGTATCCCCAAAGATGACATAGGCCCTGAGGGAAATTATTTTTCTCAGGGCCTCCTGTACTCCAGGAGCTCATGTGCTCCAGGGGCTCATGTAAAAAAAAATTATCTATAATTTTTTTACGTTTTAAGTAGAAAATAAAAATACATCAAAAATGTCCCGCGCACTAACATTTATATTTTTTACTCCAAATAATGTCAGAAAACACTGGTTAAAGTAAGTCAAGTACGTCCCTTAACACCTAGTATAAATCATTAATTTGTAATTTTTCATTCCTAAAATACCCTCGTTCTGAGTGAAATACGTAGACATTATGTTTGGTCTGGCGGTATCCACTGTCCATTTAATCTCCTGTTTCATGTTTTCAGTTTGTACCAATTATATTTTGGTATAATCACATTTGTCTAATCTTTTATCATAAACACATGCTTGTACTACAAAACCTTGTCACTCGACAATATTAAAAAAAGTGTAGGACGTTATTAGCGCTTTGTCAACGTCGTATACTATTTTTAGTACCTACGCCCTGAATTTCATGAAATATACGGGTTGTTAGTCAGCCTTTTGACGTGAATGTGGCGTATAATAATACCATGCATATAGGTCACTTAGGTGATTACTGTATGGCCCAGAAAATTATTTCAGTTAAAATAATTTATCATTGTTTTGAACGGTTCCGTGACAGTTGATCCGCCGACAATTGGTCCCACGGCGTACTTATATACAACGTACAGACGCTTTAAGAAAAATACGTTTTACCTAATTACACAAAATATAACTAAGTGACCCCGTAGGAATGTGCAGAGAGGATGTACCGCCGAATAACAAAAGAATAAAACATATTTTCATTCAAATGCATGAAAGAATTTTTTTATCTATTTACTGTATGTTTCAGCGCATAAATACAAAAAAATTGACACTGTATAAATTCCTTTGATATTCGGCCTTTGACGGCCGGCGTAGTCCAGCGGTAAGGCTCTTGACTCGCATTCCGAAGGTCACGGGATCGAATCCCGGCGTGGCAAATAAATTTTATTTGATTATTTTGTGTTTTTTTCACAATTTATTCACATATAGTATATTTGTGGCACGCGTGGAAAATACTCTAAGTATCGCCCCGGTGGACTTTCGAACGAGTAGCTCTCGTGGGTATTTGAAATTCAGTAAGATTGATTAAATCAGTACTCTCTATTCTATCATGTACAATTTTGAACATAAGTATTAAGTCGGATTTAATTCTTCGATCTAGGAGTATATATTAATTAATTCTTTCATCATTTAATTATAATTTATGTTTTCAATGGGAATACCGAGTTTAAAATTAACGTGTCTTAGGAATTGATGTTGATTTTTTTTATTGAATCTTAATGTATTTTAAAACGGGGGGACCAGATCGTGGAGTCATATTCGACTTGACTACCTACTAAGGATGAATTCAAAATGTTTAATGTTGAAACATTCCTAAAACCTCTGGAATTTCGAAGAACGAAGTCGAGCATTTTCATTCCTTTATTTTTTATATGAAGTTTAATTTAGAGTCAAAAGTTATGCAGTAACTTCTCATCTTTCACCATTCAGAATTGTAACCACCACTCAGAATTGTAACATTGCTTGAAATGGCTTTAGCCGTGTTTGGTGAATAGCCAGGTACTTTCCTCTTCCCTATTTCCTTCCCTTCCCCATCGCCTTCAGCCTCACAATATACCTCAATTGGGGATGCCATAGTCTCACTGACTCCAGACGGGAGCATTTAGGGCTCTTGTGCGGTATTCAAATATAAAAATAAAACTTATTATAAAGTGTATTTTTGAAGTTGAACTGAATATCTTTTACGTTTTAAGTTGAAAAATAATGCACAAAAAAATATTATTTTATAGTAAATATCAAATCGGGGGATCAATTGTCGTGGGATCAACGGTCGGGTCACCCTTTTTAACAGAATTATGGAAACAAAAGCAGTTTTTTTTAGTATTGGCGATTAACGGCTTTACTAATAATAACGCGTTTTTGATTTTACTCAATTGATAAATATATACAAAAATTGTATATATGTTGTAAATAATAACTCAGTGAAAATCTCTCTGAATGTTTTTAAATTAAAAAAGGACCCAAACAAATTCCCTTACGACTGTATAAAATTTAAAACACGTTCGTGTTTTTATGTGTAGCGTATGAAAAAGTAGGGTTTCCAAAGAGCCTTCAGTATTTATTAGGAAGAATAAGGGTTAGAAATGTAATGAACATTTGGAGTGTTTTGTGTAAGTTAGTGGCCACTTTCTTCAACATAATGCAGGAAACTTGAAGTAAAAAGAAAAATAAATCTTTTTTCTCAGAAAAAATTCGCAACTTACAAGTGTACACAAACCACTGTTAAAAATAAGGGTTTTCATGGTCTGTTCAGAGTTTAATAAGACGTGATTTTTTATTGGGTTTGTTAAAACGTATTCGTGTATTGGTTACGCATTTAATAGGTTTTTTTCTTTGTTTATTTGAAAAAAATTTATTAATATATTTTTATTGCAAAAGTGTAATAATAATAATAATATAATAATAATAGTTTATTCCAGAATGTATGCAGGGGTAGTGCAATGCAATACATACCATATTTTGAAATAACAGAAGCAATTAGACAAATAATAGGTTAAGGCACATAGATAAAATAAATAAAAAAAACGAATAAGCATGAAAAACATGAGAAATGAAATTGAAAAAATAGTTAACACTAAAATGAATTCATGCATCTGTTTACGGAGGATATTTCATCGTCTCCCGCCTCCAGAGGGCCATCAGGGGGGACTCCATCCAGGCAGTCATGGCGGTGATGATCGCATTCTTCGATTGGCCTAGTCTACGCCATATAAGCTTCCCATACGGTGGCGGAGAAGTGCTCGGAAGGTGTGTACTCGTCCCTCTAGGAACATTTCCGTAGCACTGCAGTATCTTGGTAGGCGGAAAAGTTGGCGATAAGCGTTGTTATAAGCAACCTTTAACTTATGCCATTGGGATGTAGTGTAGTTGACCCATAGTTCTGATGTGTACAGAGAGGTACAGAAAGCGTTGAAAAGTATTCTTTTTACTTTTGGACTGCAAAAGTAAAAACGTCTTGATAACATACTCGCTCTAACTGATATGGCTCTTCTCTGCCTTTCCATATCCTCGATATCTTTGAGGTCGTCCGTGATGACGTGTCCCAGGTATTTTACGCTGTGATTAACATTAATATTTCTTTCATCTAGCAGTACTGAGGGTGTTTGGAATATTTCGTTTTTAGATTTAAAAACCATAACTACTGACTTTGTGGTGTTATATAAAAGGTTATGGCTTTTTGCAAAGTCCTCACAAATTTTGAGTAGTTTCTTTAAAGCGCTTAGTGACGGTGCAAGAAGAACCATATCATCTGCGTAGTTAATGTTATTTACACACACTCCGTGTACATGGCAGCCTATTTTCGTGGCGTTAAGTTTTTGAATAAGCTCATCGGTGTATATATTGGCGATCTCTAGGGGTTTTCAGTCCACATTAAAACTTATTGTTCGAAGAAACTGTTATATCATCACGCTTGACCGAATGATCCAGAGAAGTCGCCCGCTTGTCCATTTGAAGAGATAATGCAGTTTTGAAATGTTTGAAATAGATCATTATTGTAAAAAGTAAATAATTGTCATTTCATCTTGTGATTTGAATAGTGTGCTTTTCATTGTGGTTCCTCATCTAGTTGTGTAAAGTTGACAACGGACTTCTGCAAATTTAAAAATTACGAAAATTATACTGAGATTAATTCAAGTGGATGGAAATTTACTGGGAGGCCCATCACACATGTTGCAGAAATCGACAATTAAGATCAGTGTTTCTGTTTTTCCTTTGAGATTCTGCCAGATCGCCATTTTTTGTAATATATAGTTCGCGCAAGGTAAAATTAACAATCATAATTTTTGAGTATTACGCTCAGAGAGTTCTGGGCTATTTACACGCCCCAGACAGTTGATATTTTCCAATGGTTGAAACTAATGGAAACTGTAAATCGGATATTTTTTTTGGTATGACAAAGGTCACGGAAGACCACGCATAAAATAAATGTGAATTCATTTTTATGTTATTTATTACGATAAATAATAGAAATAAGGGAGATGGCCATTAACCATTATTAACCAGTATGAAACTAGTATGAACCAGTATGAAACCAAGCTTACAAAAGTGTAAACAACATGGTTCACTCACTCTACTGCAATTCGTACTGTGCACAGCGGCACGGAGCCCCGCCTTCGTTTCTACCTACATACCAAAATATAACTTTTATTGGCGCTGGCGTTTTTTATAGTCCGTACAGATTGGTCATAGATCGGCGACTGTCGGCACTCTCCCACGCCATATCTCTATTTATATAATACAGCAAATACATGTACTGAAAGCAGTTAACGAAATTGGTGTCAACCATAGAATAAAGAACAAAAGAAATGCCTTGAAAGTGTGTTTCGTGATCCAAATATTTGCCTAATCGAGGCTTAAATTTACAATGTGAAATGGGATGGAGATCATGATAACAGTCAAATGCAAGTGAGAGGGAGCGCAGTGTTATTGGGCTAAAGGTTTCCATTCGAATTCATTTCTAAGGCATTTATAGTTTTCTTCTTTATTCTACGGTCAACATAATAACATTTATGTAAATTCTTGCAAATATAGAACGTTTGGTATTTATACTGTTACAAAATAGATAAAACTTTTCCCAGACCGTAATTTTAGATTCTTCAATAAATCGTATGAAAATAAAAAATTTTCGCATGAGAAAAATTACAAAGGCGTGCGATAGCTTTTCATAGAATAATTAGTTTGTCAGGTATTTTTCAAACGATTTTCACTATAAAACATACAGTTAGTAGGTGGTAGGTAGCTGTTAATAAAGAGGTGTGATTAAACCCATGTATTGATTACCCAGTTTCATCTGATTTAGAAAGTTGACCCCCGGCATCGGGCATATTTTGTCAGAAGGTTATAATCCGCTTTGTAATAAAATTAAATAAACGATTTCTGAACGTTAAAACTGTTAAAAGTTTTTGAAATATGCTTTGAAATTTTAAAATTCAAAATTGAGGTTTTATTTTTTAAATATAAAAACTTTGAATGCAAACATAAAAAAGTTTAAAAAATGTTTCTTTTTTCTAACTAAAATTACTGATACTGTTATTATACAAATGTACTAGGTATAAACGTTATCGTCACCTTACTTTTTGACGTTTCATGTAAAGATAATTATTGAAAAATTCCCAACATTAATTTTATTTTTTTAGTGAAACTTTTGTAGCTCCGTTGTGATTTGGAATTCGGATGAAACGAAAATGACGCACACAGCACCTGCGAAGCATCAAACTCTTATCAAGGCTCCTATTGGTTGAGGTATAAAACGGAAATGACGCACGGAAAGCGGCAAATGCGCTCATTGGCCGCTTTGATTATGACCTCACTTTTCAAGTCTCCTTGATTCTTCATTGGTAGAGATTGTTTTGATAAAATTTCGCTTCTACCGCGTGTTAACTGCGTTCAAATTTTTTTCAAAATGCGATCGGAAACTTTGGTTTCATACATTTTAATTATTTTGTGGTTAACGTTTAGATTTGTACATAAAGCGTGGAGTTTTCTCTTTTTAACATCGTTTAGATCATATGTATCACCATGAGATCAAGATAGAGGATGAGATCTACACGAGTTGTTCCCAAAAGCGAAGAAATCAAATTGAAACATTTTTTTGATTAGTGTTTGAAAACAAGGAACGCAAAACACGGTCTCTTTCCGTTTTTCAGTCTACTTCGTAACTTAATACTTTGTAGTAGATATTTAAGACACAGAAAGCTATGGGACAAAGGAAAGAAAGAAACAATGATCGAGACAAAGAAAACAGATTCTTCTTTTGCCGTAGAGATTTTTATTGTTTATTTTAATTATCTAATTAATTTTAACAAAAGTTATCACGGCACGCCACTGGAAGATTCTTAAGGTAAAACATTCAGATGCGAACTAGTGACGAATTATACGATTCTTCAGAGGAGCATATAAAACCTACGCCGTGTTTTACAACACGTTGCGCTCGCTGATCTCGTAAAACGTGGCTAAATAATTGTGTTCAAACCGAATTTAAATTCCTCCACTCACTCGCGAGGTATTTCGCACGGGAAATGGAATGCGTTATTTATTTAAACTCAATCTTTATGACGACTGGAAAGGATTTAATTATTAAAGCTTTGCGTTTTTATGGGTAGTGAAACAATGTGTGACATTTAATTGATGATTTTAAACCAAAGTATTGCAAAAAGATAACAATTTAAGGTCTGACCAACTAACCGTCACACCGTTTCTCGCAGGGGTAGGCGGACTTGCTCCCGTGTAGGTATACCAGGTGCGGTCCGTCCACATATACTGTGGATGCTGCATTTCCCTTCTTTTCTAGGTTTAAAATAAGTATAATAATTATTTTTCCGTATTTATTCCGAATTAAAAAGCCTTGGATTAATTTTTTCTAGCCGTAAACCGCACTAGATACTGCAATAGCGACACCGCCACCGTCCCAACCTCAGAGACCAACACTAACACGATACACGGAGCTGGTCGAAATACATATGTAATATTATGTACACATTCTCAATGCTCGCACGTCGCGTAAACTCACCAACACTAGCAAAACTGTGGATGCTCCGTTCATTCCGCATCCACGGAGGAGAAACGAGTTTGATATTCTTGATGTTCACGCATGCGCTTTTAGTCAAGCCTGCGATGGTTGAAACAAGGCCGAATACGGATTCCATAGGAGCATCCAACGCACATAAAACGACTGTAACGCTTACAGGCATAGTGCACAAAATAGCTTATCCGAAGCGAGCGGACTTAGTACCATTAGGGATTTGTTTGTCTGACCACCTTTCGACAGTTATTTGTTGTCTTGAATAGCCTGTGTTTAGAATGTGTTTCATTTCTTGAAATAGCCTTGAATAGAATGTGTTTCATTTCTTATAGAATGACATTAATTTCATACTCTTATTTCATATTACACTTTACATCTTTACGTATTTTTAATTAAATATTAAGTTAAAAATACGTAAAGTAAATACGTACCTTATATTTTTAATTGGTTACAGAATACTGTGCCTAAGTGAATTTCACCTTCTTATTGGTACTACGCACTCTCGTACTGCGGTTAGACGTAGTCAGGGGCAAGCTTCGTCAATCTCAATTAAATGCCATTTAATAGAAGATAAGGGTCTGAAGTTAAGATAAATATCTCACATTAAAAAATAATGGAAAAATGTTTTGTGGCATTTTCAGCGTAGGCCGTAATCCTCTCACTAAACTGTTACCGATAAACGGCTTATAAGTGTAAGTAAATAAAGAAGGTACCCACACGAATCACACTATCCACTTTCTGGAGATGGACTTGAGCGTCGTACGTGACCAGGCAACTGGGAGAAGTTCTAAGGGTAGTTATAGTGTCTCAGTTATTTCTCAGTAAATTCTTGGCACTAACAACTTTTGTTAGAAATACGAACATTTCGGTCGGTGTTTTGTAGATGCCAGCAGTTCATCATCATATTTATTTCTTGTTTTATATTAGCCACACATAGGAGGCTCTGAGGAAAAAATCCCTCAGGTTCTATGTCGTCTTTAGGGATGCTGTGTGGAAGGTCTGTTTAGAGAAAGAAAGGCTGTGATGGGAATGAAAGGGGTTTGAGGGGTGGGTAGAAATCTTAGGATCAATATGTCCAGGAGTGACGGACGTATGAATTCATCCCACCCACTGCGATGCAAGGCGATGGGTCGAGAGAATCCGGAGAAATCTATCCCGATCCGGCCCGAAACGCATCCGCCGCCAAAACCTAGACTTCACACAGGATGCCCTGAGGAAAAAAATCCCTAAGGGCTTGTCAGCTTTGCGAATGCTGTGTGGAGAGTTTTTTAGGGAAAAGATGGAGAGGAAGCGATGGGATGGGTAGGAATCCAAAGAGATCAATGTTTCCAAGAGTGATGGACGTATGAATCTATCTCACCACAGCGACGCAAGGCGATAGTTCGAGAGAGTTCGGCTGAAGAGATCTAGATCAGGCCTCCCTCAACCAGTCTCTCCCGATCCGGCCCGCCATGCAATGGTTGGGCAAATGCATCCGCCGCTAGACGAACACTGACCAAACGTAGCGAACCACTTGGGGCAACCTATGGTAGGGGTGTTGGTTATCCAATAAATGGTTCTCGGGGCGGCGGTACACGTACCTGACTCCTACAATAATATCATCACATTAAGTAGAGAATATTGCTTGTGTCGTGATGGAGGACATATCCAGCTAAGGAATTGAAGTCGCGACGCCTAAGTAAAAGCGACGTGTTCACTCAACTCAGCCACTGAACATAACACACACCGTTTCACCTCAAGGGTAACTTTGTATCGTCACAAACTCCTTATTACATTCACATTCATATCTCGTCTAATACTTACTCTTCTGACTTTTGACGTAGCCCGACTCTTTTGATTCACTTGATCGTGCCATATGTTCCTCGGGCGTTCCCGATTTTTGCACGGCTTAAAAAGGCTAAAAAGGTTTTTAAATACCACACTAAAATGAACGGAGCAATTAAAACTCATTTTGAAATTTAAAATGTAATTTAATTTAATTAATGAAAAGTTTAACAATGAATAAATGTTTTAACATCTATTCTAATGGCGTACATCGCGAACGAAAATCATTAGTAGGTGGATTTGAGTAATTTTTCTACCATCGCTGCGAATACAAATTATGGCATTTATTTTTTGCTTTGTGACTTATTGAGGGGGCCGCATGCCAAAAAGTTTGGTAGACTTTAATATAATTTTATTTTCTAAAAATTCTGTTGTAACTGCACCCAATCATCTGGAGCCAGACAGTGGGACATGGCACCTCCAATGGGGAATAGTAACCTGGTAATGGTTTTTCAGATCTGGCCACCAATATATAATATACTAAAGCCATTTCAAGCAACTTGGCGCTAATACTATTTATTTTAATTAATTTTTATACATGTGGGTTAACAGCTAAGTTAGATTTTTTTTAAATACTCACGCTGGGCCTCAAACCTGCGACCTCTGATCTTACATAAAACACGCATCTCTGACTTGTTTTATTACTTAACTCAATTAACCCCAATTTCCTTTATTTTAATTTTTGCTCTTATTTAAAAAAAAAAACTATTTTCAACTAAAATAACGTTTTTTAAAAGCACTTACAGTACGAATTGTCATAAATATGTCACGAATATAATAGCTTTCAGCTTTTATTACACAAATACCCTACAAATGCGTGTTAACGTGGTGTTAACAATGGAGCAACCTTTAATGTAAGCGTGTAGACTGTCTGTAGACCAACATGCGATAGCCACATAAAGTAATGATTTCAACGAAAGGAAAATATGCAAGCTTTGTTTCTGAAGTTCGTTGGGTTGATTCAATCAATCAACTTGTGTTACTTGAAAGCACTGCGGCCTGGAAACTAATTGATTTTTTAATCATAAACCGTATTAGCGTAGCGGCAAGGAAAATCAGATAAGGTGGGGCCACACAAACATCTTCCAAATGTACGTCTTCTTACGTAGAATAACTAACAAGATTTTGGTTGGTTTCTTCCTATTTTGATTTTTTGTTTTACATTAACTCCACACAGGAGGCCCTGTGGAAAATAATTTCCCTCAGGGCCTATGTCGTCTGGGATGCTGTGTGGAGGGTCTTTTTGAGGAGAGGAAGGAATGAACATTGGTCTTGAAGAGACCCATGTTGTAGGAGGGAGGAAACACAGATGCCGGCAAATCGTTCCATAGCCGAGCTGTTGAACTCAAGAACGAGTCAAAAAAACGACCCGTTCTCATGTGACAAATGTCAACCGTGTACATATGATGGGTGCGCGTTTGGCGTGTCTCCCGACTATGCACCGGTGCCGAAGGGATCAATGACGCTAGTTCCTAAAGTATCTGCGGGCCCTGTACAGTACGCCCAGTTTTTGAGAAGCTAACTTTTTGATATTATTATGGCGTAGTTTTTTTATTTAGTTATCATCATTTTCTCTACGTGTTTTTTTTTTAATTGTATTTACAGATACATTAACCGTGAATCAATGGACTCTAATAAAAAAAAAATCACACGCGGTAGAAGTGAAACTCGAAAGATGCTAGATGTCACTTTGTTTTCTTTTGCCTGTTTATTTTAAAGTGGTTTGAAGATTGGATACCTATCGATTTCACAAAAATTAAAATGTTTTTTTTTTTTTTCGTAGGATTCGAACCTCCGTTTGCTGGATGTCTGTCTCTCTGGTCACGATTTGTCAGGCGCCTTACCCACAGCGCTATGGGAGGCTCGCGCCGAGGCGCGAATTTACCGCGTTACATTAGAACCGACGACCAGTCAAATAATAAAATTTTGTGACGCACTTCCGTTTCCTCCGAATTTCAAATCACTAACGGGGTAAAGAAGTTTCACTTAAAAATATGGGATTTCAAAGTGACACAATAATGGGAATAGCTTGGTGAACAAATGGACAGTGGGAAAGAATCTGACTTACCTTAATTTTTACACAGCACGTTTTTGTGAGATTCGATGTATTATGTCATCGAGGGATTACAGGTTTGAAAACTTGTGCAAGTTTCTGTAAGAATCAATATTAAAATCACTGAGATATAACCATAGGAGTTAATTCTTGCACGGGTTATTTCAATAGACTGATTGTTCCTTGGAGTTATTGTTCCAAAATGTCACATGCAGGCAATATTGGCACAGGTAATATTGACACATATTATCAGGTAGGAAAGGCACATGGAAAATAGATAGAAAGGAGATGCATATAGTTACGTCAACATATATAATTAAATACAATATCCTGTTTTTTGATAAAACAATTGTGCAAAATGTGTATTACTTATACCTTAATATTTGCCGAAAAATTAAACTAATACAGTAAATGGACGGTTAATGGTACAATATTGTTATTATATAAAAAATATAAATCAGCTAAGTCACCAAACTTAGCGAACCATTTAAAAGAGCTATATTATTTTTTTTTATTAAAGAAATATATATTTATTCAGTAAATAAAGTTCCACACTTTATTTTCTTCAGTATGAATTTGTGAAATATATTTTCATACCGCAGAACTTAAAAATGTATGTTTGGATTAAAAACAAATTTGAAAAAATGGTCTTTTCCCTAAGCATAACCGTCGCAATTAAAAATAAATAAAAAAACTTATTTGAGGTTTATTGAAAATTCCGTACACGCATAGAAAAATTATGACTCACTTATTTCTAAATCACCATGTTTTATACGAAAAAGAGAATATTCGTAAAAACTTTCTATACTGATAGAAATAATTGTCATAATATCTCATAATCCTTGATAAAACTATAATTCACTCCAATTTCGTTCAAAAACGAAACCGACGGAAAAAGCGCTAACAAATAATAGTTTTGCTGACGCGTCGTTTAATTTTACCAGCGGACTTCATTTTCACGACTCTGGAAAAGCACAACGATTAGAAATAAATTTATTTTCATTCTGAATTCCAAACGTATAGTAAGACTATTTGTGATGGAAATATCATCCAATTTTTTGATCTCTGAATCAGTGGCGTAGATCTTAGTATTGTATCGAGCAAAAATGTTTTTGGGCTGTGATCAACAGCAGGGCAGTAGCAACAATAAGGCAGTATTCTAGCCCAGAAAAAAAAAATCTTTTTTTTCTTCATATTTCCAAAGTTTAAATATTCAAAAATTTCTCCTTTAAAGGATTTTTTGAAATTCACATTATTTTTAAAGTTATAACCATTTTAACGTCACGGTTTAGACGGAATCTAACCAAAATCTAAATAGAACAACACTTTAAACGCATTTTTCTCCGAACCCCTTTTTTCGGGACGGTTGACACGCTATCTCAAGTTCTACTAAACCAGTTTACTTGAAATTTGGTGTGAGCCTTCTCTATACAATCCTCTATGGCGGGAACTAGAATTATAACAAAATTTAAAATTTTACTATTTTTAAAAAATTTGGAAAGTCAAAAAAACTGGTACCAAAACGTATTTTTTTATTTCAGACAGCCGTCATTTTGTGAAAAAAAATTTTTTTTACTTTTCCTTAGTTTGAGTCATAGCCGCATTTGTTTGGATTAAGAATTATTATTTTTTTTTAATTACTGGGAGGATTGCAATCGTGTCAACCAGGGAGCACCATTTTTTTGAGTCCACCCACTTCAACACCCTGTAACTTTTTAAAATTTGAATTTTTTTGTTCGACTTTGTTTTAATGGATTTTTTAATGTTTAATTTAACATTTAATAAAATAATAGTTGGTAAAAATATTATTGGTTTTTTTTTTATTGCACATGAAAAAACACCTACAATTCATGCTTCTAGACAAGAATACCCCCTTAATGGAAGTAGATTTAGAATATGGAATTTTGCTCACTATGCTTTTTGTAGTACTCGAAAAACTGACCTATTGAAATTCACATAAGTGCCAATGTCTCGAAAACTAAAAACTTTTTAGTGTAGACATGTTTTGAAGTTCTGGTCCGTCATGAGTTTGCCTTTCAGCCCACCAAATTATATGGTCAATTTTTGGGAAACTCTATACAGGGTGTTAAGGGACGCACTTGACTTACTTTAACCAGGGACTCCTGAGGTTATTTGGAGTAGAAAATGTAGATGACATTTTGTTTTACGAAGAGATTTTTTTTCTAAAATAAAAGCAATCTCAATTTGAATGAAACAAAATAGTTGAACGTGCTCATATCAATAGATACAAATACTGACTGAAAATTATAACGAAACTACCAGGTGCAAATACCATCAAAGAACCTTAGAGCACAATGTCCCTTAAATTTATAACATGTTACTCAAGTCAATAAAAATGAGTGAACTAACTTTCAGAATGAGATGCATGCTGAAAATACCGGTCAGAATTCCAATAAATTTTAAACAGAGTTGTAATTTTTTGTTATTGATTTCGAACAGAATAAATTTCGTGAACAGAATAAATTTCGTGAACAGGATAAATTTCACGACGAAAGCCACATTCAACAAACGAAATCGAACACAACTTTTAGACCAAGAAACTTCGTACATTGCGTCACAAACTCCCTTCTTTCCTCTGTGGTCACAAACTTTATAATGGAATTCTACTTTCCGTAAAAAAACTTTGGCACATACATAAATTTAAACGATCGCAGATATCGAGCTCAGGCTGATCTGAAATATAAATATCATAAAAGACTATCATACAAATCACAAACAGTAAAAAAATATACAGAAAATAACATAGGAACTCAACATAACAATTAGAAATAAAACGGGGTTGGTGAGCTACTGAGTCCATGGCATCCCCAAATAAAGGGTATGGGAAGGGAAGGAGATAGGGAGAAGAAAGGTTGGGAAATACATCCAGATCTTACTAGAAAAGGCTAAAACCATTTCAAGCCACTTTTCGATTCAGAGTGGTGGTCTTACACCATTGCGATAGAGAGCATTTACTTTGGAAATATCCACAAATGTATTATTGTTTTGTCCATTTAATTTGGTTGTTATTAGTGGTTTAATCACTAAACTATGAAGAGGATTTTCTTGCATAATATTTTCAAGGTGAATTTTTCTATCGCGCTAATTTAAAATTGTTGCTCAAAATCTGAATTATATCTCTTTAATCTAATATATCAAGAAGAGTGTGTGTGGCGGCTTGGATTTCTTTGAGATTAATGAAATTTTGTACACCTGAAGTTCAAAATAAGAGGGAAAAATTACTTTGTGCATCTGATTTCGAAAAAATCTGCGTTAAGCCCGTGCAAGGCCGGGGACGTCAGCTAGTGTTTTATTAAAAAAATATATTATGTCGTTTGTGATTCGTTGTTCTCAATAATAATCCTGATTTATTGTTCTTTCACAGCTTGGGTGCTGGGAGGAGCGATCTGCAAGATGGTCGCCTACTTACAGGGGGTTTCCGTATCAGCCTCCGTCAACACCCTGATGGCCATCTCCCTGGAACGATGCAAGGCCATCAGCGCACCCATGGCGGGGCCCATGACCAGCCGCTCCTGCCGCCTCGTTGTGGCCCTCATCTGGGTCTTCGCGCTTAGCATCAATCTGCCCTGGATTGTGGTCTTCACGCTGGAGCCTATCGGCATACTGGGGAGTAAGGCACAGGTGACTATTACGATTATAATTTATGATCTTATTGGCTGTGCAAGTTTGTTCGCTTCTTAACCCCTTCTTTACAACAGAACACTTTGTCTTTATTTATTAAGAGTAGAGACTTTTATAATTGGGAACGAGAGCGTGGGGTGGTCTGGAGGCCAACGTGCTCTCTGTTTTGCTCTCAAAATATCTCTCTATTAGTAAAAACCTAACTGCTGGCTCTCCTCGCTTCTGAACTTGAGGGGGGAACCGAAAGTATGTACTAGAAATATCTCTTTGAGATCTATATAAGCTTTATGATCTACCAGCACTAGATGGCTTTCTGTGCTACGTAGCTCGGACTATCATAAATACTGATGACTGAAACAGATCACAGAATTTTCTCATTCTCCAGCTTCTTTTAGCTTCTTCTTCTTTAGTTATTGCCTCATTGCTGAGGATATTGACCCATATTCCAATTTCCCTGGCTCCTCGACAGCCGCGGATACATTTCAGATACCTGTAATATTTGATCACTCCAATGCATCGGTGATCTTTCTCTGTTTCTCCTACCTTTCAATTTACGAGGGACCATGATTTTCTTTGTGTACAAGTTCCCAAGTGTCCAATATATCTTTAGTTACGCTGTCGACAAACAAACGATATGCGAGAGGGAATAACTCTTTGTCGTCCGGCTGGGATCCTAAAAGGCAACCCGATTTTTATAAAGTTTCTTTTTAAAGAAGAAGGTATTTTTAAATCTTTCCTAAATCATGAATTTTTCAGCAGATTCCCTTTCGTAATCAGCATAATGTATAATGTTTGTTTGAAAGAAGAAACGTACACAAAAACACCTTAGTGATTATTTAGACTGCTTCTAAGCAGTGTATACTGAATAAATATACTTGATGGGTTTAAAATTCGAGGCAGGCATTCAAGATTTATATAAACCACACTGCGGTGACATCTCCGGGCTTTTGTTGTGTCTCCCCGGGCACGTCTCTCGAATTCTTCTCAAAGCGAATGAAAATAAAATAAAGCGAAAGAGTTTTATCAAGTGAAAGGATCCAAGAAAAACTCGTAATTTGAGAGCGAAGGAGGCATTCGTCAGCTTAAAATCAGTTCTCGCACTTTCCAACATATCCTGCAAATTATACTCACTTTCTACTCTTATTTGTATTGATTCTTTTCCGATATTGTTCCCTTCAGAATATAGTGTTGTGAAATCTCAGCACTAGGGCTTTATACGTAAAGAAAAGAAATGGGAGAGATGGACTATGAACGATTATTACTATGAAACCGTGTGACCAATGTCGTTTACCCATATTACTATAAATCTCATCTACGCATATCGGCATCTCGCCTTTGTTTCAACCTATTCCTTCATCAAATGCATAACTTTCATTGGCTTCGCCGCTTTGTTCGTAGCTCGACGATTGTCAGCACACTTACATTATACTTGGAAGGCGGATATGCGCACAGCCACCACGGGAACCATTTACTCGATAACCAACGCCCTTACCATAGGTCACTCCAAGGGTTCCATACCAACTGAGAATAAAGTCAACGCAACACCTCCTTGAAAAGTCATTAAAAACAATGAAAAAAATAATTTTAAATTAGCCGATAACCCTAACCTAACGTAACCTATTTAACCAATTTTTTTATATATTTTTTTTATCACTCTAAATGACTTATATGAGATGGTTTCATTCCGAGTTGTCCGGTCACCCACTCCAATTGGCTCACCACTTTGAGTGGTTTGGTGACTTAGCAGGAGTGCCCGGGTTCATGGGGTAAGGTTGGTCTAGGTCTGCAGATGTTTTTGACTACCTACTGCGTGACGGGCTAGATCGGGAGAGACTGGTTGATGGAGACCTTTTAACCTCTCCAGCCGGACTCTCTTGATCCATTGCCTTGCATCACAGTGGAAGGGATTGATTCGTACGTTCTTCATTCCTGAAAACATTGACGCCCAGAGTCCTACCCACCCAGAACTTCCTCTCTTTCCTTTCCCTAAAAAGACCCTCCACACAACATTCCAAGAGATGTCACAGGCCCTGTATCTCCATAATCATGATACTATTGTCCATGCTTTTACAGCTTTGGATGGTATGTCATTGAGTAGCTCGTGCTTTCTTCCCTCGGTTAACTATCATGTTTACGATAAGAATTAGTATGTATCGGAATGGTGTGTAAATTAGGACCAAAAAAAAGCGAACTACATGACGTTTATATTAAGATACGCTAATAACCATAACAGCTTGCTATGAAATATGCCCTGAGCAAAATTATTTTCCTCAGGGTCTTCTCTACTGATCTGCATGTAAAAAACGAAAGAAAAAGAAAGCAAAAATTTAGCGAGCCCCCAGTTTTGATTGATAAAAACGACGGCAAGTAATATTTGTGAATAAATCTGATTCAATTATTAGACTGATGTGATTTGTTCCTTTACCGCGCCGATATAAATTATCTGATTTATTATCATATCTTTATCTTTAAGAGCTGCCTTTGACAAGATTGACCGGCCCGTTTGAACTATCGAAGAAGCTAGACTTAACTTAACACCTGAGCTAAGACTGTATTACCCCGGAGTGGAGCTTTATTCCCACTTGAGGTAAAAGCTTCTAAGCTGATCGACAGACGGGTCACTGAATTACAGGGATAGTTATCTACATGAAAAACATAGGTAGAAATTTACCTGTGCATAGGTAGAAATTATTTTTTTATATATCAGCATTGATAGCACCACACAGAAAATCTCTAGAAGTGTAAACCCTATCAATAATAGGATTATGAATTTACCTTGCGCGGACAATATATCACAAAAATAGCAAACTGGCAAATCTCAAGGGAAAAAACAGAAACACTAATCTTGCATGTTGAATTCTTCAACGTGGGAGGCCCCCCAGTTAATATCAGTAAAATGTTTGTAATTTGAAAGTCAGTTGTCAATTTAACACCGTTAAATAAGAAATCACAATGAATTGTAAGATATTCAAACCACAGATGATGTGACAGTTATTTCCACGTGTCACAATATATTTTTAAATAAATACATTTTAAACTACACTGTTTCTCCAAGCGGACAAGTGAGCGCCATCTATGATCCATTGTGGCCGATCATGATGATTTAGCAGTTTTTTCGAACAATCCATTTCAGTGTCTCTGATAATCCAAAGAGATCGCCGAATCACAATGTTTGCAATATAAATATATTAATAATGTTTTCGAACAAACAAAAACATAAATAATGCCCAACCACCGAATTATATTAGAGCTATTTACATAAGAGTTTTAATATCTGCTCAAGAAAATTTTTTGTTAAAATGAACATAGGGACGATGTCTAACAAACTCAAGAGAAAAATAAATCAAAATCGCGGGATGTATGGACATGGAAATAGAAATGCAAAGTAAATTAGATTGCCAATAAGGAACAAATCAAGCACCCAGAAATCTATATGTACCAGCGTACCAGACCGTCCAACTAGACCATAGTAAAATTCCAATTGAAAACATGCCTAATTTTAAAAGGCAATAAAAACACATTCATTGAGTTGGTGATTGATTATAGGCACTTAATTTTTTTAAATTTCGAATTCTTTGTTTTTCCAAATAAGATCAATTAATATTTTTTTTTGTAAAATTATTTTTTTTTTTACATGAGCTCCACACAGGAGGCCCTGACGAAAATAATTTCCCTCAGGGCCTGTGTCATCTTTGGGGATGCTGTGTGGAGGGTTTTTTAAGGAAAGGAAGAGAAGGAGAATTCTGAGAAGGATAAGGGTTTAAGGGGTGGGTAGGAATCTGAGGTTCAGTGTGTCCTGGTCACCCGCCTCCAAGACCTAGACAAACCTCACCCCATGAACCCGGGCACCCCTGCTAAATCACCAAACGTAGCGAACCACTTGGGGTGACCTATGGCAGAGGTGTTGGTTATTCAATAAAGGTTCCCGGGGCGGCGGTACCCATTCCCGCCTCCCAAATTGGAAAGCACACAGTTGAGAATGTGAGCTACCTCAAGATTAATAAAAAAAAAATTTAAAATGCATTAGAAGAAAATATTAATCAGTTGTGTAAAATTTGTTATATTAGTAAATGTTAGTAAATAGTTTGTGGGAGACAGAAAAATTCAAATTTAAAAAAAAAACGAAAAGGACTTTTTCAGTAGGTAGTTTATTATATGGTAACATTTCAATTAAAGCTATATTCATGTTTTTCATAATCGTATTTCAAGATAAATTTTTAATTTTACTTTAATATCTTCTTTACCAACTGGCAATTAAGATCAATAGACATTAATGCAACGTAGCTTGTTGCTCTGTAACAATTCTAAGGCGATAACATTTAAAAATACACGGTGTCTGGAAACTGATAAATGAAACTGGTGAATTTACATCTTATTTGGAGTCGGATTTCAGGTATAACTGTATTTGGTTTGAGCGTTCATTAAATCGAGTGAAGTCATTATAATATATAATAATAAAACAAATATAAAACTTATTTCCACTTTAATTTTATTGTCCTCAACCGGTTTCAACTCTTTAAAGTCATCTTCAGACTGGTTCAAATTATTCTTAGCCTACGGTTTATATACATAACATATGGGGGAGGGATCCGCTTCTGTATCCAATGTAATTTTCATAATAACTCCAATGTAAATATGTATCCCTTCAAAAAGCAATAATAAAAAATCCCATATATCATAAATATAATAAAGATTTGACAATAAAATAAGGTCATTAAGGCGGCACTCTTGAAACGAACGGCGCTGAAAAAGAAGAAGATGGTGAGATATGTAATTACGAATGTTGGACAGAGCGCGCTAATATTTTAGGCCGTAGAATAGCAGCGAAAATTGCGAAAAAGCTTAATAAAACATGACTCGTTTAAAATAGAGCAAAAATCTCGTAAAACGTATCTTAAGTATCATTTAAAGAAACATTGTTAATTTTTTCACAAATATAACTTGTAAAATAAAAGAAATAAACTTGTTTAAAATAATTTTCGGAGCATACTCTGCGATTTTTTTCTATCGAGGGAATTTCATATAATTTGCGTTTCGGCGTGGAATGTATCTAGATGTTATCTTCAAAAATAACATATATTTTTTTAAGAGCTTAAAAACTTCAAATGTTTAAGGGAGATATGTAAGAAATCGGTCGAAATACGAATAGTAGACCCTCAATAATTCCCATTACTTGTAAGGTTTTCCCCGAACAATATTGATGTGAGCTACAAACCCAATGTAATTAGCCCACTGGAATTCCCAAAATAATTAGAAATTCAACAGTCTAAAACGACTTAGTAACAAATGTAAGAAATATGTTATCCCCCGTTATATAAACCGTAGACGAATAATTTGTACCAGTCTGAAGATGGCTTTAACGAGCTGAAACCGGTTACGGTCAATAAAATTAAAGTGAAAATAATGATATTATACCATAAATTGTCAGTTTCAAAAATAGAAGTATTATGAAGTCATTTTGAAAAAAAATCGGTCGCCTTTGAATTAATATCAGATGTTTAACGTCTTCTGAAAATCATCAGACCCGGTACAAAAATTATCTCTTATATATCAGTTGACAAGCGTACAAAAAAATCATAAAAACTCTAATGGTTTTGGACGAAGACACTACAAAAACTGGACAATAAAAGCATTTAACAATCTTTAAGTGTTTCACTCATTATTTTATTTTATTTCAAGTAATTATTTCATTCTATCTTTTTATAGAAATACATTAAATTGTAAAATGGTGGTAACACGAGTAAAACACCCAGTAAGGCCCACATTATCAAATAATGTTTTAAAATGTGTAAAGATAATATATCAGTTTTTTTTAAATGAACCCGTTAGTTGTCGAAGACAATGGTAAATTGTTTTATAAAAGTGATTCTCTCAAACCAAAAAAAAAATGTTTTATTGTGTTCCCTATGTGATGTAGATTCACCAGCTTCCCGCTTGCACTACGAGTTGCCGGACGCCGTGTATTTAAGAAATACGGCCAATGACTATCGCAATAATTCACACGCGTCTAATCGATATCTGATTGGTTCTCTATTTTATTCAGACTCTGAGCTTTCTAGTAAATGAATCGGTAAAAGTTTACACAGAGAAGCTATCAATCATTGTCACTCTGACTAGATGAACAGCTCAAAAAATGTCATTCAAGGGTGGTTAGTTTCAAACTTGAAATGTTCTTGAAACTAACAAGATATTAGATTATAACCTTTCGAATTGGGAGGCGGATGCGGGTACCGCCACCCCGGGAATTGGTTATTGGATAACCAACACCTCTGCCATTGGTCACCTTAAGTGGTTCGTTACGTTTCAAGGGTTGAGGTTTGTCCGAGACTTGGCGGCGGATGCGTCTGAGAGATTGACCTCTAGACTTTATGACCTATATAGTGGGAGGAAAATAATTTCCCTCAGGGCCTATGAGTTTCCCTCATCTAAGATGCTGTGTGGAGGGTCTTTTTGAGGATAGGAAGGATTTAGCATTGGTCTTGAAGAGACCCATTTTGTAGGAAGGAGGAAACACAGATGCTGGCAAATCGTTCCACAGCCGAGCTCTTCAACACAAGAACGAGTCGAAGAAGCGACCCGTTCTCATGTGACAAATTATTTTCCTCTGGGCCTCCTGTATGGAGTTAAAGTTTAAAAAAAAAATTGACAATAATTTGAATTTAAAAACTTCAAACGACGTATGTGCCAACTATTTCTACCTACTTCATAAACTATTTTTATCTCTATTTTTACTTAACTTGCATTCTATGTTACCATTTGTGTCAACTCTTATATTTTATGTAACCTATATTTTATCAAAAACATGTACTGCACCATACGAAAAAGCTCTATGGGTTTTTAAATAAAATAAAATAATAAATAAATGTCCCCCTTACTCATAAACGAAGTGTATACATACATAACGCGGCCAGTTAAAAACGGTGAAAAACTTGACAAACGAACTAGCGTTTGTATGGTTAAAACGGCCTTAAATCAGGCTTAAGGTTGACTTTCCCTTTCAATGTAAAAATAAAAATAAATTTGTTAAGAATGCAGTTGTTTTTACAAAATTCGGCAGGTCTTATTTCGGGGAACGATCTATTACAGTGATCCCCAAACCTACCCATGCACTGATTTCAAAACAATTTATTTTTTAAAACAATTTTTTGACACACAGGCATGTGTCGTATGCCCCAACTCTAGGGAAATCCTCGTCTCCATGAGAAAAAAAAGTTTTCCTTTATACCTCGGAATCGTTGTACGAATTTTGAAAATTCCGGGTATCGATATCGTAAAAGATGTCGCCTTTGTATAAAAATCAAAAGCCTACACTAAAGTCGCAGAATTCCCAGAGTGTTCCAAAATTTTCTTCCAGCGAACACTTTTTATATAAAATCTGTACAAGACCAAAACCGCTGACAAATTCTTTTCGCTTGGAAACAAGACGCAAATATGCTTTACTAGCAAGAAAATAATATGTAAATTTCTAACTTTAACAAATATATTTGTATTCTACCTATGTGGCGTATTGGTGAATAAATAAACCTCACACGAGGTTTTCTTTCAAAGAATCAACGTGTAAATTGCAAATAATACCTTAGAAATATCTTGACATTGTAATTCAATAATAACAATTTATCGTTTCCTCCGATAAGTAGATTTTGTAACGAAATCACGGCACACCTTAGTAACATCGGAGATCTAAATTCAGTTCTGCTTTGCTATTTTTATCTTAGATAAGTGAATGCAAAGCTGGGCAATATGCCCGCCAGTGGGCGATTTAAGGGTGTACATTACTATTTTTAGTTTATCCATGATAATTTATAAAAAAATATTTTAAAAAGGAACCAACAAAACTAACTCCTCACGTAAAGTTTTTTTCGCCAAAACTCACTCGCGGAGAGGTTAAAAGCATTCATGATTCGCTCTTTTATATATAGCGCGAATTTAATTATTTTAGGAAAAACACTTTTTGCAAGTTAAGTTTTAATATATTAAGATGAATTATTTGTTTGGGGCAGTATATACGCAATATGAACAAGAATAAATAGTTTTTCCGTGTACAGACTAAATTCTTTCGAAAAAAGCATACAATTACAATATTGGATTAAATCAACGATACAAATAACTCATGTACGGGCGCAAACAAATATTTCAACTTAATATTTTAAAGAATAACTTTCAAAATTGTTTTTACCTAAAATAATTAATTTGGCATCAACTACGATAGAGCAGATTATGTTTTCTTGCATGTATACTTAAGATAGCGATGGTTTAATTACTTAGGAAAAAACCCTTATTGTAATTACGCTTTGAGGCGCAGTATTTCCGTTCAAAAAGAAGAAGGTGAGAAATAATATTTAAATACGAATGCAAGAAATCGCGCTAATATTAAAAACGATAATATTTAAGCGAAAATTGTGAATATGTTTAATAAAATACGACTCGTTTAAAATAGAGCAAAAATCTCATGGGGAATGTCTAAAATAGCATTTAGGGAATACTGTGAATTTTTTCATACATACAATTTGTAAAATAGCTGAAAAAAATTATTTATGATAATTTAGCGATTTTTTTCTATTGAGGGAATTTCATATAATTGCCGTTTCGGCGAGGGGAATGTATAGATATTATCTTCAAGAATAACACATATTTTTTAAGAGCTTGCTGCCATACATCAGCACTCTATTGTGGGAGGTTAGTTCCGCTTGTTTGGACAGTTTTTTGTTGACATCAACCTCCATTAATGGAGTTACCTGCATTTACCCTTCTTTCAAAATCTCTATCAGCCTTCTCATCTCCCGTAAAAATACCCACAAGAAATCGAAGGCATCTCAGTTAAATAAGTGAAAATAGAATGTTCTCTTTTTCTTAAAAAACTTTATCAAAACTTTGAAGAATACTTACACAGTGGACAACGGGCAAAAAAAGGTAGGGAACCTCTGAAATAGATTTTCGACTGAAACCTAGATTGCGCATTTCTTTTTCGCAAATGAAATGGGACGTTAACTAAATGATACTGTTTCAAATGCCTACTGTTTTCCTTTTCTTCAAACATCAACGCCTAATCTCTAAACTCTTAAACCTAAGACCGATCTACTTTGCTTATTACTGTCGCATTTTTTTTTTGGAAAATTTGAAGTGTTCAAAAATTCTCTGCAAGCTGCTGAATAGGCAGGCTATATGGACCTAACGAGGACATTAATTCTTATTGAATAATCATTGTGAGTGGGAAGTATTGTTCCAGACTTGTGATTTTTTTAAGCCTTTCATTCAACATTTATAAATACTTGACCCACTTTGACATTAAATTCCTTTCGACATTAAGGATTTCAATATGTCGAAAGGAATTTAATGTCAAAGTGGGCCAAGTATTTATAAATGTTGAATGAAAGGCTTAAAAAAATACTAGGCCCACTTTGACATTAAATTCCTTTCGACATTAAGGATTTCAATAAATAATGGCATAGGGCAATATAGAAATATTTATATTCTAGAGAATGTAGAGTTACTTTTTTGTTTCTTCATTTAGAACAGGGGTGGGGAACCGTTTTTCCGTCGGGGGCCATTTGAATGTTTGTAGTAGCACCCGCGGGCTACGCATAGATTTTATTGAATTGCATCAACAGAGGAGGAGAGGAGCAAGAGTCCACAAGCTTAAATAATAGTTACATACGGAACACTCTTTCTAAGAATTTTGCAGCGTATGGTATGCAACTCAAATGTAAAGCTTCACTAGGTACACGAGGATGGCTTCCTTTCATGAATCTGAAAATAGTTTTCGTTTGATTTTTGCACTTGAACAAATGGATGGTTTCCTTCGAAATGCGTCAGCGGATGAATCCGCTACTGGAAGAGTGGTATAAAATTTTAGATTTATTTAATTACTTACAATAATTTACATGGAATGATTTTATTTTTATTAAACTATTTTTTACGGCAGGAGTATGGCCATGTATAAATAAAGCACTTTTTTTTCCTTTCTGAATAGAGTTGTCATCAATTCTGACAATTTCAATTTCAATATTAATTTCACTATCGTCTAAAAAAAGAAATAAAAACAAAACTAATAAAGGTTGGCTTAATTATTTGTGACTAAACTGATTTCTAGTAACATATACGTAAACACATGCAGCTATGTTAAAACTTTCTATGGGTTTTGAAATAATAACTTAAGAATGTATTTGAAACACCGCGAAAGAAAATCATTCTAGCTTTTTGACTTTAATTTTTTGTGGTACTTTCAGCAGGTTGCACCAAAAGTGCTCGCGGGCCGCACCAAAAAGCTCCGCGGGCCGCAGGTTCCCCACCCCTGATTTAGAACATATTTACATGAGACTAGAGTTCGAGTGTTTTTAGCATTTTTTAATATATAAAATTAATGAATTGACTTTTTTTTGTTGACTTTGGATATTTTCAAGAACATCCTGCAAATCATGTTTTTTTTAATCCACTTAATGTTATTTTTCTCTAAGAACTTCCAATAAATCTAAATTATTTGTTCTGATCTCTCACATACAATTATATGAAACCCTGGAACAAATTTTCATTATTTTAAACTCTTGTGCAATAATATGCTTTTTTGCAAGTTGTATTTCCTCTCATCAGAGATGATTTATCTTCAGTGAAGAAATGTGATTCGAAATATATTTTTTTTTATTAAATTCCAGATAAATGTTACGAGAATTTTCCAACCCAAAGTCAAACGGTGCCCGGAGCGTGGTAAATTTAGGCGCCTAGAAGTTATTGTGTCACAGATCGCTGATCGCTTTTTTCACGTGGACCATTGAGGAATAGCCTTTATGTTATTGTGTCACAGATCGCTGATCGCTTTTTTCACGTGGACCATTGAGGAATAGCCTTTACAATAAATTAATAATGCCGGTTTGAAAACTGTCTTCTCGAAATAGTTCAAGTATTTAAAATTAAGTAAGTTTTTTAAATGATGTGCACGTATTATAATGTAATAGGTGTAATAAATTTAATAAATACAAGTATTTAAAATTAACCAACTGCTCCTATCTGTATGGAGCTATAGGGATTATGCCACATGCAATAATAAGGGTATATTGAAAGTCTAAATGAAGGGGGAAATATAAAGGTAACTTCGACCGTTATATAAAATGGGATAGACATATAGATTCGCTAATAGGAAAACTAAACAAGTTGATTTACTTTTTCAAAAACCTGAGAAATATTCTAAACATAAATGGTATAAAAAATATATACCTCACACCAGCACAATCCATAATAGAATACAGCATTATTGCCTGGGGCTGTGCCAGTAAAAAATACATTTACACTGTTTGAAGTTCAGAAAACCTTACTAAAATAATACTAATAATTGTACTGAAAATTCAAAAATTATATTCAAAACAAATACAAACTTTCCTTTATAATAACTTAAACACATTTAACATTTCACAAAAATCTCGCAATACTAGAACAAGACATGCACAAATACCAAAAGCAAACACATCCTTTAGACGAAAACACTACAGATACCAGGCTCTAAGTCCATACAATTCACTTCCAACACAATAAAAAACAACTAATCTTACAGAATACATAAAACACATATGGAACTGTCTACAATCCTTATAACTTTTAATTTAAAATTTTGTTACCTCACTCATAATTTAAAAGACACATCTATTTTATTGAAACTGGTAGAAGTCGATTTTACATTTTAATTTTTTTTTTATTGTTTCTCTTTTTTTATATACTGTAACTAAGCCCACTGTTTGTTTTACTTTTTCCAATTTATGATTTACAATTGAAAAATGTCTTCTACAACACAGGTGAACTCCTAGCGTGGAGGACAATAAACTTGTACCTTTTTCATTTAAATATATTAAGAATAAATAAATAAAATTTTATAAAAGATGTGTAAGAAAAAGGTTGAGATTCAGATCTGATCACCAATAACAGTATTCTTAAACAACGTTTCGATTCTGAATGGTTCCCTTTCACTAGAGCGATATATTAATTATCTACCTCCTTCTATATAATTATGATGTAAACAAGTTTTAAAACATGTCATGTAGTTATTAAGCTTTTATTCAAGACTTTCCAAAAACATCACGATGGTTTAAGTTAAGTGTTTTTTAATCATATTTTCTCATTCCGTGTATTTACCTTTGCTCTGTGTAATTGCGTTGGAGTTTATTATATTTACATTTCTTTGAAAATGTAATTTCGAGGTTTTACTTGCCAACAATTATTTGCTTTGCGTTGACTTATTTTTGAGAGATGCTTAGCTTAGAGAAAAACATGGAGAGAGATTTGTCTGAAGTACATTGGAAAGAATAACTAAAAGCAATAATATCTACACACCTACTGAGTGTAGATGGTAGGCAAAACTCAACAGTTTAAAAATTTTATTTGCCTAATAAAAAAAACATTTACGAGAAAATGTTGTACAATTTACAAATTTAATCTAATAGTATTAATTTTTTCAAATAATTTGATCATTTTCTTATTGACAGTTTTTGTGAAAAATCACCTAAAAAACGCTGTAATACTGAGGGAATCAACCCTAAAATCAGTAACCTTGATATAATGCTAAAAAATAGTTGATAGTGTGCCTCACAGAAAGCTTTTGAACGGTAATTTCTGGTAATGAAAAATATGCAGTGTTTTCTGTCTGAAATTAATTTCTAAGCTAAAGCATCCATTTTCATCTCGAAAGAACAATCGTGAGCTTAAACATTGCACTGTCAATATAACTGCCGGAACGCTGTGAAAAATTGAAACTGTATTTTGTAATTATACCATGAAACCGCAGTGAAAGATAAAATTCGGATTTTGAAATCTTGGTCGAAACCGGGTGTAACTTTAAATGGAAAATACTGATCGTAATTATATCAACATTTTAGAGAAAGACCGGTATTTGGAGATATATTTGCATCCAAAAGTTCAATTTGATAATAGTCCGTGTAAAATTGACTAAACTTAGTTCAAGACATTTTTTTTAAATAATAACAATCAATATTATTGGACTGTTAGAGCACTAGAAATCATTTAAATTGGCGTCAAGTGTTTTTTTTCTCACCTTGTTTACATACTATATCTACAAATTTTCTTTTGGTGAGTCAGAAGGAAATAAAATTATTGTTTGCTTTAATAACTAAAACTGTTCTTAGAATTTCATTGCTCGTGTAAGAAAATATCACTTTACCTTGTAATCACATAATAACAATTTTAACCCCACATAATAAATACCCTTAGTAAATAATTACTTAAACTAGGTATAACCATTAGACTTTAGGGGTCCCAATTACCGAGAAATTGATATTCAAGGCGAAGTTTATCTCTGTTTTACGCCCAGTTTATTGGAGGGTTGTGTGGAACGAGGCGACATCTATCCGAATATACATAAACCCCGTGTTTTATGTCAGTTTGTACGGCAATAAACAAATAATGGCGGCCTCGGAGCATCTGAGATGGAGGTCATGAAATTTTTGGATATAATATTAGAATATTTTATAAGGGCCAAGACCTCCAGCGAAACCGTCTGGATGGAAGGTTCTCCTTGAATTTTTAGATTAAAGACGAAGTTAGAGTGTCCGTTAGAAGCATAGATAATATAAAAAGGAGAGATATGGCTTGGAAGCGTGCCGACTGTCGCCGAGCTATGACCAAACTACACGAACTATCAAAGCGGTGGAGTCAAAAAAGTTACGCTAAAAAAATTCGTTGTGTAGGAAGAAACAAAGGCGGTGCGCTATTCCGTTCGGATAGAAAGAAGGGATGTGTTTTTTTTTTTCTACGGATTAAAACATTCGGGAATGGAGGTCAAAGAGCTAGAGGTCTAACACGAAAGTGTTATAGAAAGTCATGATATAATAAAAATACAATATTAACATAAAATAGAGATATCTGTTGCATGGCGGGGGAAGTAATACTCCAAAAATGTATGAAATGCACAAAAAAATTTTTTGTTCGAAATATTAAAAAAATTTAAATAAAATGTTAAAAAGTGCATTTAACTGGAAAAGACCACAATAATAACTTTATTTTGTACTCTCTTTTACGGTTTTGTATTACGTAACGCTTGACTGTTAAGGCGAAGGTAGGCGATATCTGTTTAAAACGGTTGGTATAAAAATAGTAATATCTGAGTGTTAGTGGAAAGGAAAAAGAAAATGAGACAAGATCGTTTCGCAATCTATGTGGGGGGGGGGGACCTTTGTGACCCGCCCTTCAAGTGATGCATGATTTTTACCTTTAAATGCGTAAAGTTTAACCCTAGATTCATAAACATACGTCTCTCATACACCCTGAAGTAGTAAAACGCTCACAGAGCGCAACGTGAAAGAGATGGCGATACGTGCGTCTCAGTACCCTCCCGACACGGTTAGAGCTCAGTGTGGCGCCAGGGATCTTGGCGTTTAAATGTGCAGTTGCGCAAATACTACGTCTAAGGTGTCTGAGGTACGTATGTTTATGAATAGTGTAACAATTTTATTCAGATATACTATGCTACTATGCTACTTTTACGGTATGTTGAATATGTCCACAGTCAATTCGTTTGTCATCCATGTCCATAATAATAGTCGTAATTAAAACAAATCACTGAAAGGGAGAGCTTTAGTCAAAGAAATATCAAATAAATTGATCGAGTCTTGGTTACGGTGTCGCCGTGAAACACCAACTTTGAGGCGATGCCTAAAACGGATCATCGATGCGATTTTAGGCGATACTTTGCCTGATGTACCAGCCGATCCTGGAATACAAACTAGGAAGCTACGCAACTTCTGTTGTTACAAAAAAAAAAGTATAACTAAATTTATCTGCACCTCTTGCAAACGTCTCATTTACATGGAACATCGGGGAAGTTTGTGCTTAGAATGTTCTGAATGATCTCAAAAATTGTTTTTTAATGTGTTAATCTCAAATAAACCTTCCTTTTATTATTAAAATGTAATTATGTATTTATTATTATTATAGTTTAAATAAATTATTATTATTATGTGTATATTTGTCACCCACTTTTTTTATATTACAATAATAAAAAAATAAAAATATGACAGGTGAATGAAGTATGCTATATTACTGTATTTCCAAAATATGCGTTATATTCTATAAATAACATATAGATGTTTTCTTCTTTTTAATGGGGTCTACTTGAATTGGACCTGCGTGGAAATACAACGCATTCGTCCACTCGGCCACAAACCGGTCTGGGGATGAAGTAAGCTTAATAAAGAAGAATTTTTATCTTAAACCTAATTAGTTTTTTCAATACGTAAACTGACAATTATTATGTAAATATATATAAGACATTAGGTGAGTAGTTGAAAATCAAAAAGCACTTAACCACCATTTTGACTTTTTTTTAGATTTGAATGCCAACACGTTCTCTTGGATCGTAGCTATGTTTGAAATATTATTTCTGTGCCAACCTTAGCTTGTTAAAAATCGTCTTCAATTTAAAAACATACTTAAATCCAAAATCATTTGTTTTCAAAACGTACTCAACTCCAACAACCAATAAAGGCCATGGAATTAGCCTCCATATTGGTTTTTTAACCAATCAACTACTTTCTGTACAATGGACACCATTACCAGAAACACATGTTTTGTGAGCGGTTTTGAAGTTGATGTGATCGTGATTTTTATGAGATATATAAATTTATAAATGTATATATAAATGATGTAATTTCTTCACTACACTCCTAGCAGAGAAATATTATCAAATACAGTTTATGAGTTTCAAAATGTGACTAAATCCAGACTTCACTTTCAAAATGTATCTAAATCCATGGTTCAATATCAAATTACTTAGTGTAAGTCCATTATTAAATATTAAATAACTAATTAATTATCTATCAGATTTTTATATCAAATATGCATTTAAAATGTTTTATTTTACCGTTATTTTTACAAAACATTAAATTTTACCTTATTTTACTTAAATGCTATGTGTGTTTTGTGTTGTGTAACAGTTTTCTTGCTTTTGCCAAAAATTTGGTTCGTGGAGATAAGTACGTTTTGATATTCAACTACTCATATATTCATTATACAATTATGACAGACATTAGGGAAAATTTAGTGTGGAAACAATCGAACCATAAAACATAATATCAAATTCCCCAATCTCTGGAGTATTTGGAATAATTTGATTTTGTATCCATTATGAGCTGTCTTCAGTATTCGCTTTGTGATTATCTAGTTAAATTGTCAATCTATATTACAGCAAGCTCCCTGACAGTTCTCCAAATCTCGAATCAATAATCGATAAAAGAGATTTCGGCCGGACTGTCTTGATATTCTAGACGTTTACTCAGGGAAAGAATAATCCCGAAGTTTTAGGAGAAATGAAAAGCGAATTATATTTAGCCATAGTTAAGTATCATTAGCAGACTTACTTAGTGTAAGTCTCGCTAAGCTTCTTGGGTTCTTTTCATTTCTTTTATCAATGTCTTCTATATGGCAACAGTTTTCAAAATAATGGTAGTAAGAATCATAATAAAGAAATATAATAATTATTTTAATGATTATACCGTAGCATGAACTTTATCTAAACAAATTGATATCTGGATCTGATCTGATGAGAATATCAGAGATAGTCGATCTTATAGATACCAAATAAATAGACAACATGTTCCGTTTAAGTTAGTTGCTTCTCGCACGAATTTTACGTACAATTTTTGATCTCAGAGATTGCTTCGTTTGGGGAATGAAACATGTTTTGTCGAAATAATGAATATTAATAGCATTGCATCTTTCGAAATGCAAATATTTATATTTTTTACAATAGGCCCTGAGGAAAAAAATCCTTTTCTTTGGGGATGATCTTTCATCTTCGGGGATGCTGCGTGGAGAGTAATTTAAGGAAAAGAAAAAATGTATAAGAGGCGAGTAGAAATCTGGGGCCAATGTGTTCAGGAGTGAAGGACGTATGAACACATCTCTCCCACTGCGGGGCAAGGCCTACATAGGCAAACCTCACCCCATGAAACCGGGAACCCCTACACCAAGAAATAAATTAATATTATTATTTATTATTTTAACTTTATGAGTAAAACCTCAAACTGTAATATTTAATTAAATGAAGACATTATGAGCGAAACTCAATCGAAAATCTGGAAACAGAAAAATCAGAAAAAGATATTGGCACCTCTGGGACTCGAACCCAGGACCTCCCTACTTTCCGGGTTGGGACGGACTACAACCCGGAAAGTAGGGAGGTCCTGGGTTCGAGTCCCAGAGGTGCCAATATCTTTTTCTGATTTTTCTGTTTCCAGATTTTCGATTGAGTTTCGCTCATAATGTCTTCATTTAATTAAATAAATTAATAAGTCACTAAACGTAGCGAACCACTTGAGGTAACGTTAAGGTGTGTTGGTTATCCAATAAATCGTACCCAATTACTATGAAAGTCCGGCGCGTGTATTTTGGTGTGCAGTTTGGTCGTAGCTCGGAAACAGCCCACGCCGTCTCCCTTAATAATAATAATAATTTTGAAAGAGATGAAAAATCACCTCAAAGGCGCTGTACAAACTTACAATATATTTCTAAAATCTGAAAAAAATACAAACTAGACAAACAATTAAAACAACTTATGGCTAAAAATTGCATCCACCGGTTCATCGATCACTGATACGAAAATATATGTACAATGTCTCGACCAATGAACGCGATGCTGCCTGAAATGTTTACAGGACCATACTTACCCGGGAGGCCGCTTGAAATTAACAATGTTTATTGTCTATAAAGAAATCCAGATAGAGTTCGCACGAAGAGGACATCTTGGTTCCGGATGGAGTTTATTCCAAGCCTTAGAGCCAGATACTCCGAAAGCGCGATCTCCAAATTTTGTATTTGGCTTGCTTTAAGGTTCCATTAGTCTGCCTTTAGCTGATGATGTTGCTGATCTAAGGGTTGACTGCCTCGGACCAGTATTTATAGGGACACGTAGTTCAGAGATGTAAGGTGGGGCCATTTAATTGATTAATTTAAACACCATCCAGCACAATTTGTACTGGATTCTTTCAGGGCACTTGAGCCAGTGAAGATTACGAAGGTGTAGCCTTATCTTCTATTATCCATGATAAATATAATTACACATGAAATAAGGCATTATTTTTCTGTTTTCCAGATCTGCACCGAGCTATGGCCGAGCCAGGAGAGCGAGAAGCTGTACTTCGTGTTGGCCAACCTGACGGTCTGCTATCTGCTGCCGCTGTGTGTCATCTCCGCGTGCTACATGCAGATCTGGAGGCGGGTGGCCTTAAGGAGGATGCCCGGGGAGATGTGCGGACAGATCATCATCAACAGAAGCAAAGTCAAGGTGGAATGACCGATGATCTTTACAAAACACTATCAATTTTTGATTTTTCTTTCCACGGTCAAGGGCTGGGCTCTCGACTTTAATGGTCTTGACTTGAGCGGATCAGTCTACACATTCTGGACAATGATGAATATTATCCATAATTAGTCAAGTGTTAATTAAGAAAGAGCAAGGAAAAAGATTTAGTTAATTAAATATCATCATATGAGTAATTGCCTCTTTCTGATCTTAGCCTCTTAGCAAACCCTCTTAAGAACCGATGTTAAACAGAATCAATATGACCCACATGGGCAGCATAAATATTAGACCAAACAACACAAGCATAAACAAAAATGTTCTGATGATGAATGCTTGAAGACTGTATTGACAAATAGGAGGTAGTGGATTACGGCTTAGCATCATATCAATGTATTAATCAGCCAACGTAATACGAGGACGAGATGAAAATTCAACGGCTTCTCGAAAAGATTAAGGAAACCTTATGAATCGTCTTTCTGGCTGGTAAATAAAAAAATAAGATATTGTCGTCAATGCGAAACACAAAAAATGCTCTTATCTTATTCTAATTATGTTTCATTCCTTTCAGGTCCTTAAGATGCTTCTCGTTGTCATAGTGACCTTTGCCCTATCCTGGCTGCCGCTCTATGTCCTGTTCTGCATCATCAAGTTCAGTCTCGCATCAGAGCTGGAAAGTGCAGATGGAGTCATCGTCACAATGATACCAGTAACTCAATGGCTTGGAGCATCCAACTCTTGCATCAACCCAATCATCTACGCCTTTTTCAATCGCAAATTCCGCGCTGGCTTCAAAGCCATCATGACTTCAAAATCATGCTGCGGGCCCTTAAGATATGAAAAATACAACTCGTGTTACGCGTATTCTTACAAAGGGGAAGAAAATAAGATCAAGAACGTCAACATTGCAGCAATCAGAAGAGAGAGATTCACGCAAAGACATTTCTCAAGCCAGAGCGTAGATTCTGTAAAAACTGAGATGATCCGGTCTAGGAGTATGACGCTGCATAATAGGGATTCGTACCACGCGAGACAACGAAAGGAATCTTTGGCTCTGGAGGAGTGCATCGAGGTCCCGATGAAGATTGTAGCGCAAGAATACGACGTGAAAGCTAACGGTGCAACCAAGGTCTAATTATTTGTTTCATTCGTTGTTGAAAAGGATTTCAATTCACAATCTTATGCGACATAGTCAGCATGTATTCTCATGATTTTTTTAGGAAGTCCGTTACGTAGTACATGTTAAATGTCCTTCACATTGCAACGATTTTTTAAATATACAACGCTTAAACAGACTCTCTGTATTGATTTACTAAATTAAGTAGACTTCTTTGTCACGATAACTATCGCCCTTTTTCGAAACCGTTCGATTGTGAAAACAGTTTTTGTTTCATCTAGAATCTAGACTCTAGACTAATTATAGCTAGCTACCTACCTATCAAAAGTAATCTTTTTTTAATGATTAATTTATGTTACAAGTCATAATTTGAATTTAAAAAAATTGTTTTTCAAATTTCTACTATCTATTCTTACATCAATTTGACCGGTCAGTGGCTGATTTAACATCGCGCTTGGGTACAAATCAATTCCTCGCCTGGCTAATTCCTTCATCACGACACAAGCAAAAATTTTCGCTTGCTGTGGTGGTAGTATTATTCGTAGTATAACCCGGAAATGTTTTGTTGTACTTTAAAAAGAAATATATGTAAAAAATATCAACCGATCTTGAGAAAAAATAAACAAACAGAATTTTTGCTTTTTGCTGGATTTTGCTATATTTATTCTTTTTTTTTTTTTTTTTTACATTAACTCCACACAGGAGGCCCTGAGGAAAAAATAATTTCCCTCAGGGCCTATGTCATCTTTGAGGATGCTGTGTGGAGGGTGTTTTTGAGGAGAGGAAGGAGTGAACATGGGTCTTGAAGAGACCCATATTGTAGGAGGGAGGAAACACAGAGGCCGGCAAATCGTTCCACAGCCGAGCTGTTGAACTCAAGAACGAGTCGTAGAAACGACCCGTTCTCATGTGACTAATGTCAACCGTGTACAAATGTTGAGCGCGCGTTTGGCGTGTTTCCCGACTATGCACCGGTGCCGAGGGGATCAATGACGCTAGTTCCTCGGAGCATCTTCCATTGTAATACCGGTAGAACAAGGACAGCATTCCCACCTGGCGCCTGTGCTCTAAAGATTGCAATCAAAGGAGTGATTTATGAACAAGAATGTTGATATTTTTATAATGCGAAGCAATAGTTAAACATTTTTTCCAATTTGTTTGACAATGGCAGCAGGGTGATGGAATTATAAATATTCTAGTAAAAAAAGGTTTATTTTTATTAAACTAGTTGAAGAGATAATTTATTTAGTTGAGTCTTTATCCATTGTAAATAAACACGAAAAAAAACATAATCCCGAATAAATTTTCAAATCAGACGAGAAAACAAATAACGGAGCTTGTGCAATCTTTTCAGTAGGTAATAAAAAGAAGAAAAAAAACACTTGTATCAATATTATTTTATTTTTGTGTTGTTTTATACTCTCCACCTTGAATTTTGATTAATTACGAACTGTCAAAATAAAATTGTAGTTCACACAAATAGATTTTCGATTAGCTGTAATTTCAAAGATTTCTATTTTTGGTAAGAGTTAATCTACAAATTAGATTTAAAAATCACTAAGGTGTGCTGCAATGTTTCAATCACCTGTCAGATGTTAATTAACTCGTTAGGCTGAGGGTAAGATTTTAGAAATTACAAATTTAAGATTTTCAAATTAATTTTTTCCCATCCGCAGGGGTAACCAGATAGGACGCAAAAACATACGCTTTCAACTTGGATCGCAGTCACGGATAATAGAAGGAAAGGGAGAGATATAACAGGGAAGCGTATCCAAATGCAATGCTGCGGTACCAATCAATGTTTTTTTTTCTTCTGTAGGTTGAAACAAAGGCGAGGCTCCGTGTGAATATATTCGATTTGCAGTAGTATAGGTGAATGACATTGGTGTATGCAATTCCGTATTAATAATAAAATAACTGATATACTTTTATATGCGCTTAGCCCATATGCGCCGCATATAGCGTGGTCTGACATGGGCATAACTGTGCGCACATATTTATAGTATAACATACTCCACTATATTTATACTATACATAACTATGTATACTCCGACGACAATTTGCTTGCAAGCCCCAGTGCCATTTACTTTCGATGAAATATAAATTTTGAAAAATGTAGCTTCTTGGAAGCTTGCTAATCAGAGACGGCAGAGCTAGATTGTTATCGAAAATGATGACTCAAAAACATTTTTTTATAAATATTTGCATCAATTATTAAGGATTTGTAACAAAAGCAGGCGTGTGAAGGCGTTCGTTCTCTTCAGCAGTTGACGCTACATATTATTCTAATTCTCTGTTGTGACGAGTTTTTTCTATTTTCACAACCTTGAACTCCGAACACTAATATTCAAACAAATTTAATCACTTGAATTTGTCAATATTTCATCGTGCTTGGAGTTGAATCAAACGCCAAGTTGATATCACCATGATTTTTTTCGTAAACACACTTCAATAAACTCCTATCTTCAAACCATTGATTTTTCATGTGTTAGAATCCTTTTTTCACCTGTATTCCCATCATTATCTAAAAATGCAAGACAAAAAGCGTCTAGTTCCTTTATAAAATCGAAGATTGTTCAATGTTCTAACAATTGCTTTCATTTTTACCAAAGCACGATTTCTGGCTTTTCCAACTATTGGCTAAGTAAGTTGGATTACTGAAGAAGAGAGAGAGGAATCATGTACGAGTATAACAAAATGTTCGATAATGATCTCATTTATTCATTCGACGATAAATTGTTGTTTACAAGAGCTAGAAATATATGTAACGCGAAGAAAACTTATAGATATAAGGTACAATATTTTGATAAAGAAACATATTGTAAAAATAGTGTAAAATAAGGTAATTTTAATAATAAAATACCTAGTACCTACCTACCTTCGTCTTAGTCTTACGGCTGCTTTTACCAATAAAAATTTTCGATGTAGAACTCAGCGACACAACGCGACGGCGCAAAGGTTTCCACGTAACAAAACAATATTTTCCCTTACACTGAATTAAAATTACGCTCATTTGTGTAATAAAATCCACCCCGGGTTGCACTTGCGAAGTCTGTGCAGTGTGTAGTAGAAGTAAAACAATCATAACTTTGTTTTAACCAATGTGTGATAAAAAATGCATATTGTATTTTTATGTGTTCTTGGTTGTAAAATAACTCTACTGTGTAGGAAAATCATTTTAATAATACCACCGATAGTAGAATCTATTGTAATTCAATAACGCTCATTGGAGGTTATCCACCACTTACCCGCCGTGGTATAAGTAACAGATGGTTATCCTTCAAGGCTCTCGCAAGATTCTAATTTTTTTTGTTAAACGAAGCAACATTTATTTATTTTGAACGAATATAGACCTCCAGTGTCCCTGCATACGTTGTTAGTAAGCAGTATTTAAGCGTTATTAGTAAGCAGTAAGCTCAATTTGGTAGGCGGGAATGGGTACCGCCGCCCCGGGAACCTTTATTGGATAACCAACACCTCTTCCACAGGTCACCCCAAGTGGTTCGCTACGTTTGGTAATTTAGCAGGGGTGCCCGGGTTCATGGGGTGAGGTTTGTCTAGGTCTTGGAGGCGGATGACCAGGACAGACTGAACCCCAGATTCCTACCCACCCCTTAAACCCTTTTCCTTCCCTGAACTCTCCTCTCCTTCCTTTCCTTAAAAATACCCTCCACACAGCATCCCCAAAGATGACTGTGCGGAGCTCATGTAAAAAAAAAAAAAGTATGCAAGTGCTTAACAAAAAACACAAAATGCAAAAAAATAGGTTAGTAAGGCAAATATGAATTAAATAGGGCAAAAGAAAAACTCATATATGAGGCTCCATGAGGCGGCTTTGCATCGTGTAAAAACCTGCAAACTGTATAAAACATAAAAAAATACAATAAATCTCAAATCAATTGGCAAGTACCAACAAAAAATGTGAATGGCATTCAGTCAGATCATAAACCACGCTTAACATCTGTGTCCCTAAGTCAACCACTCAGTGAAGCCTCAAAAAATGTTAACTGAATATTTTTATAACGCTCAGTCATGAATGTTGCCCTGTTTCTACATACTTCAGTAATTTTTTAAAATTATCTTAGCGCTCGCTCGAATTAATTGGTGAAAGCGGCCGTTTATTTCTTCCGTGATAAAATACAAACGCATTATAAACACATAACATAATATATAAATATATGATATTTAATAATAAATACATTCAATGTAAATTTGTAATATAAAAACACAGTAATTCTAACCCACAGAAAGAGTCATTGTACGGAAAACGTTCAAAATTTCTCTGAAGACAGAAAATACTTGCCTAATAAATGAGTAGACCTATAAAGCCCTGTTTATGGGTTAAAGAGATTGGACAATATCATGTGTGATTACAAAGCAAAGGAAAACAATCCAATTGAGTGTTTATAACCTAACTTTCGTGTAATTGTCTTGTCACTTGTAGTAAAACTCTTGTTTTGAGGATTTTCAATATTTGTTCTCGGGAAAACAAAAGTAATTTCAGTCATTCGTGAACCCATACCTACTGTGTTTTCCCTGGAGAAAAAGATATTTTCTCAATATTGGAATTATGCGGATTGTGTACTCAACTTCAATTCAATTTCATCGAACATTTTTGATTGGGTCTACAAACCGCACATTGGGTATTATTAAATCGTTGTACCTACGTGCAAACATTAAGGGGGAGCCCACTGTGCGTGGGCGATAAAAGAGTGTATTTTTCGTAATTATTTTCAAACAAACGATGAATGATTTTTTTTATCAAAACTCATAGTCAATATATATGTATATTCTCTGTCCACGATAAGATCAACCCGCGATGGTACGAAACTTGGTTCGTATTGCGCATACCACTCCCCCCGCTACAGTCCCTTCACCCGCGCTCTGCTGACCCGAGTCATTTCGCCCAAGATTCAGTATGTCGTCGACCGTCTTGCTGTGTGTTCGCGACGCAAAAAATTAACCCATTCAGGCCCAGTGATAAAATGGATATTCAGCCGATATGTCCAAATAAATTATCACCAACTACAAATAACAAAAGATGACACGCAAGTATTAATTAAGTTTACAGCTACTCGAATTGCAACAATGCATTTTTATAAAAAAATTTATGAGTAAAATTTTCGAATGTTGGTGTTAATCAGTTTTATTTATTTTTATAGGTGGTGCATAAAACTCAACGCACAATGATAATCAATATGTATAAAAAAAAAATTTTCTGGAAAACCAAATATCTCACAAACATGTGCCATTCATACAATTTCTGAGCAGACGGGGTATTGGGCTACACACCATAAAATATACATTATTACGGTATACAAGAACCGGTGAAGTTAATCGAAGTGAAGTTAATCGCCAAATAAAAATGATGATATTTCAACTTCGGATTAATTCCTCAGCCGATTTGATAAATCTGGCGCCACATTAAGTACAATATGTATTTTGTTATTCTATCACCACCATTATTAAAATGTGTTAATTGTTGCCATTTTTTGTTTGTCAACATTTAATATGAAAAATTTAATTTATTAAAATAGTGGGTCTGAACGTGTTAACGTTCATCCTAGTAGCAGTGGGGATAATGGGCGGAGACATGCGCGTTCACGGGTTGTTCTTATTGTGGATCGAGAATAGAAGACTATATACAAATTTTTGTACACGAATCTGATGTATGGTTTGCGGTAAACGCCGCTTTCAACAGGACACTTGCTTTTTGGTGGTTGTCAGCGATTAAGCCATACGGTTCATCAGAAAAATAAAATAAAAATATATTTAAAAACAAGATATATAGGTTTATAGCACCACGTAGGAGAATTTTGATATCTAGAAAGAAAGAAAAAATGGCTGACAAGCTAATTTTATTGGGTTTATTTGGAAAATTTTCATTGTTCATAAAATTTAAAAAAAATAGAACGGGGCTCTTTATAAAAAATTCCTACATGGTGCCACAGAGACTGGATTTTGAAAAACAAAAATGCATGTAAATCGGGTGTATAGTTTTTTCAATATGCTGTCAACCAGGTTGAAAAAAATAGTTTCGAGTAAAACGCGTTCAAGGTTTTGCTGAAGCTTAATTCAACAAACAAACTGTTTCAAGTGATTTAACATAAAATGCTGTATCTCTGACAATTTTCTGAATTTCCTTAAAAGATTATATAAGATCATTTTTAACAAATGCATCTTTTAGAAAATTTAATTTTAAAAAAATGACAAAAAAATTGATTCCTTGGGCTGGTGCCTTAATTTAATTTTGATTTTTATTTAAAAACCATTTTGGTTTGATCCGACTTTAGATTTTCTCAGGCAAAAGTATTTTCAGTTACATCATCAGGGACAAAACGATGGCTAAAGAAGGAAGTAGCGCAATACGGCATAAAACCCCAAAAATAAATAAAGAAAAAAAGGAGGGTGAATTTTCGATTCTTTGATTTTAACTAATATGTCATTTTTATCCAACAGCATGCTAAATTTAAAACTAAACCATTGTATTTTGTTTGAAATTAAAGCTTTTTTTTTGCTAATATTTGAATATTATGTGTGATCTATATTTCCTCGTCGATTAATAGAATTTAGGTATAATGTGAATAAGGTTTATATACTTTTATATCCAGTTAATTGAGCTTTTGCATTTTTGATCATTTTAACTAAAATTTTATAACATAACCTAACCTCACCTAACCGAATCAAAACCAACTTCATGCTTTAACTAAAGATTTTCAAACTCTTTGACCATTTTTTATATATTTTTATTGATAATATTAAATATAAATAATTTAGTTTTAAGAATTTTCAACTTGCTAAGGTTTATCTAAGTAATCCGTATTTAATACGATATATGTTAAGGAACCGAAAAACTATTGAAGAATGTGTACATTTTAAAAAGATACAATGCAATACGTAACAAAGATATAAATAGATTGAATTATTTTTACAAAGTAAGAATTAATGCAAATTCCATTATTTTTAAAAGAAAAACTAATACTTTTGTCATACCTATAAACATAATAATTAATTTTATTAATACCGTTCATTTAGAAGGTAATGTAAAGAAAATAATATTTATTTATTAATTTTTAGGTACAAATAATAATTTATTTTTTAAGAAATGTATTGATTTATATTATAATTGACACAAATGTCAAATTTAAAATTCTAGAATTTTAAAAAATCATGTACTTTTTCAATGTTTTCAAAATAAACATTTTTCTTAAAATTTTACTTTTATTTCACCATGCTATTAAAGTTTCAGCTTACGAATGCTCATACGAAGGAGGCCCTGAAGGAAAAAAAATTCTTCTTAAATCTTCGGGGATGCTGTATGGAGGGTTTTTTTAGGGAAGAGAGGAGAGAAAGTTCTGGGAAGGAAAATGTATGGGGGGTGGTTAGGAATCTCAGGTTCAGTATGTACAGGAGTGCTTGACTTATGAAACCATTCCTCCCACTGTAGTGCAAGGTGGAGGAGTCCTGCTGGACATGCCAAAAGGTCTCCCTTAACGAGTCGCTCCCGATCCACCCGCCACGCAGTAGCCCGCCAAACATCTGCCGCCAAAACCTGGACAACCCTCACCTCACCGAACACCCCTACTAAGTCACCAAACGTAGCGAGCGACTTCGGATGGCCACAATGGCAGAGGTGCTGGTTATCAAATGGTTGGTTCCCGGGGCGGCGGTACTCGTAACCGCCTCCCAAATTGATACAACCGGCATAATTTAAAAACATTTGTTTCTTGTTGTATTTTTTTTAAATGTAAATGTTCAGTCTTCTACCTGATCACACCGGGATCAGTTTGAATGGTATCTGCAGTAAGAGTAAAACGTACATTTCAAAGCTCCGTAGGTCGTGATGGATCTGGACTTAGGAATTTAAAAATAATTACGTTGATAGAAATTCCAGACAGAAATTTGTGCAAAATTCATGAAGACAAAACTCCGTTCTAAAGTTTTGTCGATCGTAATGGGCGAAAAATATTTTAAGTTTTGGCGTTACTTAGCAAACATTTCCAGTTTTCTTAGTTTATTATGCTATGAAAGTTCGTAGTTAATAAATAATATCAACAAATAAAATTTGTACTGCCGATCTTTCGATTTCCAGTGATATTCTGTTTAAAATTCCACTTTTTCATATAAATAAGACAATTTTTTTATAAAATGATTACGCAAGTTTTCTATTTAAGCTTATTTCGCTTCGAAACTCTGTGTCTACATCTACACACTAGATACATTGGCTTTTATTTCTTATATATATTAATTTCTTATTATACACGTAATAAATATATGTACACTACAAAATATTATATTTATTTATTTATTTATTTGTTTTATTTTAGTAAATTGTACATTTAAGTTTACAATTTCCTAATTAATTATATCATTTCTTATTTCAAACTATATTTTTTCTTGTTCTATGTATCTCCTACAATTAATTTTGAACTTTCCAATTGGTGCGGCCTTTAAAGTTTCTGGTAGAGTGTTGTATAACTTCATCCCTTTGTATAGTAAACTGTTCTGCGTATTCGTTTTGTCCTTTTTTTGTAGTCTGATTTCCTTGCAAGCAATCATTGGTCATGTATAATGTATACTGTAGGGTACGTCCTGGTTACTCCGACAAAGACTGTAGATAGGCGCTGGGTAGTCCTGGTAGCCGCTGGGTCCCGGGGGGTGGAGGTGTCCAGAGGGGAAGAAAATAAGTCCAATATTTCCAAAAAGTCCGGAGAGAAGTCGGGTCAGGCAGAGGAGAGAAGTGACGATATAGGGGTAGCAGCCCCGTATATATAGCTCGCACCCCCACCTTGCCGCCGGCGGGGGTGGAAACGGCAAACTGTCTCCTTTTCCGAGCAGTCTGAGTTTTAGCGGGTCGTGACCTCTGCTGTGGTCATCATAGCTGAGGTCACCATAGTAGCATCATTCGCCTCTCTCCGTGCTTCCGTCTGAACCTCCCGACCTCTCTCCTTATAATTTATTTCGATTTTTTATGTCAGATACAAAAAAGATCATCGGCCCCCCGGAGTGACATTATTGGGGGGAATCTTAATTATTGAACTTAAAACTAAACTTACTCTAGGTTAACCTACATAAACATGGGGAGTCTGGCCTATCAATTCATATTATTTATTTCGTAATTCATAATGCCAAACTCCCGTTATTCAATTAAACAGTGCGAGCTGCACTAGGCATCAAACAGGACCAAAATACGTAACCCCCAGAAGGAGGGCTCTAATTGGTCCGCCTGAAGGTAGGACGCGGGGAAGGACAGGGGAGCGGGAGCCCCCCGCTCCCCGCCAGGCATCTTGGTCCTGTGGCAAGGCCAAGTTTCGCCCACAGTGGCGTACGGAGAAATCGAAAACGAGACCGGGCACAGCAAAACCCTGTCCTCGCATTCGACCTCTCCGATAGCCCATAAAACACAAATTTATTAACTTTCTTAATAAAACATCAGTTATACATTATTATACCACGAATGGGTGACTGCTAAGTCGCCCTAAATTAAACCCCAATGTACGAAGACGAAGACGTACCGTCTTCGTCTTCGTTTTAACATCCAACAAGCCCCCTTTAGGTTAGAAGAAGAGGACGGCCTTCAAGGAACTCATCCTCTTCTTCGTCGAATCTCTAAATGAAGCTAAGTTAAACAAGTAAAATCATTAAGCGACGCTAAGTTAAAACAAAACATAAATATTATAGGTCATAATCGTGGTCCCGTCCGGTACATATACCTTATCGGAAAAGTGGAACTCTTTTCTGCCTGATAAGAAACCCACGATCTTACTTTGGTTAGTAAATACATATATTTTTTTAATTTATTTGTGGATTTTATATTATAATATGCGAGCCTGGAGCGTGTAAATAACCCCAGAACTCTCTGAGCGTAGTACCTAATCAAAAGTATGATTATGAATCTACCATACGCGGACATACTATCACAAAAAAATAGCAATCTGACAAAAAGGAAAAAACAGAAACACTCACCTTGATTGTCGATCTCTGCAAAGTGGGAGGCCTCCCAGTAATTTTAATCCACTTAAATTAAGTTCAGTACAATTTTTGTAATTTTGAAATACGCACAAGTCAGTTGTCAACTTTACACAACAAAAGGTGAAATCACAATGAATTGGAAGACATTCAGAAGATGATATTGTGATAGTTATTAACACAAGATGATATTGTGATAGTTATTCACTGGTCTTAAAAAGACGTTCAAACTGCATTATTTCTTCAAAAGGACAAGTGAGCGACATCTCTGATTCATTTATTCGAGCATGATGATTTAGCAGTTTTTTTGAACAATACATTTCGGTGTCTCTTGTAATCCAAAGAGACCGCCAAAAATCACCATTTTTGCAATACAAAATTTTAATTATTTTTCGAACAAACAAAACAAAAAATATATATTACAATGCCTAACCAGATGTTTTATATTTTAAAAATTTGTTTAATATTATTCTTTTTTCTGATTGATCGTTAATATAGCGCGATTCAGTACAGAGATCATTGTAATATTTTACAGCTTGTTAAATATAACGTTTTGCATTTGAGTTGTTTTAAAATTATGGGTTATAAATTGGTTTTCATTTCTCATAACATTTATTATTTCTGATTTTCTTTGAAACTTTTTCTTAACACAAATAAAAAATTACTTAAATATATCTTCGACATTTATATATTGGAAATAGTTTAATATGTGATTTTGTTAAGAAGGTAGATTTTTTCTAGGAATTTCTATTTTATAGTCAAAAGTTGGTTTTGTTATTAAAAAAATCCATGATATTCGCGTGGTGATTCTAAAAGTCAAATCTTCTTATTTCGCTCCACCGGAAAATATCACTTTACCCACCAACCCATTTCCTCGAATAATCTAAAGGGAAAATTTCATTTTACTTTCAAAATCAAAATCTACGGCCCTTGGTCCTTGAACCTTCAATGGCCAAAGTCTGGGGAGGATGTGTGATAATGTACGACTTTGTTATGGAGATTTCAGATATTTTCGGTTGTTTGGGCAAAGTCCCAAGTAATCGAGAATGATTTGTTGGGAGTGAGAACATTATCATGTGAATGGTCATGTTTCTTTGTACAAAGAATCTTATTAAAACTTTTATTGGTTTGTTTCATAAATTTCGGGTGGAAACACATATTATTTAAAGAAAACTGGTACTCAAATTAATATTACATGCCTACTAGGTGTTGGTAAGGACCTACTAATTTCAAGATTCAGAACCAGATCCAGAGAAGGAGAGCAGAATGCAATTTTTTTTTTAAATTATGCATAAAATATACATTATGGTCGAATTTCGACCATTGGGCGACCACTAGTTTTATTAAACGTACATTATACCTGTGCATTATACCTACATGGGGTTCGGAAATTATTAGTTCAAGGGAGAATCTGGTCACTGGTGAATCACTAACTGATGATGATTATGCATGACCACTCGAACGCTTTTTGGCATTTTATGGCACTTTTGCAATACGTCTTATTTATTTATTTATTTATTTAAACGCCGTAAAATGGCTTTTACATTCGTTCATTTTCGTTTATTCACAAATAATTTCCCAAGTTGCCTCTAAAATCACGAAACACTAATAAAGTAGCTCACATCCGTACTAGACATTCAATATACCTGTTGATTACAAAAATAATTTTTCAGTTTGGTCGGGTATTTTGATCTCAAATCCAAATTTCAGATTTGTATGAAACGGGCCGAAAAGAGCCAAAAAGGGCCGCGCAAACGTTCCACTTAAGAGGCTGCCTAAAATGTTTATATCAGTATTTGTGACCATATCTGAACAGCCAAGTATCTACTTCCGATCCCTCATTTAATACTTATCCTTCCACGTCTCAATTCCTTTAGTTTTGTAACATTCTCCAAATCCGGGGGCTTTGAACATTTATTGAATACATTTTTTTTGTCATCAACATGCAAGCATCCTCTTTAAGATCGGTTTGTCCTTTATCTTTACCCTTTTGGTACATTTGACCCCAAACTAATCCATCCTAACCGTGATGAAGGGGGTAATAAACTTGAAGCTTTTAGCCTTTCATTTTGAAGCACTAAAATCTAAATTTAGGTTTATGACAAACAACACCATGTCCCGAATGTCCCCAATATGCTTACGCTACTTACCATCAATGAAACACATAAATTGAGATCGAATGATCGGAAGACCCTGGAGCCTTCTTGGATTTATGATGCCATAAACATAAAACAAGAATGTGTAAAATATTTGATAACATAAGCTTAATGCAAGGAGGCTCGTGGTACGTGACAATTTACACGAATAACGTCAAAAATCATTTCCGCACGGCCGCCAAATCTCAGTGTTGTACATTTGCTTCTTCTCACTAAAATTAGCAATGAATCTATTTTAGATGATAATGAATTTTGTGTGTATATTTTAATAATAATTTTAGAATTGTTTTATTATCAAATACCTAAAGACAAAATTAATTTTAGTAGTCTACACAAGTGATATATTCTCATTAAATGAAAATTACGCAACAAATTGAAATGACGATTATTGAAGAAAAAAATATATGAAGACTAGAATATTTTCATTTTCACTTCTTTCTATATATAATTTGAGAGGCGGGTGTGGGTACCGCTGCCTCGTGAAATATTTATTGGATAACCAACGCTACGCTACGGTTCGCTACGTTTGGGGACTTAGCAGGGGTGCCCAGGTTCATGGGATGAAGTTTATCCGGATCTTGGCGGCGAATGCATCTCGAAGATCTTTTGACTTCTCTAGCAGGACTCTCTCAAAACAATGCATTGCTCAGCAGTTGTAGGGATGGATCCGTCGCTCTTGGACGCACTGACCCTCAGATTCCCACCCACCCTTCATACCTTTTATCCTTCCCCAGAGCTTCCACACTTTTCTTTCACTAAGGAGACCCTCCACACGGTATTCCCAAAAATGACGTACGCCATGAGGTGCATTATTTTCCTCAGGGCCTCCTGTTTGGAGCTGATGAAAAAAAAAATCCACGTCTGCCAGGAGTTCGTGACTGCTATTATTTGTTTATGGTCATACCAATGGCACAATTTCGACATACTTTATTTATAAAACTTCTTCTTTAAAAAATATTAGTTTCTACCCTATTTCTATGTCTTGTTTGAAACTTCCACTGGAAATGTCTTTTTTTTCATTTCGTTTATTGTTTTTTCTGTAATTCTTTCATTCATTCCTTCGTTTATTTTTTTAATTTTATATCATTGAACTTCAAAGAAAATAAACACATAAATTTTATGTATTATTCTTAAGTGGAACGTTTGCACGGCCCTTTTCGGCCCGTTTCATTAAATTTGGATTTGAGATCAAAATACCCAATCAAACTGAAAAATTATTTTTGTTATCAAAAGGTTTATTAAATATCTAGAACGGATGTGAGCTACTTTATTTATTTTTGCTTTAAATTATAAGATATCGGCCATTAAAGATTTTGGTGTTTTGTGATTTTAGAGGCAACTTGGGCAATTATTCGTGGGTAAACGAAAAATCATAAAAATATAATTTTACTGTAATTATCGTAGAAATATAATAAAATATAAAATAAAAAATTAAAATTAAAAAAAAAAATCACTTTGATAGGTGTAAATTTAAAATACAAATTACCTAATTACGGCGGAACAAACATTTGTCGTTTGTACATTAAAATTACTACCCAAAAATGCATTTTTACCGATATTTTATTTTTCATTGTATTTGTAAAATAAACATAGTAAATTTTTTTTAATGTTTTTCATTTACTCACAAATAATTGCCCAAGTTGCCGCCTCTAAAATCATGAAACACTTAAATCTTTAATGGCCTATATCTTATAATTTAAAGCAAAAATAAATAAAGTAGCTCACATCCGTACTTAGATATTTGACATACCTTTGATTACAAAATAAATTTTTCAGTTTGGTTGTGTAATTTGATCTCAAATCCAAATTTAAGATTTGTATGAAACTGGCCGAAATGGACCGCGCGTACGTTCCTCTTATGAGGGAACACCGGAGCCGAGAAATTTGAATAATAGGTATTTTACCAAACTGTTGCTGTCACTGACGCTGTTACCCCCCTCCCCTCTTCCGAATACTGCGCTAAAGGGACATATGCACTTCGGTCTGTCTACATAAGTAAAAATTTGTTTTAAACATTTTTCTTCTCCAAAACTGGACCAATTTTTAAAAGTTTTTTCACCAAATGTTAAGAGAAATCTATTCTAAGTCTACGGGCTTAGCTTTTTTATAATAATACATTGTCTTGTTTGTATACTGAACGTTTGTTGATGTATTTTAAACCAGGCAATTTTCACTTTTTTGGGGTGGAGGATCTTTAAAGGGAAAGGAAGAAGAGGAATTTTTTAGAAGGAAAAAGATATTAGGGATGAGTAGGAATGTGGGAGGTCAATGTGTCCAGAAGTGGCGAACGTGTGAGTTCATCTTTCCTGCTGCGATGCAAGGCGATGTGTCGAGAGAGTCCGGCTGGAGAGATCTAGATTAGGCCTCCCTCAACCAGTGTCTCCAGATCTGCAGTAGGTGGGCGTAACAAACGTATTCGCTGCCAAAACCTAGAATTCGCTCCATGTCTCGGGCACCTCTCCTAAATCTAAGATTTAGCGAACAAACAACTAGGATATAGAAAAGGAAGGAGAGGTTCTGGGAAGGAAAAGGGTATGCGGGAATAAGGTGCGTATGAATCCAATCCTCCCCCTGCGGTGCATGGCAGTGCTCCGAGAGAGTCCTGCTGGAGAGATCAAAAGGTCTTCCTCATCCACGGGTTCCTCTACACGGTTAACATTTGTCACATGAGAACGGGTCGTTTTTTTCGACTCGTTCTTGAGTTCAACAGCTCGGCTATGGAACGATTTTCCGGCATCTGTGTTTCCTCCCTCCTACAACATGGGTCTCTTCATTCTCCTCAAAAAGACCCTCCACACAGCATCCCAGATGACGTAGGCCCTGAGGGAAATTATTTTTCTCAAGGCCTCCTGTGTGGAGTTAATGCAAAAAAAAAAACAGTCTCTCCCGATACGCGTTCGCCGCCAAAACACAGACAAACCTCACTCAATGAACACAGGCAACCCTGATAAGTCACCAAACGTAGCGAACCACTTGGGGTGACCTATGATGTTGTATGACCAGGGGTGTTGGTTATCCAATAAAAGGCGGTGCTCATTCCCGCAAATCCAAATTCCCCAAATCGGAACACAACATCCATTCTTCCGAAAAGCATTAAAATTAGTACTTATAATAGGTACTTCATTTCGGATCAATGAATACCCTGTCCTTTGGGTTCTCGTAAAATTATCAGAACTATTAAAATTGGACAGATTTATAGATTGCCGATGTGTTCATTAAAGGCTATACGTAATTTTAAAGTATCCATGGACCTAATGTTTTACCTTCTACGCCATCAAAAAGTACCTACGTAAAATCTCTTGGACCCCATAATATAAAATTGGCATACTTTACTAAATAAGTCCTAGCTACGAGGCTGTCCTTTTGAAGTCAGCGGTAGCTACTTAAACGGGTATTAAAGCCTTCACCGGCAGAGATTCCGAGGTTTGGCCGCCTTTGTGCAAAAAATACGCTGCCCTCAGTTAGTCTACTAATAAAAAAATATAAAAAAATTCTTTTTATAGTATACATTCATACAATCATAAATTCGTGTAATTTAACAGTACATAAAAAAACATAACGTCAAATTAATGCCTTTATATGAAAGGAGTAGGTACCTACCAATATAATGAAAAGAATTTTCTTTGTGGTTGTTTTTAGTTTTATTTTGTTTTTTTTATTCGCCAAATATCGTAATGATGTTTAAAATTTATTAATATGTGAACGTCAAATTCTTCAAACATTTAGAATTTAGTCAATCATGATTTTACCAATTTGGGAGGCGGGTATGGGTACCGCCGCCCTGGAAACCATTTATTGAATAACCAACACTTCAGCCATTGGTCACCCCAAGTGGTTCTCTACGTTTGGTTACTTAGCAGGGGTGCCCGGGTTCACGGGGTCAGTTTCAGTGAAAATTTCTCGATTTCCAGGAATGGTGCACGGGACAATGGTAGATGTCAATCCTCCAATAAATATTGGCCACAAACCCTCACAAGTCAGTTAAACAGTAACACTCGTTTCGAATACACATCTCTCTCTGCTTGCCCGCTGAACTTCGCTTCGAACCTGCCTCTACTCGCCTTCTTTCTACTCTGAGCATCTCACCCTAGACCACGGACTACCTTACCTCACTCTGATCCAGACCCGGTTATGTCATAAGTAAGGAGCCTCTGGAGCATCAGAACTCCTCTAGAGAGGCAAAAAACGTTCTTCCTTCACAGGTGGTGAAATCAACGACATTTTCCTCTCCGTGGATTGGGTCCTCCAGCCTATTTACTTGTGTGTTTCACCAAGTTTGGCATCTTTACATAGAATACAATGAAGTCCCTCCTGCTGAATGTACGCTTAAATCTTTTAAGCTACGCAACGGATTTTCATGCGGTTTTCACCAAAAGATGGAGTGATTCATGAGGAAGGTATATAATTTGTCAAGGTTTTGTGTAAATTGATTGAAATATATAAATAAATGGAGCGGGCTGGCAAGCGGGTGGTGTGGATTTGATATGTATACAAATTAACAGATGGCGTTGGTTATAACGGTTGGGGAATAATGGCGTTGTTTTGTTAGCCACTGCAACGTGTGGCCGGGTCTGCTAGTACATAATAATTGAAGCAGAGGTCAGTATATTTATTGTTAACTTAATATTTTCTTGTTGATTCCAAATTATATTTAAGCACAAGATTCGTAAAAGGGAAACATCGGCTTAGTTCATCACCGGTAAATTATTCCATATTTCATTGCATTGCAACGAAAATGACATCTCAATAAAATATTGGATTTGTATTCTTTGGTGTCTCTTTCTTAAAAATAATTGATCAGTGCGGCCTACCAATAAAATTGATTCTCCAAATGTCCAGCCCTGGTTTATATTAACAATGATTGAAACTGCGAATTCTAAGAAAAAACTAATTAAAGTACTTACAAGCGTAAAGCGACGTTTTAAAATAATACAAACGCATGCAGAAATATTTTAGTTCCGAAAAAGGAACGCTGTTTTCGGACTTTTTTAGTGGCCTATAGACAGCAAAAATAAACTACAACGTAGGGATTTTTATTTCTTTACTGTTTTTTGCCATTTATCCTTTGAGGGTTGTCTTAGAAATTCTTTATTTTATGTCAATACCGCACAAGAATCCCAACTGTCAACTGGTGGGTTGTGACGTTGAAAGAAGTAGAGATGGGAAGGGGTTAGTAAGAGGAAGGTGGGAAAATATCAGATCTGGTGACCAAACACGGCTAAAACCATTTCACGCAAATATTTGTTTCTGAATGATTGTCTTTCACCATGTAATTCATATTTAATCGCGCAAGCCTAAATTCCAACCCGCACCTTTAAGATATATTACGTTATTGAACAAGAATTTGGTAACGGCTCATGTCAAGAGTTTGACAAATAGTCGAAGAAATTCTTTTAATTCGATGCTTTTGTTGATTAACGCGCTCTACCAGTGTTACTCTGTTTCCAGTGAAACACTAACTCGACGCTTTAGTCCTTAGGGTCTTTGGGCATTTTTCCCCTATTCCTAGTTACTTTCTTCAAGGCACAACCGAGGAACTGGCTAAGGGGCGCAGACGCCCTGTCTCGTTAAGGTTTGACCGACCGCCACAAACATTCTTGCTGGTGACGAAGAGGGAACCCTCCTGACTGGCGAGCCATTTTTTTTATCTAACTATGTTTGTCTCCTTCTTTCCCTTTCTCGTAGGTGCTTGCAGCACACGCAAGATACAATCCCTCGCGAGCAGCTGTCCTTCGTCTTGCTTACTATCATTTTTCCATGCCCTTATATATGTTTTACTAACATAATTGTATCAAGTTTATTATGTAAGCACTTGCATACTGCTAACTAACAATGTATGCAGGGACATTGGAGGTCTAGATTCGTTCTAAACTTAACGTAGCATCGTTCCTTCAAAAAAATTAGAGTCCTTGCGAGAGCCTTGAAGGAGTAACCATTTGTTACTACTTATAAGTGGTGGATAACCTCCAATGTTTCCAGTGAAAGCAAAAAAAAAATAATAATAACGGTCAAATTTAACGGGTATATTTTCAAAAGCTTTTCTACATTTCTCAAGAAAATTCTTCATGGAAAGTTTAGTTAAAATAGCGATAGGCTTGAAATTTATTGGATAAAATATTGGAGAAATGTGTTGTGGAAAATCAAATAAGTGTAAAATGAATATTGTGAACAGAGGAGGAGAAAAAGCAGTATTATTTTAATTGGAAACTTTTCGATAACAAAATAATTATTTACCCACGTTAATACCTATTGATTTGGCAGAAATTTATTCGCTGAGAAGAATAATCTCCTGGCGGATTTAAATAAAATTATTATATCTTTTGTGAAGGTTGGTCGAGTCAAGCAGGTTGAGAACACCGCTAGGCCACGACCGAGTTTCGAAGCGGCTTTTAAAATATTTTCCCGCTATGCTTACTGCCATCTATTGGGGTATTCCGAAATAATGATGTCAGGTAATATACTATTGAACCAGTAATATACTAAGAAGAAATAGAGGCAGTAAGAAATTGTATGGTTTGATAACATGATAATATTGCGTACACGGCGGTTTGATACAAGATGTGTGATAAATAATATATATTATATTGTTAAAAAATTTAAATGAAACGGAAATTTGCTGCTTCAGTAAAAGATTTTTTATTTAAGTAGGTACCAACATTATAATTTACGTACCATGTTTATAAAAAAATATTTAGGACCTTAGTTTAAAAATATAGAAAAACATTTTTTTTATATAATAAGTAGGTAAGTGAGTTTTAATTAGAGATGAAACGGATTTCCGGTAAATATCCGGTATCCGGCCTAAATTTAAAATCCGGCCGGATACCGGATAATAAACGAGTATCCGGCCGGATACCGGATAATGTTAAATAACAGAGTATTAGAATAAAATGCAATATTTTGTTAGTAAACTGTAGGAATAAATTATTAGTAATCTAATTTTGAAAGTATATAACGTTATTAAAATGTTTTTTCTTTGTAACAGCATGATACATTATCGAAGTAAATCGATAAAACATCGCGAAATGGACGTTTTATTAAGAAGACATGTCATTTTTTTCGTGAAGGCCAAAATCCATTTCTCTTCGTGTATTGAACTTAAGACCAGTTACACCTATTTATCTAACCATAAAATTCAATAGATAAATCGTTTGTTCAGCGATAAATTCCATTAAGTACTTAAAAACAGAAGAAAAGAGGTAAGCTATTTTCGTTTGGTACAAACCTGCCTTTTTTCCTTCCCACCACGAGAAAATTTAGCATTACATAACGAACAAATAGCAAATTTTTGATCATCACTTTTTATATCAAAATATTTCCATGAAGGCGATCTTTTTTATCGAAAACATTTTTCTTCGGTAACTGAATCTCTTTGAATTTATAGGAAGAAACACTAATAAAATCACCTCAAACTACAACAGCACGTTTTTTCGTAACCTCAAATTATCGTGTTTGCAATCAATTCAATAAGACAATGAAACACTAGCTTTGTTCATAAACAAAAGAGCCCGAATCCACCCGAGTTCATCCTTTCGTTCGTGCGGTTCGCTCGTGTAACGAGTCGCCAATCGGCTATGTTCAGCCAGATATCCGGCGGCCGGATATCCGGTATCCGGTATCCGGCAAAACTACTATCCGTTTCATCTCTAGTTTTAATACGAGTATATTACAACGTTTTTAAACTAATACAAGTGCGTAAAAATTTATGGGTTTATTTAAGAACTTTCTTTTTAAATATTTTAAAAGGTTAGCCAATTTTGTAAATCTGTCAAGTTCCGAAGGAAAATATAACCGAATTATAATACCTACGTAAGCGAAAAAATGCATCGTAGCCTGAAAATAGATGCAAATGATGATGTTGACAATAATCAAGAAAAACACTACTTTGAGTATCTCATGAAAAAACCGAAAACTGGCAGCAACTCAATTCACGGCACAACACAACTTATCAACCTCCTGAACAAAATCGATATTTTTCTGTTTTGACATATCAATTACTCGAAAACTTGACAGGTCGTGAGCCGCTAACGTGGCAAACCTGTCAACATTGTAACTGAAACGCGACGGCCGCGGCGATCACCGCTGCTGCGTCGCCCTTGAGAACTGGTCTGCCTGTGTGCTGACCGCCAATGAAATTCACAAGCTCCTTTCCTGTGGATAGCGATTGAGTCGCCAACTGTTTTTTTTTTCAGCTTCTCCATGAGCGGGTGGCCTAATTCTCCAACATTCGCTTTACAGCGCCCTTGAGGTGATTTTCCCCAAAAACGGCGCTCTACAAATTATCCAATTAGTATTATTATTAAGATTTTTATTCCTACTGAAAAGAGATTTTAAGGGCAACGGATGTTAAGCCCGTTTCGACCCATTTTATACAAATCTTAATTTGAGATTAAAATATATTATTCAGTTTGGTTGGGTATTTTGGCATCAAATCCAAAATTAAGATTTGTCGCAAAACGGAATTGATTTTCAAAAAAATGTATTTAGCAGGATTGTTGCTGTTTGCAGACACGAGGGGAATTTCCCTCCAGAACTAACTGTAGGTTCCTCTGATTCGCTCGCTTATTAACAAAAAAATGATTTATAAATGGTTTTCATAATTGTAGGTACTTACTGCGCAGAAAATAACTTTAAAAAAATTGAAGAATTAAGCGCATTTTCAATATATGCAGAGGTTTTTTAAAAAATAATACATTTGATATTAGTTTCTCCATGTATAAATTTCGAAAATAATAAAATAAACGTACATAATTATGCAAATTGAAATGATGTCTGGATTTTCGAATTTTGTTAACTCTCCAGCAGCCAACTGGGTTCGAAATTAGACCCCAAAATTACTATCCTTATATCTATTTAAATACACAAAATATATTTTTAGTATTTTAGGTATTCCTGCACAACGGATTAATACATAATGTGCCGTTTAAAAATAAATGTAAAAAAATCACAGGGAAAAATATTTTGTCAAATATAGGTAATATTCCCTACCTAATAAATGGACAAATGAACAAAAAAAAAGGGATTTCTATGGTTTAAATGCCCATAAAACAGAAAAAAGTCTGGGGTCGTCGGCCAACCCACGTGGTTACGGACGTTATGTTTGGCATATTGGCCTGTCGAGAGTTAATACCTGTACATTTACAGCATTAATTTAAGAATCATTATCAGTCCGATTCGAGCCGCGGTCAACAGTGGTTGTGTGTACCTTACCTATTGCTTAGTGCCGTTCGCCCGTTCCCGTGCCTCATACAGATAAGGGATTATTGTTACATTTTATTTAATTCTGTTTATCGTATACTTATTTGTTTGCATTCCTACTTACGGCTAATCCGTTTTTGTTTGTACAGTCAATGAAATAGACTGCGTATTATTTTTTCAGTTTAATTTTTAAAAGTTAAGTTTTTTTTTTTATATAATGGAGGAAGACGAAGATAGACCTCCCGACCCAGGATCGATATTAGATTTTTCTGATTCGGAATCTAACACTAGCCAGGCTTCTATTACGCTTCCATCTCGTAAACGACGACCATCGCATAGCCTTTACATCCCATCGAAAGTTAAATCTATACCGCCGATTCAACAAACCTCGACCTCTAACGACCTTAACCCCAATAGTAACACCCAGACAAGTACTTTAGCTAGCGATAATACAAAAAGTACTGACTTACTTTATCCTGCTTCCGCTTCCGGTCCTTTTATCGTAATTGTTCAGAGAACTGAACAAGGAAAACTTATTCATCCTTTAGATTTTGGAAAATTCTTATTTGACTCAAAAAATAATAACCTTGGTATTGTTAATGGTTCAATTAAACCGGAAGGGCGATATAAATTATCTATCGAGTTTAATACTGCCGCTTCCGCAAATGGATTTGTAAAAAAAATTGACTCGCTCTCAAAACATAAATATAAATCGTTCATCCCGTCATTTAACCTTACGAGAATGGGTCTTGTTCGAGGAATTCCCACGGATATCCCAGAGGCTGAAATTGTTGATGCTTTGAATAATTCCCAAGGAACCCCGAAAGTAATAAAAGCACGTCGACTGAACTATAAGGATTCTACTGATGGAAACAAGATCTGGAAACCTTCCCAATCTGTTGTTGTTACATTTGAGGGACAATCCCTTCCGTCTCGTGTGTTTATTTATTATACCTCGCTTCCCGTCGAAGTTTATAAATTTCCAACTGTTCAATGCTTCAATTGCTGCCGGTTTGGACATACAAAATCCGTATGCCGCTCCCCTCCACGTTGTTACTTTTGCGGAGAAAATCACCCATTTGATCAATGTCCAAAATCTTCCAATAATCCCATTTGCATTAACTGTTCGGGTGCACATACCGCGGTCAGTCTAGCCTGTCCGGAATTGACAAGACAGAGGAACATAAAACATAAAATGGCTACCGACAACATTTCGTACTTCCAGGCCTCAAAGTTATTCTCTCCTGCGAAAAAATCTTTCGCAGAGATGACATCGTCCTCAGCTCCTTTCCAATCTACCACCTTTTTAAATTCAACGTCATCTTCTCACAGAGAAACCATTCTCAAGCCAGTCAAACCCAACCCAAAATATACTCCTTACCTTGATAAAAAACAATTGAATAATATTTTGACCAGCCCGAATGGGAATGCCAAATCTCGGACCCCCAATGGGTGTGCCATTAATAGTAATACATCCCCTCCTGCTCTCCCCGAAATATTGAATAATAATTCTTTTATACAAACTTTAATTACCCTTTTAATTTCTATCCTTACAAACAACAATACTGTACCGTCCAACGCTGCCGATTACATTAAATCTTTATTATCTTGCCTCCCCAATGACTTCGAAACTGAACAAAATTCTTCAGTGGAACAGTAGAAGCCTCTTCGCTAACAAATCTGACCTAATTCAATTACTCGACGAACACGACGTTTCAGTGGCCGCCATTTCTGAAACGTGGTTAAAACCCTCCTTTCACTTAAGAATTCCGGGTTATTATTGTCTCAGACACGACAGACCGGATGGTAAAGGCGGCACGGCTCTGATAATCCATAATTCTATCCCGTTTAAACAAATTAATATACATACTCCCTCCGACGATATCCAGATAATAGCAGCTGTCTTATCTGATATCACAATATTATCAATATATATTCCTCCCTCTACCACTTTTATTGAAAATGAATGGGCACCAATCTTAACCCAGATTTGTTCCCCTTTTATGATCCTAGGAGATTTTAATGCACATTCCCCTTCTTGGGGTAGCAAAATAACAAATCGTTCTGGCCGCAATCTTTTAGATTTTATTGATACCCATAACCTATGTTTTTTAAATGACGGATCTCCAACCAGATTCACCCCTCCTCATCAACGGAAAAGTGCTGTTGATTTATCTCTTTGTTCATATTCGTTAGCATCTAAATGCTCTTGGGACATCCTAAACGATCCCCTCTCTAGTGATCATTTTCCAATTATAATCCGATTCCAACATCAATCTAACACTTATCCTCCACCAGTTAAAAATAATCTCAAATTTAGAATAAATGATGCGAATTGGAGCACTTTCTCTTCTGAACTAGATAACCTTATTAATTTTAAAAAAAAATCGTCCCCGGGAGACATCAGATTGCAATGTGAGACGTTTCCCTCTATGGTTATAAATGCAGCAGAAAAATCCATCCCGAAACGCAATGCGAACATTAAAATAAAACACTCTAATCCGTGGTGGGACGAGGAATGCACTCGCTCCGTCAACTCTCGTAAAAAAGCAATTTCCTCTTTTCGTAAGTGTATGACACTAGAAAATTTTTTATCAGTTAAAAAAGCCCAGGCAGAAACCAAACGAATTTTGAAAAATAAAAAACGCGCTGGATGGCGGAAGTTCTGTGAGAACCTGTCTCCGGAAACTCCCCAATCTTCAGTTTGGTCTAGCTTAAAAAAATTCGGATCATCGTATTCTCCGCCGAGTACCAAGCATATATCAGAAGAAATTCTTATAGGATTTGCGGATAAAATAGCCCCCCCATCAGTGGCCGGATGTGAAGAAATGCCTTCTATTAAGCCATATCCATCTCACTCTAACTGGCTAGATGCTCCTTTCTCCATTGATGAGATGAAACTAGTAATAAGAACCCTTTCTGACTCTGCTCCGGGTCCCGATGGAATACTTAATAGTTTCATTAAATCATTTTCTGATATGGCGGTTGAATATTTCTTATCTCTTATTAATAATATGTTTGAAACAGGACTAATTCCGGATGATTGGAAAACTCAAAAAATCATTCCCATTTTAAAACCTGGAAAAAATCCATCTGAAATTTCGTCTTATCGGCCTATTGCTCTTTCATCATGTTTGATGAAAGTAGCGGAGCGTTTGATTAAGAACAGATTAGAGTGGTTTGTTGAAAGTCAAGATATTATCTCACCAAATCAGTATGGTTTTCGGAAAAAGAAATCTACAATGGATAATTTAAGTTTGTTCACAACTGATATCCGAGTTTCCCAATCCCTAAATTCTTATACATTGGCCACATTCCTTGACCTTTCATCAGCTTACGATGATGTTTTACTGAATGTTTTGAAAGAAAAGCTAATTAAAAAACAAATCCCCCCGAAATTAGTCCAATTTATTATTAATTTGCTCTCAGATAGGTCCATTATTATTGAGTCTTCCTCTAAATGCTTAAGGCGCAAACTATGGAGAGGTTTGCCCCAGGGTTCTGTTATTAGTCCTTTGTTGTTTAATATTTATATAAGCGACCTAGACTCAGTAATTCCTTTTTCTATCAAGCGTCTTTACTTTGCGGATGATATCCTTATATATTTGTTACATAAAAATATTATTCTTGCAGCTAAAGAAATGAATTTGGCTTTACAATATATTAAAAGCTGGTTGTCAATAAATGGGATGAATCTGGCGGCATCTAAAACAAGGGTCGTGGCTTTCACGCGCAAAAGAAAAATTCCCCAATTCTCAACTTCTTTTGATAATGTGCCTCTACAAACCGCTACTCAAATCAAATTCCTTGGTCTTCTTTTGAACCATAAACTTTCCTGGCTTCCACACATTCAGATAATTTCTACAAAGTGTGAAAAGGGACTTAATATGATGCGAGCAGTTTCCAGAGTATGGTGGGGATCTCACCCTACCACTCTTAAATTAATGTATAATTCCCTAGTTCGGAGCCACTTGGATTATGGCTCATTCCTTTTTGACCCACTCCCTAAATATCTAGATATGAAAATGGAAAGAATTCAATCAAAAGCCCTCAGAATGATTATTGGAGCTATGAAGTCTTCTCCAATTAATGCTCTTCAGGTGGAATGTGTGGAGCCTCCATTATATTTCAGAAGGCAATTCCTTGCCAATAAATATATTTTCAAGGCTTTATCGTTATCACATCATCCTATTAAACAAAGTCTTAATAGGTTAAGTGTTAATTTGAATTCTAACAAAAGATTGAGAGAAAAACAATGTTTTCCTCTCTTAATTAAAAGTTTTCATCTCTATAATTCTCTATCATCTTCCCTCCAATATCTTCAAGAAGTTCCCAATCTTCCTATATACAATATTCCATTTAAGGCAATCACTTTTATGCCGAACACAATAACATCAGTCTTTCGGAAGAATATTTTATCTTCCCCAAATAAATTTCAAAATGTGGATGATTGTTTTAAAAGCATAGTGGCTTCGAAATTCCCTGGATTTTCCATCCTTTTCACGGATGGTTCCAAATTTGAAAATAAAAGATGTGGAGCATCTATATATAGTCCAGAATTCAACATCAATCTCACTTATAAATTACCGAAAGAAGCTTCCATATTTACAGCCGAATGCTTTGCAATTGAACAAGCGCTAAATCAAATCCAGGTTCTCAACATTCATCGAACCTTACTATGTACTGATTCGCTAAGTGCTCTAACTAAAATTAGGTCAAATATTTTACGTTATCCGGAAGACAATATTATATGTAAAATAAAAAATCTTCTCAATTCTCTTAGTGAATCTGGGTTTGAGACGATATTGGCCTGGGTCCCTGCCCATTTGGGTATCGAGGGTAATGAGATGGCCGATTTTCTCGCCAAATCTGGTTCAGATTCCGGAACTATCCCACTAAATTTTAGAATTCCTATATCCGATGTCTTTCCGATTCTTAAATCTAATATGACTCGTGCCTGGGAAGAAAATTGGGCAGTCTCCAAAATAAGAACTGGATCTTTCTATGCGGGAATTCAAAACCATATCCCTGCTAAGCCATGGTTTCACGGTAAAAAACTTTCAAAACGATTCATTTCATGTATCTCGAGAATGAGAATTGGCCACTGTTCAATTGCATCTCACTTGTCTAGAATTAGAGTTTTAGATGATCCGTTCTGCCAGTGCGGTGTGGAAGAGGAAACCCTCGACCACGTTTTCTTTAACTGTAAAAACCATTCATCTTTCAAGAACATATACCGCCGGCTTATTAAAATCACACACCAGTCCCCCCTTAACATTTCATTTCTTTTATCTCTTAACGATTCTCGTGTTCATACAGCTTTATGTAAGTTTATTAACCTGAATGAATTCAATATTTAATTTGTTTTAGTGATCTAAATGAGTCCAATATTTAATTTGTTTTATTATTTTCCCATTAGATTAACCGAAATTTCTTATCCATTTTAAATATTACCGGCACAAAGCACTCTCTCCAGGGTGAATTGCCTTAAACCAAAAAAAAAAAAAAAAAGAATCATTATTATCGCAGGCATAAAGGTGGCAGAGGTTTAAAAAATATAAAAATAGGTATTTTGTTGTAAGTGTTCTTTTTATTGTCAAGTAACTAACAAACAAGTAATCCTATAAATAAATTAAAAATTGCACTTTCCGCCACAATAATACATTCACAAACCATAAAATTTGATACTGAATTTTTTTTTTTAAATAAACTTTTTCTTCAAACTTTTTCAAAACTTTTTCTTCAAACTTTGCAAATATACTTTGTGGAGTCATTTTTAATTAAATGAAAACAAATAACTCTATAAAACACCACTTTATAATCTATTTTAATAAAACTATTTTTGTTTTATAAAAAAGTTGGTAACGATAATCACTAAAAAATAATGATTTGTTCAATGCATAGAAAATTATTTGAAAAAAATTAAGTAATGGTTTATCACTTTTACCTAATGAATGCTAAATCACAATCACTTTGTAGGAATTCCATTTTGGAGTCTTAAAAATAATAAATAATAAATAAATGAGTTATTTATATTATTACAAGGAAACCAACCGGGCGGTGTTTTGTCACTACAGACGTATTCCCCATTTTCCTTTCTGGATTTTGACACTACGGCAAATATTTTTAAAACAATATAGATATCGGCCACTAGCGTTTCGGTACATTTTGCTTTTTTGATAAATTACTTCTTGTAGTAGTTAGGACCCTCCAAAAATCGTTAAAATTGATTGATTCGAACGTCATCAACAGATGTTCAGTATAAAAATTACTCAACGTATTTTTTTTAAATCAAAACTTAGACATAGAATATTTTCTTCTAACACTGTTAGTGAAAAATATTAATAATCTGTCCAGCTTTGTAGAAGAAAAAATGGGAAAACAAAACCTCGATTTTGATGATTTTTTTTTATTATCCGCCTGAGTTGGGGTTGTTCTTTCGCTCAGTATTCGGGGCAGTACAAGCGACAAAGGTAAAATACCTCTTTTTAATAAAATACTTTTTTCTAGTGCATCTCTTGTAGCGGGGGTACTGACAGACAGACTCGTTAGTAGCATGCACTCTTGCTACTAATAAGCAAATGATACCTAGTAACATGTGTGTCATACCCAAAATGAGCATCCTCACAAATCAACCGGCTGTTAATTTAAGAGTATGGCTGAACAACCTTAAAACATTATTAAAGCAAAATTTTACCGACTGGTATCCCTGAGAGTCGCTCTCCGGTCCAGTGCATGATATTGGAAATTTATTCCGGTTCCCGCGTTCGCCTAGTTTGACAGTTGTACATTATCTCCCGTTAGTTATTACGATTTTAATTTTGTATTAAGTTTATTATAAAATATAACGTTACTTGTAAATGTATTTGACCGCATAATCAAGAGTTCTTATTGGCAAATTTTCCCTACACACGCATCTCAGTTTACAATGCTCGGAAAGGCTGTAAGCTGCAAATCCAAATCAGAATAAAATACATAATTCACCAGCTTTCCAAAAGAGCCTGCTCATTGATTCGCGGATGGAAGGGGAAATGAGCATGCTCATTTATGAGCACGTGTATCAGTACCATACTATTAGGTAAGGTGTTGCCACTAATCAGAACGGCCGTTCTAATCGAACGGACAGAAATACGTCAAGTTACCAAAGGAGATCGCAGCTCGATTTGCAAACCATATTCACGACAATCCCGATCTGTATTTTTTCCAAGTAACAGTGTTAAATAATAGAACATTTCTCATATAAATACATGCATTATCCAACACTACTGCCTGTACCCGTCAAAACATAAGTGTTGATCCTTATGCAGTACCTAAATAAACCCGACAGGAATCAAAGGATCAACATAATACGAACTTCATCACAAAACATAATCGCACATTTGATTAAAAAAAACACTCTAAAAATGAAACATTTTAAAGTACGACATTTTTAGCTAAACTCGGCTTGAGACTCAATACATCACAAAATAAGTCGTTATCTATAATTTAGTATTCTCACCTAAGTCATTCTCCCCGTGAACTTGCTTTTCAATACTCGAGATATTTGCAGAATTATTATTGATTTTTTTCTCTTTACTAACTTTAGCGTTAACACATCTGTCTTTAAATATTTTTCTACTGATGCAATCGTTGGCGAATATTGGCATGTGTTTCCCTAAGAACTCTCGCTCGATCTCTTCGAATGGCTTCCCTTCCGTTTCTGGCATCAGGTAATACATGGCTACCAGTCCCAAGAAGCTGCAACAGGAGAAGAGCCACATGGAGCCGTAGAGGCCGAGTAATGTCTCCACCTCGAAGTATAACTTTGAGACGATGGAGTTCAGGATGTAACTGAAAGCAGCCGCTATCCCACAAGCCGTTCCTCTGCCCCTGAAAATAAAATAAAAATTGATGTATTTTTTAATTTTTGTTAGAAAGCAGTTACTTTGTGGCAGGGAAGAATCTAGAAGTGTCTTCTGTACAAATTTGAACAAAAATAAATGCCCAGCGCTCCCATCTGAATTTCGTAAACACAGTTTATTGGAAATTTTTGCTTCGATCAGGCAAATATTTGGTTCAAGAAACACGCCCACATGGCACTTCTTGATTTCCTATTTATTCTGTGTTTAAGCCAATTTCTACCGATTTCTTACATATATAGTACATTTGAATTTTTTGCTGTTATTAAAATATATGCTATTTTTGAAGATAATATCTATACAGTCCTCATGCTGAAACGTAAATTACAAGAAATTCCATCGATAGAAAAAAATCGCAAAGTATGCTCAGAAAATTATTATAAACACGTTCATTTCACATTTTCTAGAAGTTACATGTTTGAAAAAAATCACAGTCTTTCTTTAAATGAATTTTTAGATTTTCCCTCCAAGATTTTTGCTCTATTTTAAACAAGTCGTGTTTTATTTAAAAAAAATCACAATTTTTGCTTCAATTTTATCGTTTTAAATATAAGCGCGCTCTCTCCAACTACTCCAGTAATTACATATCTCTCCATCTTCTTCTTTTCGAGCGGGTCTACGGCGCCTTAACATATTAAAATAAAACAATAATTTTTCATAACAACGAATAAAGATAAAGATAGCCACACCAAAAGTCATGTTCTTTACAATCATTTTGCCATTAGGTATTTCCCATAAACTCATAAAATTACAAAATTTTCCTTAATCACGTCTTCAGTTGACGCTTTATCTCTTTCGATATATCATTGTTAGCGCCAATTATGATTTGGCTGCGCTCGGCTAATATTTCTGTGTTATTTTGGAACGAGAATATTGTTGTTCCATGGCGATTATTGTTCACCCCGCTCTCCCGTTCCCGCCTGCGAGTGATTCCGCATTAAAGAGTTCGAGTGTACACGCCGCAGTGCATTTATCGCATGATTTTTGTTATTATTTCGCAAATAACGGGACAAGCTCTTCGTTAATTATACCAATCGCATTAAAAGGGACGCGTCGCATTTTGATTGAAACAATCCGAAGTGAAAGTCATAATAAACAACTCTTGGTGAAATGCGGAGAGGGAGCACACCTTCCTTTATTCCCAGTTTATTCATGTGAGTAAATAATTGTCATTATAAGTGCATAGAAATTATTTGCTGTAGATTATCATAACTCTAGCTGAAGCAGTTTGGTCCAATCTAGCCTGGATGTTTAATTTAAGGAACCAGCGCGCATTTTTACATTACCATTTACGCACGCGTTTCATTGCTCAAGTTATCGTGCGTAGTTTGAGAGAAATTGTAGGTAGCTCGTACGTGGGTCATCTACGAAAATTAAAAATATTCTTCGTTTCATCATAATTAACAAACACACTGTCAACATGCCGGATGAATCGACCGTCACCGAAATTGAACGCGAGATTAAATTATTAGAAGCGAGGCAGAATTCACATTTTGCAAGGATTCAGAGAATATATGATAGTATAAAAGGTTTGAAATCATCTAATTCAAAAAACATATTTTGTGCTAATGCAGCGTTACTATTGGAAACCAGAAAGGAGTTTATTGAATTAGTAAATAAAATTAATGATTTGAAACTTCAAAGAAATTCAGAATTTGTTCCAAACTTTCAAATGGAGCAATCCTTTGACGATTTATATTCTATAATCCAGTTGACTGCAAAACAAACAGGTGACAATACAATTGAGTTAGCTGACACGCATTCAAAACTAGATAAACCGAATCGCAATATGAAGTTACCGAAATTAACTTTGCCTTCATTTGATGGAGATATAATGGGATGGAGAATTTTTTATGATACCTTTCAGAAGGTTATTCACGCAAACAAAGAACTTTCTGATGCGGAAAAAATTCAGTATTTAATAAGTACTTTGTCGGGAAGGGCGTTAAATATTTGTGCTGGAATTCCAACGACAGCAGAAAATTACCAAGTTATATGGGATGCCTTAATAGAAAAATACGAAGATACCCGGGCGAACGCGATTTATTATTTTGATAAAATTTTGAACATAAAACCAATAACAGTACCGACTGCATTTAATTTAGAAGATTTCATAGATCAATTCCATTCCTCGATTTCAGCATTGCAACAATTACAAATTCCAAATTTATTACAATGTTTCTTCCTTCATATAGGGACCCAAAAACTAGACAAAGAAACAGCTGTAGCATTCGAATCGTCGGTCAGAAAATCGGAGACACCTACATACCACGAATTCATAACATTCTTGCGGGAACAAACCAAGATACTACATAGAACTTCTACATTACCAGATTGGAAATCGCAAGAACACCCGAAGAAAAAATTACACCAAAAACAATATAGCCACGCATTTCTCAGTTTAACGAGTAACAAAATAAAACAGTCTAACTGCGCTGTATGTCACCTTTCGGACCACACATTGATTTATAAATGCCCAACATTTTTAAAAGCATCTCCTAAAGGTAGGTTTGAAATATCGAAAAAACAAAAACTCTGTCGAAATTGTCTAAGTACAATACACTCTACCAACACATGTAAATCGGAAAATCGGTGCAGACATTGTAATCAAAACCATAACTCTTTATTGCATTTTGATGACACTTCACCCAATTTTTCTCATAATGTTGAGCGTGATTTAAATCCCGAACGCAAACCTGAAAATCAGTCAGATAATGTAACATTAAGTATTTTCAATAATGTCGATGCAAACGCTTTTTCTCCAAATCAAAACGTATTATTAGGTACTGCATCTATTAGTGTTCTTGATTCCAGGAATAATTATCAGAAAATACGCGTTTTAGTCGATAGTGCATCACAAAATGATTTTATGACAACCGAGTGTTGCAAACGCCTTGGCTTGCCTTTATTCACAGATCGCAATCGTACAACCATTAAAGGTATTGGGGATATTTCTCAACGCATTAAAGGAATGACTAATTTAAAGTTTGAGTCTCGTTATAATAATAAAACATCTTTCTCCATTCGACCTTTGGTCGTGGATCGCATCGCAACCCAATTTCCGGCATCTTCTATAGATATGAATGCATTGTCTTACATAAAGGAATTGCCACTCGCCGATGACAAATTTCACATCCCAGCGGTCGTCGATGCAATCATTGGTGCCAATATTTTTGGCCAAATCCTACTACCTGGCAAGGTAAAGGGCACTCAGTCATTACCGAGTGCAATCGAGACCAGTTTAGGGTACGTACTAGTAGGAAACGCACCTACTCTCAAGAAAAAAAAAATGTAACTCATAATAGCTTCTCAGTCAAAGTAATGCAGATCGCAACTAAAACAAGGTTTTTCGTAAACTGAGTTTACACACGCATTTTTAATATCATTTTTCCTGCAACTTAAGTTTATTCTTATAGTACTTAATGATTATTTAGTTAAGTTTAATTAAAAATACAACTACCTATTATTGCTATCGTTCTTATCGATTTTAATTTATTATTTTCTTTTCATAATACTTGCAATAGTGATACGCATTAACGTAATGAGCAATGAACCCCGATGACGTAAATGTTCTTAACGCATCTATTTTTATTTTTATTATTATTATTTACTATTTTTACTTTCTTTGTTCCTTCCGTTGCTATTCGCATTGTTGGTTTGTTTTGACCATTCTGTCAAGGGCGGGGGTATGTTAGCGCCAATTATGATTTGGCTGCGCTCGGCTAATATTTCTGTGTTATTTTGGAACGAGAATATTGTTGTTCCATGGCGATTATTGTTCACCCCGCTCTCCCGTTCCCGCCTGCGAGTGATTCCGCATTAAAGAGTTCGAGTGTACACGCCGCAGTGCATTTATCGCATGATTTTTGTTATTATTTCGCAAATAACGGGACAAGCTCTTCGTTAATTATACCAATCGCATTAAAAGGGACGCGTCGCATTTTGATTGAAACAATCCGAAGTGAAAGTCATAATAAACAACTCTTGGTGAAATGCGGAGAGGGAGCACACCTTCCTTTATTCCCAGTTTATTCATGTGAGTAAATAATTGTCATTATAAGTGCATAGAAATTATTTGCTGTAGATTATCATAACTCTAGCTGAAGCAATCATGGTAAGGCTTTATTTACACATAATCTGCCTCATTGTCTCTGTTATTTCGTTATATTTTGATTTCATGTTTTTTCATTGTTCCTTTATTCTAATTTATTTTGTCTCACTCTAAAATATAAACGTAAACACACACATTTTTTTTCCTAATTATGCCTGCGTTAAGCATCGGTCAGTCTTAATGTATTAAACAAATTTCGTAGTTATAAATAAAGCTATCGCTTTGTTTCGATAAAATGGATTGCCATTGCTTTAAATTGTATTATATATCTCCGAAAGCTCATCGCATTTTTTAAATTGTTAAAGAAATCCCCAAAAGATGAGCTAAATAAACACCTCTTTCCAGTAATATTTTTAACACTATATACACCTCTCCGTTTCCTACGGGCGCGGCGTTTACCAATTAAGAATCAAATTTCCCTAAAGGCATTATTTTATCCTATTATGATTTCAAATCAATGTGTACATTTACATGTTTTCCCTTTTTTTAAATTGATTTCCACTATGAATAATTAACATTAGTCCACATTAGAACAGAAACGAATATCCGATTCAACCGATTTATAGCTTAGATATCAATTTGGGAGGCGGGAATGGGAACCGCTGCCCCGGGAACCATTTATTGGATAGTCAACACCTCTGCCGTAGGTCTCTACAAATGATTCGCTATGTTCGGTGACTTAGCGAAGGGTGTACTGGTTTACGTAGTGAGGTTTGACTATGTTTTGGCGACGGATGACCTGGACACACTGAACCCCAGATTCGTCATACCTTTTTGCTTCCCAGAATTTCCTCTCCTTCATTGTCTTAAAAACTCCCTACACACAGTATCCCCAAAGATTGCGGCCCCGAGAGAAATTATTTTCCTAAGGACCTCCTGTGTGGAGCTAATGTAAATTTAAAAAAAAATCAGTCTTATTTTTGCTTTGCTCCACTTCAACATTTAAAAAATCTCCCTCAGCCTTGCTCTTAACTTATTTTGATGACTGGAAATAAGGTACACATAAAAATTACAATATAATTGCTGCCATTCTTGAATTCATAGGGGCATTTAGAACTAAATTGATAATTATAATCGTATTCAACCTAATATGTCGGAGAACTTCGAATAATAGTGAACATACATAAATAACATATGTCTCTGATAATGTAACGCGAATTTGGGATATAAAAGGCCTGTTTAATTGTACGATTATACTATTCCATTTTTAAATTTCATACCAGTTGGACTTAGGATGGGTTGTTTCAAAAAATTTGATGAATTCATCAAATATTTGAAGTTGATTTTCACGTTCTGTGTAAGTTCTTTTCAAGTTCTGTTATTATATAGTTATAGGACAGTTGCTTCACAATACTGAAATAATCACAGAACTTGAATAGAACTTACACAAAACGTGAAAATTAACTTCAAATATTTGATGAATCCATAAAATTTTTTGAAACAACCCGTCCGAATATTATTCTTTTCACAGTAGTCTACATTTTATTATAGGTACCTTTCTGATATTCTGATCATGAACATTATGATATTAGAAAAAAGTAAATAATTAAATTGAATACAGGTAAATAATTCAAATATTATATTCATGACGGGTATCAGACTATTAGTTAAGTCATAGTTTCAGATCAGCTATCAGTTAAATTAAGAGTACCACAGGGGTCGGATTTTGGACCGATCCTATTCATAATATACATAAAAGACAAGGTAGAAGTTATTAAATATTTAATCGTATTTTTAACAATGAATTTTTTCCTCACCTCAATGGAAATATCTCCGATAGCATCATCCACGGCATAATTACAATCCCCATACTGGCTCCAAAATTAAATAGGATAAACAAGGTAATCGGCAGCCAAGAGGTAGGATTTGCGGTATCGGTTGCGAAGGTCTTCGGGTCATATGAGCTGACATTGTGCGGGATGACCACGAAGGCGTACAACCCGAGCAAAAATGAACAGACCGTCGCCGCCACGAGGGACGTCAGATTTAGGAACCTTTTACCAACTGTCTTAACTGTTAGCATCATGGCTATGGTGGCGATGATGCCGATTAGACCAGTGATTACCTGGAAAGAGAGAAAAATCACGATTAATAATTTAACATTGCTCGAAATGAATGCAGAGATTGTGTAATTCTGTTCATAAATAAAAAAGGACACAAAGAAAAATAAAAAAGATATTAAAAAATCCCAAATATTTACTTCCTTAGAAATAATTAATTGCATCATGTCAGCGAAGGATATTGAATTTACATTTATTCAATTTTACAAATGATTTACACTAGTAATTAATCCACGAACATACATTTACCCAGAATACTTTGTGGCGAAAATGTCGTTTTACTGAATAGTTATTTTTAAAATTGTTCTTTTGTTAGTATCTTATATGCATAACACAACATATGTGCTGAAGTCTATTTGAGATACTTAAGTGCCTTAATATACTATACAGCTGCCTTGAAGAAGATACTGATGCGTACATCGTCTGGACTAAGTGCTACGAATTATATTATTGCATCATTTAGTAAATTAAATTTCCTTCACATTCAGTTGTCACAACGAAACCATTCAAAAACCCCCCCAATCCATTATAACCTTGTAAAACTTGTTGGTCAGAAGCAAATTGGAATATGGGAGTGTTATCTGGAACCCACACTATTTAAAATATTCCAAAACCATTTAATCAGTACAAAAAAAAAATCCTAAGACTTTTATCATTTAAACTTGGATTAAATGCCTTATTTGTATCTTACGAGGAATGACTCCAACAATTTCATTTTACAACCCTGTAAAAAAGAAGACAATTTGCTGACTTGTTATGTTAAACAAAATTATTCATGATAAGCTTCGAACAACTCATTGTCTGAGCAATATTCATATAAAAATGCCTTAATAGACGCAATTTTAGGAGTCATAATACGTTCTTGAATTATTTAATAATAATATTGCATACTTCAATCCACTGTCTCGAATATGTCGTCTATATAATACCATTGAATATGACCATGTAGATATCTATACAAACAGTCTCACATATTTCAAAAAGCAAATTAACAATCTTCTACCATGATATGTCATGGAGAACAATTATGTGATGGCTCTATTATTATTTTATTTTTATTATCTTTCTTTTCTTTCTCTGCAGGTTATGTTATATATTTGACACTACTATGTTTTATATTTGATTTTGTAGTAAAAACTAAACATTGATTACGCATGCTGTGAACATTTATAAATGGGGTGTTATTACCTTTACATGTACATCCAAATGGCAATTTTGTAACTTTATTTATTTTTATTTATTTATTTATTTGACGCCCAGAGGGATTTTACATGATTTGTAGTGTAATTTTAATTTGACAGATACATACTTTGAAACTAAGGAAATAATACAAATAAAACTACATTAGATTAAAGTCATACAACAAGTCATACAAACACATAAACATCAACAGAGAAATACAGCTATTTTATTGGTTTACAAGATGTGTTTAGTGATAGTGTTGAAATAATTTTTTTAGATGATCCACAAAACTCGCCAAGTTAATATTGAAAATGTCAACATCACCCAAGTACGCCTCCTATCTGGACTGCCCGGGCTTCACCCTCGTGGGCAAATTCAGACCCAAGGGAGGTGTCTGTCTCTTCAGCCGAGCTGACGTCAACTGTGTGCGAATGTTGAATCTGGAAAACTCCAGATTCGACGTAATGTGGGTGCGCGTCAATCTTGCCAGTACGGTAAGGTTTTATGCGTGTTTATACCGTTCACCAAACCTAAACGAATTAGACACGTCCGAGCTCTTCAAACATTTAAGCAACACTATTGATGACCTCTTGCCCCGCTTCCCTACGGCAGAGTTTGTGGTCCTGGGGGACTTCAATGTTCATAACGAACCTTGGTTGAAGTTCTCAGGGTCAACAGACTCAGCTGGACGACAAGCGGAATCCTTTGCCCTTTGCCACGGACTGGAGCAAATGGTTCAGGAGCCCACACGGGTTCCTGATGTCCAGTCTCACCGCTCTAATCTGTTAGACCTGTTTCTAACCACTGTGTCACACGGTTACAAGATTGACGTCACAGCGCCTTTAGGATCGTCGGACCACTGCCTGGTGACGTCGTCAATCCCCGTAACCTTCAGACCGCCAAACGAGAGGCTGAAAAGAAAAGTGTGGCACTACAGGTCTGCAGATTGGTTCGGTTTGCGGGCACATTTTAATGCTTTCCCGTGGTCAACTGTCTGTTTTCGGACTTCGGATCCCTCAAGATGTGCCCAGGAAATTGGTGAAGTCATCGCGTCCGCGATGGATGGCTTCATCCATTCCACTGTTAAAGAAACTGGTGTGGGCTCAAAGCCGTGGTTCAGTCGACAATGCTCTGAAGCAGTGCGACGAAAAAACGCGGCTTATCGAGCCTACAACACATCTCGAACGTCCGAAAACAGAATAGTTTATAACAAAATGTCAAAGGAAAGCAAGAGAATCATAAATAGGTCGAAATTTGAGCACGACCTGCAGATCAGCAGAAAGCTGGCTGCATGCCCGCATGGCAGCAGAGCGTTCTGGTCGCTTGCGGGCTCAATAGGTCGCAATTTCTGCAAATCCAGTCTGCCACCTCTTACCAGAACTGACGGCTCTCTAGCTAATACCGCCGCCGAAAAGGCTAACTTATTAGGCAAAATGTTCGCGGAAAACTCGACCCTCGATGATCAAGGTGCTATCCCGCCGTCGGTTCCTCACTGCGGTTTTCATATGAAAAAGCTGAGGATCCGGCATCGGGATGTACTCCAAGTCTTACGAGGGCTCGATGTTAATAAAGCTAGTGGGCCTGACGGAATACCTGCCCTGGTATTGCAGAGGTGCGCTGCAGAAATAGCTCCAATTTTGACGAAGCTTTTCAAAATGTCCCTGAAGTTTGGGACTGTGCCCTCCGGTTGGAAAAAAGCGATCATTCACCCTATTCCAAAGAAAGGTGACCGCTCCAACCCGGCCAACTACCGCCCCATAGCGATCACATCTGTTCTGTCAAAAGTTATGGAACGTGTGATCAACGACAAACTGCTCACATACCTCGAGAAGAACAAAATTATTAACGACCGTCAATACGGATTCCGGCGGAACCGCTCGTGCGGTGATCTTCTCGCGTATGTGACGCATGTTTGGGGGCGGTGCCTGGAACGTTTTGGTGAAACCCAAACGGTTTCACTGGATATTTCCAAGGCCTTAGACCGGGTTTGGCACCGAGGGCTTGTCAACAAACTGCCTTCTTACGGACTTCCCGCATCCTTGTGTATGTGGATTGCCGACTTTTTGAGGGAGAGGTCGATTCAGGCGGTTGCTGATGGTTTCACCTCTTCCTCGCATTCGATAAATGCTGGCGTCCCACAGGGATCGGTTCTGTCTCCGACTTTGTTTTTGTTGCACATCAATGACCTCTTGACGTGTGCACCGATTCATTGCTACGCGGACGACAGTACAGTCCATGATAGCTTTTTGTTTGACAAACCTCCAAAGGGCTCACAAACCCCAATGGCTCGGAGGGCTTTGAAACAAAGAATGGACGGTTACCTCGAGAGTGTTTCCTCTTGGGGTAAGAATAACCTCGTCGAATTTAATGTTTCAAAGACCCAATCATGTCTGATCACGTCTAAAAGGGATCGAAATGATAATCTAGTCTCCTTCAACGGAAGCATTCTCCCGAACAGGCCTTCCATTGATATGCTTGGTGTAACTCTAAGTGACCAGCTCAGGTACGGGGGCTCCATCGAGGCCAGAGTTAAGTTAGCCTCTCAGAAACTGGGCATACTGTACAGGGCACGCAGATACTTTAATAGTACACAACTGCTAGCCCTGTACAAATCGCAAGTGCGCCCCACGGTTGAATTTGGCAGCCACCTCTGGTCTGGAGCCCCAAAATACCTGAAAAAAACCCTTGACTCTGTGCAGAAACGGGCGGTCCGTTTGATAGATTCTCCTAATTTAACTAACGGATTGCAATCTTTAGAGCACAGGCGCCAAGTGGGAATGCTGTCCTTGTTCTACCGGTATTACAATGGAAGATGCTCCGAGGAACTAGCGTCATTGATCCCCTCGGCACCGGTGCATAGTCGGGAAACACGCCAAACGCGCGCTCAACATTTGTACACGGTTGACATTAGTCACATGAGAACGGGTCGTTTCTACGACTCGTTCTTGAGTTCAACAGCTCGGCTGTGGAACGATTTGCCGGCCTCTGTGTTTCCTCCCTCCTACAATATGGGTCTCTTCAAGACCCATGTTCACTCCTTCCTCTCCTCAAAAACACCCTCCACACAGCATCCTCAAAGATGACATAGGCCCTGAGGGAAATTATTTTTTCCTCAGGGCCTCCTGTGTGGAGTTAATGTAAAAAAAAAAAAAAAAAATACTTATTCCCCATGGTGTGAAGTCGTTGTATCGGAGAGTGGGCAATGTAGTTACGCTTATGAGTGCTGCTATAGAATATTGAATTTTGTCGTGTTGTTACTGTGAGTATTCGTAAGTTAATGAGTTGCAAGAGTTCACAACAGTCGAATTTAGAGTAACTTTAATAATTGTTAACACTGTAAATGTTTCAAACAATAAGTAAAAAAACAATCGTTTAATGTTATCCAATTATTTCAGATCACGATTTTGCTTGCGATTGTGTTACAACTAATTGAATGTAAACATCTATCGAGAAGATATCTAAAAATAATAAGACTTACGGTTGCAACATGTCCATCGAGTCCCATTCCATAACTGTTGTAAACGTTCACCATGTTTGGCCTTATCGCAGTGAGGCCAGTTGTTTGCTGAATTAAAAACATCAACAGAGCAATGGTTAACGGCCTCATTAGTTCTTTCCTGGACAAGTCTTTAAGATTTAGCCTTGTCTTTGCGAACCATCCCATGTTCTTGTGTGGACATTCGGTAGTCGTAAGTGTTTCCTTGTTGCAGTGGGCGCACTGGGCGCTAATCTCTTGATATATCTGGAGATCTTCGAATTCCTTCTGAACCTCTGGGGTCTCAGCCCAGCCTCTGACCCAGCATAGAGCCTTGAAGGATTCTTCTTTTCTGCCTTTTGTGAGCAGCCACACGGGAGATTCTGGAATCTAGAAACAAACAACAAATTGATAAATTCATGCAAAAGGGTATCATCTAAATGTAAAATTAATATGGTCCAAAGATTCCATAGCTTCTCCAAGCCCCTTTGAAGACTCTAAAATATATAAAGCAATAAAATGCAAAATATTTTTGAGTCTTTAGTAGAAATTGATGGATCGAAGATGGCCATGTAACGGTGCAATAAGTACCTAAATTCTGGTTTTGATTCTTTCTCTACAACTTGAACTAGCATTATTGATAAAATTGAGAAAATAATCTAGCACAAACTTGATGTTTTCGTCAGCATTAATTGATGTATTTTACATCACAGAAGAAGAAGAAAATTCTAATAAATCAAGACACAGTGTACAGTTCACACAGTTCACAGTGTACAGTTCACACGCGGTAGAGGTGAAACCTTAAAAAACTAAAGTAGACAAGAGTAAGGAGGCTACGAAGCACCGAACAGGATACCGATTTGACTAACTCATTCTCTCGCAGGCTATATCTTATAAAATAATGCGTTTGTCTATTTTTAGTGTCGCTTTTTCGTTTCATCGAGTTTCAAATCACAACGGTGCTAAAGAAGTTTTCACTTCAAAGATGTTTCTCCAGTGAAAATAAGGTTTTGTGGTAATCCTTCTATATTATTCCAAATCTAGCTGTAATTAATTATCGTTCAGTGAACAACATTTTTTATGATAAAAGTCTGTTAAATCCACTTAAACACGTAATGCTGCAAGTAAACTACGAATTATGGGAAAGGAACGAAGCAACCACAAGCGGTGTTTCAAGTCGTTTGCGATTGCTTCGTTCCTTTCCCAGATTTTCGTGGCTCGGTTCGCGTCTCAGACCGCAAATATTATATAAACGCAGCCTTCTTTTTTTTGTTACTCTATTCCCAATGTCCATAGCCCCAGGGTAAAATGTTATAACTCCATTCCAGTATTGCGGAGAAAGTGGTCATTGCCCGACTTTTAACTTGTAAGCACATTATTATGTAATTACGAGTAAAACTGCATTTAAACGAAACATTACGATTTCATAATTTACTGCAAAGTGCTTTTAACTGAACGTTTTAAAACATTAATTTCTAGAACTAGATTTGACATCATAAACGCGATTTATTTAATGACCACTCTCAGTAAAACCTTTACCGGCAAATCATGAAATTAATTCTTTTAAAAAATTGTGTAATTTTTTTATTTTTTTTTATATGAACGCCGCACAATCCCAACTGCTGCCGTCTGGAGCCAGTGAGACTATGGCATCCCCATTTGGGGTATGTTGGGAGGCTGAAGGTAGTGGGGAGGGGAAGAAGATGGGGAAGAGGAAGGTGGAAAGTAACTGGCTATTCAGAGTTGGTCACCAAACACGGCCAAAGCCATTTCAAACAACTTTTCAATTCTGAATGGTGGTCTTACACCAGGGCGATACTGAGAGTGTCTTCCACTCAGGAACGTGCCGCAAATATACTATATATTATTTTAAATGACTAAATTGTGAAATAACACAAATAAATCAAATAAAATTTATTTGCCACGCCGGGATTCGATCCCGCGACCTTCGGACTACGCCGGCCGTGTCATGGCGGATCTGAAGAATTTCTGGATAGCTTGATAGTTTAGAGCAGTTTCTGCGTTATTTTAGCTCAGCTTTGCGCTAGATAGTTCGCTACTGAGCGAGTGAAACGTTTTATGTGTCATCTTTACAATCGCACTCGCCGATTTGCCCGCTTTTAACTTTGCCGACTAGCAGCTTGTAAACTCGCTCAATGTAATCGAGGGTTTAGAGAACTAAGAGAACAAACATATTTGGCTTGTGTATTCCTCTTAACACTGTGTCCATAATCTATTTCGAAGTTTTTATAATTACCGAAATGGCGACCGCAAGTGTTGCTAGTGGGAAGATCAGACAAGTGATGGCTGCCAACCTCCAGGGTAGCACGGATCCCAGGAGGTAAGCCAGGAATATTCCAAAAACAGCAAACACCTCGGCGTATGCTGTCATAAAGCCCCGGACAGAGGAGTGACTGAAATAAAACAAACATTTTTGTTGTAACATATTTGAGGAAGTTGAAAAACATTTTAAGAAATCCGTGAAATTATTTTCAAGTCATGATGAAGAAGAAAATAATTGCCGTCTAAATCATAGATTCAACCTTTTTTTGCCCACCGCCCCCTTTGAGAATATTTTTTTCTAGCGCCCCCCAACTGCTTTTACATACCATCTGTCGTTGTGATCTGATCTGAAGAAGCTTTTGCCACGATTATATTTAAATGTGTAATTACACTGTATATTACGTAATTGTGAAATAGCCTATGTATGACTCCTATCCAATTTCTGAGAAGAAGATGGTTTCAATGAGAACAATTAAAACGCATACTTAATTATTATATAGAGAATTATTTTTATTAACATTGAAAAGACACTGAATTTATAACTTATCTAATGAGAAAGTTGAATTTGATGCATTTTAAGAATTGTTTTGTTTGAATTTGATGCGTTTTGTTTATATAAAACATACTATATATAAATATTTACACATAAAACATACTATATTCCATTCTCTCTTCAAGAAGATGTGCCAATTAATTTAATTAACATAACAATCCATTCCAAAAATTGTGCAAATGACGGTACATGTAATACGGACTGCGCTAAGCTAAATCATAAATCTAATGTAAAATATCTTGGAATCTTAATAGATAAAAATGTTAAATGGAAAGATCATTAAGATCTCACTGTGGAAAGAATAAGAAAACTTATCTATGTATTCTATAACATACGAAACATTTTAAACAAGAAAACTATCAAAATTGTCTATTATGCGTTAATTCAGTCCTTATTACAGTACGGCATTATTGGTTGGGGAGGGGCCTTTAAGATTTCCTTACAGCTCATAATTATAATACAAAGAATAATTATTAAAATCATCCTTAGGAAACCATACGACTTCCCTACTTTAGAGATATTTCGGGAATTTAATGTGCCATCTATCACAGAATTGTATAAGAGAAACGCATTATATCAAATCTACAAAGAATATTTCATCCAAAAAATTCATCTCTCAGATAGCATAAGCAATAGATTCAAAACTAATGGCTTAATAGCCATTTCTATGCTTAGAACGACCACGGCTCAATACCACTATTTATATTTAGGTGTGAGATGGTACAATATATTATTATCCAAAAACAAAATAAATGTAACAGAAACAATGAAATATGAACAATTTAAAAATCAAATTAATTAAGTCCCTGAAATTGGATAATGATATATTGTACCCTTAACTAATTAACATCTAATAAAAAAAAAAGTATTATTGTTATTGTTTTTTTTTTTTATATCTATGTCAAAAAGTATTTGTATATTTATTTCATTCAAGACATTTAAGTCTTTGATCATTGTATTTAACATTATGTTTTTTTTATGCATGTAAATACTCCTCCCATAAACACGAGTTCCTAGAGCTCAATTTATGGAGTAGTAGAATCATAAAATTAATTCTTATGTTAACCTAGGTAATAATATTATAAATGTAATTATTATTGTAAAAAAAAAAATAAAAAAATAAAATATTAGGCTCGATTTTACTTAAAAACAAAAGTAAGTCGCCGCGTTCAGTAACATGGAGCCTATTTCTCTTTTTAGTAACCAACGTTGCTCCAGCACTAAATCCACGTTCAGCTAAATAGGACGTTGGGAATGCTATAAAAAATCATATTATCCAATTTAATGTAGATCTGAATGCAATAGAATCTTTCAATTCAATTTTCTTTCATTTCCCGAACTATTGAAATACTTAAATTTTCGCACACGTGATAAAAATTATTTTTTTTTTTTTTTTTTTTATTAATCTATAAACATAGGGTTATACATAGGGTTTAATTGATGCCTGTCTCACTAGGATTTACCTGTGTTGAGACAGGCTTTGACGTACATATTTAAAATTACAAGAATATTTTAAGTAACATACAAATTCAATTGTATACTATAAAAATGGAAAGGTGATTGGAAGTGTGGGTTCACTTTAAAGAGAGTTATGTAAATGTAGGAAGAGATGATGTACAGTAAATGATGATGTATAGTAAGTTCTGTCAAATCTATTTATGGGATTGATTAATTAATTTGACATGATTCTATTTTTAAGTTATTTTACATGGATTAGGTCGTATGCAAATTGTTCACTGTCTATTGATGATTTACTTTACAGATGTTTGCAGTAGTGTGGCGTCCAATACTAACAATCCATTTCTTTACGTCTTGTTTGAATTTTGTCAAGGATTCAGTATGTCTGATTGTAGCTGGTAGTGTATTGTATAGTTTGCAAGCTATGTATTTGAAGTGTCTTTGTCCAAAGGTAGTTTTGGAAAAAGGAGTTTGGAGAAGTTCTTTGTTTTTGGCTCGGGTATTGTGCGTTGTTTGTGTTGTTTTGTATGATGTTTTGTTGTTTTTGTGTAAATTAACTAATATGGATCTTGCGTAGAGTTGTTTAATGTCCATAACGTTGAAAGTATTGAAGATCGTATCAGTGCTGGTAGTAAGAGGCAGTTTAAGAATAATTTTTATGATAAGTTTTTGTGCTTTAATGATGGGATCGAGGGCACTGGAATAAGCATTACCCCAAGCTAAAATTCCGTATTCGATGTGAGATTGGCATAGTGAGAAGTACACTGTTTTTAAAAGTTTTAAGTCAAGGAAGTTGCGTGTTTGTTTGAAAAAGTATATAGATTTGCGGATTTTGTTTGTAGTGTTATGTATATGTTGCTTCCAATTTAGGTGTGTATCAAAGGTTAATCCTAAATATTTGATAATGTTTACTTGTTCTAGGCATGGGCAGTCACAATTCCGGTTTAAAGATGTATTTTTACATTTGTGTATTTTTAATGGAGGGATTAGGTTTGACTTAGGAATATTGGAATAGGTATATTACAATACACACAATAACAAAAATTAACCAGTATTAAAGTTCATTTTGCTTTATTAGTACGTGATTAGGGTGTTTTTTTATCTTTTTAGACCATATTTTTACCTGCCAACGCCCCCCAATTTTCTCTGAGTCTTCTGGGTCATCACCCCCCTGAAGCTCTGGCCCGCCCAAAAGGGAGTGTTATCGCCCACGTTGAGAACCACTGGTCTAAATTATTCATTTAACTATTATGGGGTCAGCTGTTTATCTGAGTGTCACATTTATCGCTCTCATAAATCAATTAGCGCCATTTTGAAAAAAAAAATTAAGGAACACCGCTAACCGCCGACTTTAGGACTTAAAAACTAACAAGCATGAAGAACGAGTTTACTGAGAAAGGTGTGTCAGCAAAACGTATGACGCGCGATGCAATAGAGAATTCCTGAAAGCTAAAATTAATTAAAAATAATTTAAATAGGGTCATGTCATGTCAAGAAGTAGGTAGATATAACAGAAGACGATATAAGTATTAAAGTGCATGAGGCGCGACGCGACGTGACGTATAGTGTCCGACCGAACTTTCGGTTTTGGTTTCGGCCTAGTTTCGGCAAAAAAACGGGTTCCGGTTTCGGTTCGGCCGTAGTTTCGGCTGGATGGCAGCCGAAACCGAAATTAAATTCGGGAAGTTTCGCGATCTGAGAAAGGTTGCAATTCTTATCGGCTCCACCGACGAGTATTTCCAGTGAACAACTATTAAGTGTTACTGGTCAAAATTATTCAGACAGCAGAAGCAATTGGCGAGGCAAAAATAATGATTAATTATTGTTTCTCATTTATTTATTTGTTTTATTTTAGTAAATTGTGCATTTAAGTTTACAATTTCCTAATAAATTATATCATTTCATATTTCAAACTATATTTTTTCTTGTTCTATGTATCTTCTACAATACATTTTGAACTTTCCAATTGGTGTGGCCTTTAAAGTTTCTGGTAGAGTGTTGTATAACTTCATCCCTTTGTATAGTAAACTGTTCTGCGTATTCATTGTTTATAATATTAGATTGTTCAAATATGAATACTGATAATTATTAGTTTTTTTTTTTGTGAAAAGACTCTTTTTAGATATATCTTTAATGCAAATAATACATTAAGTATTATTTGCATTAAAGATATTGAGTTGTTTTATTTATTAGGTGGCTACTTTTTAATTTTAATTTTATCGCAGTTCGTAAAAAGGAGTGTCATACGAAATGACCAAAGTTTAGAATAAATTATTTTGTTCTTAAGAAGAAAGAGTATTTTTTTTTAGTATACTTAAAAAAAATTGTTTTGTACCTCTTATTTTATATTATTCGTAAATAAAAGTAGGTATATTTATTTCAAATCAACTCCTCATTTCAACAAGTATAAATAATTTATTTGAAATAAGGAGTGATAATTATGTTATGTTTATTATTATTTCAAATATCATGTTGAATGATTCATATATGATTTAAAAATAAAGACTGACTGATTGAGTTTGATTGTTTTTTCCCACGAAAACAAGATCTTGAACATGAATTTGACAACGAAGCCAAAATTCGGTTTCGTTTTCGGTTTCGGCCGTAAAAACTAGTTTCGGTCGAACGCTAGACGCTAGTGACGTACACTCATGGACCACTCGTGCCGTCGCGATGTTTTGTTATAAGTTAGAGATAAGAGTTTTTTTAGATACAAGGATATGAGATGCTCTCGATACACTCTTTCATGAATTGTGATCGTATTCATTAATTAATGTTCTTGTTAAAATTTTTATAAGATAATTTTTAATGTTCTTTTTAATAATGTCAATATTTTGAAATTGTGTTTATGCTGCGCACATCGATCGTCGAGTTAATTAGTCAAACATTTTCAAATACTAAGTTTTGAGATAATGAGGAAAGCGATGTTCGGATGCTCGCCATAAATTAAATATTATTTACACGTGTCTATTTACACGTGTCGGTGTTTTAGATATAAAATAATATAGAGCGGTATAACGGTCCGGTACATCATTATGATAATTTGAAATATTCTACTGGTGATCCAATAGAATATTTTCCAACACTTTCTTAAATTCACTTAAAGTTTTTCTGCATTATAATTGATTTGGTGGTGTTTATGAGTAATCTCAATATTGTACCAGACAGAGGGTACACTTTTACGTATAACTGCGTACCCAACTCAAATTACGATTTTTTTGGAAATATGTGTCTAATCAACTGGACGATCGACATATGTGGGGATCGGTTTTTTATTTATTCTAGGGTTAGTTCTGTAAGCGGGCAATTGAAAAAAATCACTATGTCAGGTCACAGTCCAGGCCATTATTCAGAATTGAATACATTGGAGGATGTCGCTAGCAAATGATTTTTTTTACATAAATCCCGTATAAGAGGCCCTGAGGAAAATAATTTTCCTTAGGGCCTATGTCATCTTTGATGTGAAGGTTGTTTTTAGCCACTGGAGCGACAGCGAAATTTAAAAAAAAAAATTCCGATTGCTCGACATTTTTTGGTGATGATTTTGAATATTTTCCGCCTAAATTAAAAAAAATCATTCCTCTGAATTTTAATATGGAGACATACAAACTGATTATATTTCTATATAACCAATGAACTCACCTATCTTTTGTCGATTATCACATATTCGTAGGATTTATAAAAAAAATATTATAAAATCGTAAATTTCTCTGTAATTACTTACAAAAAATGCCAAAATTGGCGGCAAAGCAATCCGAGGTATTTTAAATAGTGCCATATTGTGGCAAAAAGCACTCCAGTGGTTATGAAAGAAGGAAAAAGATATGAGGGTTGGGATGGAATCTAGGGGTCAGTGTATCCAGGAGTGTATGAACGTATGAATCCGTCACTCCCGCTGCGGTGCACGACAATGGGTCGATAGACTAGCTGGTCAAAGAGCCTGACCAAACCGGCCTCCCTCAAGCCAGTGCGCCACGCTGGGCAGGCGCATCCGCCGCTAAGAACTATACTAACCTCACCCAATGAATCTGGGCACCCTTGCCACCAAACATCGCAAAACACCTAGGAGTAACCAATGACAATGGTGTCTGGGTGTTAGTACCCTTACCCGCCTCCCAAATTATGAATTATGATTGAACCGATTAATGCCAATAATTATAAAATGATGCGTACCTAATCTCCCCAATATACGTGATGATAGGCGCCTCCATGAAGCCAGTTCCCAGTCCCAGGATAGCATTAGCACAGAAGAGTGTCTCCACGTTCTGTGCGAAGTAGATCATAATCCAAGCGGCTAAGTGAGGCAGGTTGGCTATAAGAAGTGACCTCTTCCTGCCGAGCCTTTCGCAGATGGGTCCTGACAGGACGCTGCCGACGGGTTGCAGGACGAAGTTGAAAGCACCTGGAAAAAATAATTAACATTATTGTTTTTATTAGTCAATAAACGATTGAATATCTATACTCGCTGTAGCATTATTTTCAATATGCTTAATAAAAAACAAAGATACAAAATTATGATTTTTTTTACATTAGCTCCACGCAGGAGACCCTGAATAAAATTACTCCCCTCAAAGCCCATATCATATTTGGGGATGCTGTGTCGAGGGTCTTTTTGGGAAAGGAAGGAGAGAAGTAGTGGGAAGGAAAAGGATATGAGGAGTGACGGAGGTATGAATCCATCCCTCCTACGGCGGTGCAAGGCTATGTTACGAGAGAGTGCGGCTGGAGAAGTCAAAGGGACACCTTGAACCCCTCTCCCGATCCTGTCATGCAGGGGATGGGCAAACGCGTCCGCCACCAAGACCCGGACAGACCTTACTCCATGAACCCGGGCACCCCTTCTAAGTCACCAAACGAGAGAACCACTTGGGGTGACCTATGGCAGAGGTGTTGGTTATCCAATAAATGGTTCCCGGGGCGGCGGTACCCATACCCGCCTCCCAAATTGAAATGAAATTGTTCACATATTACACACGTAATTATTACACTGATGTCAATTATGTTTATATTTTGTACAAGTAAATTTCCAATAAATAAAATTAATATTAAAATAGCGTTGAATATATAATTAAAAATAAATTTTGTATGTATTCATATCTACAAAACTCTGCCGAAGATATCCTGATAAATACAAATTAATAAAATAATTTATAATTAAATGAAGACAATATTAACGATACTCAATCGAAAATCCGAAAACAGAAAAATCATAAAAAGGTGCGATCACATCTAGGACTCGAATCCAGGACCTTCGCCCTGCCGAGGCGCAGCTCTACCAACTGAGCTAATGTGTCCTTATCCAATTCGGTCACATTTAACTGTATCATACTTCGACTAAGAACTCAGTTGGTAGAGCAGCGCTTTGGCAAGGCGAAGATCCTGGATTCGAGTCCTAGATGGGACCGTATCTTTTTCTGATTTTTCTGTACTCAGTTTTTCGATTGACTCTTAATTTAATTAAATATTACAATTTCAGGTTTTACTCAATAATTTAAAAATAAAAACAAATTAATATAGTTTATCCCCACATTTCTCCTCTTTTATTTCGCTTTTATTCCACAAAATACTAGCGCTCGGCAGATGGCACTGTTATTCGTTCGTCGGCGGTCTGCAGTCGCGCTCGGGAACCACGACAACTTACTGACATTATCTTTTTTAATTTTATTTTAGTTTATTGGGGAAACAAACAGTTATATTCATATTATATTAAGGTAATTACATATTACATGGTTGCATAAACCAGCTAAATTTCCGCAAAAATTCATATAATATATACATAAAAAAACATAGATAAAAACAATAAAGAAAACATAAAGTGATCTATAAAACCTACATCGATATGCTTGTTCTATAGGTCAGGCAAATAACTGCATATTATCTTTTAACGCATGTTAGAAAACAACTGCTAACCTTAACCTAACCCAATTATATTTGCGCTAACCTTACTCTAAATATAAGTACAACATTGATACAATGTGTGATATTATGTAATAATACATATTAACCTTTTTATGATCTGTTTATGTTATAGATAGGTACTTACATAATTGATTGAAAATTAAAAAATTGTAATAAATTAATATCAATACCAATAAATACTATGCAATTAAATACCATTTACATAATGTTTATCACTGTTTTAAATTCTTGATTTTCCTGCTGTCAACGTATCAAATGAATACCTACGCAGTTTACATAATAATATATTGAATTAAATGACATCCTCGTGTATATTAAAAACAAAAATAAAAAATATTTACGGACAAAAAAATTATTCAAGGTTTTCAAGCAGGTGAAGCACACACCAAGAATTAAATAATGTAGATTGTATTTAATAATTGGTATTAGACATTTAATTTTTTTTTTTTAATAAGCAAGTGAAATGTAGATACTTAGAAACAAACAAAAAACGTTTTCCAACTATTTTTCCCTTGTTTTACTGTTTGAGGGTAAACTGCGTTTATCGTTCATGAGATGAAGTAGCGAACGATTGCTGAAAAGTTTTTTCCGGGCAAAGAATTTTTTTTATATGAACAACGTTTTCCAACTATTTTTCCCTTGTTTTACTGTTTGAGGGTAAACTGCGTTTATCGTTCATGAGATGAAGTAGCGAACGATTGCTGAAAAGTTTTTTCCGGGCAAAGAATTTTTTTTATATGAAATACCGCATAAGAGTCCCAACTGCTCCCGTCTGGAGCCAGTGAGACTATGGCATCCCCAATTGGGATATGTTGTGAGGCTGAAGGTAGTGGGGAGGGGAAGGAGACAGGGCAGAGGAAGGTGGGAAAGTACCTGGCTATTCAGATCTGGTCACTAAATACGGCTAAAGCCATTTTAAGCAACGTTTCAATTCAGAATGGTGGTCTTACACCAGGGCGATACTGATAGTATCTTCCACTCTGGAACGTGCCGAAAATATACTATGTATTATTTTAAATGAATAAATTGTGAAGTAACACAAATTAATCAAATAAAATTTATTTGCGCACGCCGGGTTCGAAACCGCGACCTTAGGATTGTGAGTCGAGAGTCTTACCTCGGGACCACGGAGGCCGTCAAGGATAAATTGGGAATGCGAAGAGTTTTTACCGGATGAATTTCTGGCAAAAAGTAATTAGGTACAACTAAATGTTGTTTGTACTTCATTTGTATTTATAAAACTTTTTTCCTGTTGATGAAATACGTCCACGTCAAACCTGTATCCCTTGCTTTAAAAAAAATAGTTTTATTTTTTACATTGTACTAGTTTTTTGCCCGCGGCTACGCTCGCATGGTATTAGGGGTAAATTACTGTAGCGCTTGCACTTATCAATTATACCCTCTCCTCCCTCCCGCTCGCGTGCCATCTAAGTTTCATAATGCCAGAGCTCACCAGCAGTAAAAATAAAATATCCAATTTGGTGCAGTCGTTCGGAAGTTATGCGCGTACAAACATTTCGGAAATTCATTTTTATTTATATAGATAGATAGATATTAACTACAATTTCGCGCAAATATATCAACATCGTTTCCACGGCAATGATTTGTTTTCTGACGTTAGCAATAACTCGTTTTTGGTAGGGACAGAAAACGTATAAGATATTAATATTTATAACCAGAGCTTACCATTATATACTGCCTATATTACTCGCATACAATATATAGCTTTCTATTGGTGAAAGAATTTTTAAAATCCGTTAATTGGTTTACCGTGAAAGCGTAGCAAACAAACACACACAGTCTCGCATTCATATTATTAGTATAGAAGTATAGATTTACTACGGGAAAATTGCATAAAAATACGTACATCGCAAATTATGCAGCTTCAGACACTATTTCGCATACTCCCAACTACGCTGTAAGTGGATGTCGAACTGAGTTATTTTGTATAAATTTCGTAGTTATATAAATAATCCGTTTACATCTATACTCATATTATAAATGCGAAAATGAGTGTGTTTGTTTGTTTGTTACGCTTTCACGCCTAAACCACTAAACCGATTATTAAAATTCTTTCACCAATAGAAAGCTACATTATCAGCGAGTAACATAGGATGTGTATAATGGTAAGCTTTGGCGTCATAAAATTTGTAAAAATGAAAATGTGTGTATTTCATATATTTTTGCGACAGGGAGGAAAGGCAGGGGGAAGGAGGGAAAGTGGAAGGGAACGGAGACGCACGGGAAAGAACGTGCAGGGAGAATCGATTTATTTCTTTGATTGGCATTGCAACGAATGCCGGGGACCAGCTATAAGTGATAAGTGATAGGTAAGTGATAGGTGCAAGGGCTACAGTAATTTCCCCTGAATACCATGCGAGCGAAGCCGCGGGTAAAAGATAATATTATATATTTTCAATTAATTTAAATCAAGTACCCAGATGTTTCCACTGCATAATAATGTTAAATGGAAAGATCATATAGATCTCACTATGGAAAGAATAAGAAAACTTATCTATGTATTCTATAACATACGAAACATTTTAAACAAGAAAACTATCAAAATTGTCTATTATGCGTTAATTCAGTCCTTATTACAGTACGGCATTATTGGTTGGGGAGGGGCCTTTAAGATTTCCTTACAGCCCATAATTATAATACAAAGAATAATTATTAAAATCATCCTTAGGAAACCTTACGACTTCCCTACTTTAGAGATATTTCGGGAATTTAATGTGCCAACTATCACAGAATTGTATAAGAGAAATGCATTATATCAAATCTACAAAGAATATTTCATCCAAAAAATTCATCCCTCAGATAGCATAAGCAATAGGTTCAAAACTAATGGCTTAATAGCCATTCCTATGCTTAGAACGACCACGGCTCAACACCACTATTTATATTTAGGTGTGAGATGGTACAATATATTATTATCCAAAAACAAAATAAATGTAACAGAAACAATGAAATATGAACAATTTAAAAATCAAATTAATTAAGTCCCTGAAATTGGATAATGATATATTGTACCCTTAACTAATTAACATCTAATAAAAAAAAAAGTATTATTGTTATTGTTTTTTTTTTTATATCTATGTCAAAAAGTATTTGAATATCTATTTCATTCAAGACATTTAAGTCTTTGATCATTGTATTAACACTTTTCAGTACATTATGTTTTTTTATGCATGTAAATACTCCTCCCATAAACACGAGCTCCTAGAGCTCAATTTATGGAGTAGTAGAACCATAAAATTAATTCTTATGTACACCTAGGTAATAATATTATAAATGTAATTATTATTGTAAAAAAAAATTTAAAAAAAAATAAAAAAAATAATAATAAGGGATATTGCATCACCTACTTATACTTCTTCCACCAAACATATCACAATCCACCACTGAATATCAATCGGAAGAAGACAACACCAATACTAATAAAACAACCAAAAGTAAAGGAAATAGTGCACTTGAAATCGATGATAAAAATATGGAAAAAAATATTCTCCACATTAATAAAAATATGGAAAATATTAAAAAAGAAATAATCACCAAAATGGAAAAGATCACAGCAGAAACCCAAAAAAGCATCGAATTCATAAGTAATCAGTATGACGAAATTATAAAAAAGATAGACCTAACTCTCATACAAAACAAAAAAATTGAAGGTGAAATAGAAATCATCAAAAAGGATCAACAAGACAAAAATACCATTATAAAACATCTTGAAATCAAACTATCGGAACTTGAATCAAAATTTCGCTCAAATTACTTGGAAATAGCCGGCATTAAACAAACAAGTGACGAAGAGGCTACCGAAATAGTTAAAAAAGTAGTTGCAGCGGCTGGCTTAGAAATCAAAAATAGCGAAATAAACGATGTAAAAAGAATACCGGACAGACGTATCGATGCTCCCCCCAAACTGCTAGTTCACTTCAAAAATAAAACCACAAGAGACAACTTCATCGCCGTAAGAAGAAACATAAACTACGCTACTATCAAAGGACTTGCCCAAGACAAGATTTTCATTGGAGAAGAACTCACCCCATATCATAAAGAACTTTTATGGCAAACAAAAAAATTTGCCAAAGAAAAAAATTATACCTATGTCTGGTACAAGGAAGGTAGAATCATGATGAGGCGCCTCACTAACGAAAAAATTTTCTATATCAAACATGTAGATGATTTAAAAAAAAATAACTTAAAATGTCACGAAATTGTCCTTTTCAATCTACACATCACACAAAAATGGATTCTGTAACTACCAATATAACGTCTAACAAATCAAACCTATCAATCTACCATCAAAATATTAGATCGATAAATAAAAACTTTGACCAGTTTCTCATCCAACTCGACCTTACTAAAACTAAATATGACCTAATTATCCTGACAGAATGTTGGCTAACACCTTACTATAATCCAAAAAACATCCCCAATTATACCCATCATCAAACCTCCAACCACTGCAGACAAAACGATGGCATAGTAGCATATACACTAAACGACACTCACAACACATTTAACGTTAAAGAAATTCACATTTCAAACTCAAACTGTCTGCAAATAACATACAACGTCAACACCTGTATCATTGCACTTTACCGCTCTCCTTCGAAATCTAATATCTCCTCCTTTCTACATGACTTGAACTGCTATCTAACGGAACTAAACAATACAAAAAACTTAATATTGATGGGAGACCTTAACATTAACATTTTAAAAAACAATGAACATCCCCAGTGCCAAGATTACTTAAATACAATCATGTTCCACGGAATGGAAAGCACAATAAATTCCCCAACAAGATGTACGCCATACTCCTCCTCCTGCATCGACCATATTATAGTTAAATCAACCAACCAATACACCTCCAAAATCCACACGTCATCTATTACAGATCACTACGCCACCTCATTCACAATGAGTTCCAAACACAATGTACAAAGCAAAGCTTCAACTAAAATAACGAAGAAAACAATTAACTATGACAACCTCAACAAAACGATTAATTCCAAATCCTGGGACGTACTCTATAATATAGAAAACATAGAGGAGGCCTGGAACTACTTCTCTACCTACCTACAAGACACCCTTGTCCAAAACACCAAAATCACCACAAAAACCATTCCTAGAGCAATCAAACCTCTCAAACCATGGATAAACCACACTATTATCAACTGCATTCGGAAACGCAACTCCATACATAAAAAATGTGCCACAAATCCATATGATATCACACTCCATAATTTCTATAAAAGATACCGAAATATTTGCACACAAGTCATTAGGAAAGCCAAAAATCTATACTACAATAAAAAAATTTCCGAATGCAGCAATGATCCTAAAAAAATATGGAAAGTTCTCAAGGAAGCTACCGATTCAAATACAGCCACTGACACCTTAAACTCTCTCAATATCAATGATACCGCCGTAGACTTCACATCAAACTCCAATACAATAGTCAATTATATAAACAATTACTTTGCAAATATAGGTCCAGAACTAGCAAAAAAAATTCAAGTAAATAACGATACGCGTGGCCCTAGTGACCGCACAATCAATGATGATTTCCCAACCCGCTTTATTCTTAAAACGATTACAGAGAAAGAAGTTTCTTTAGTAATAAACTCGCTCAAAAACTCTTCTTCCACCGGCATTGATGAAATACCTAACAGTGTTCTTAAAAAAATTGCCCCTGGTATAATTAAACCATTAACTCATTTGCTTAATATTAGCATCCGCCAAGGCATATTTCCCACCATTCTAAAACAAGGTCTCATTATCCCTATTTTCAAAACAGGCTCCAAACTTGATATTAGTAATTATCGTCCTATTACGTTGCTTAATTCCCTGTCCAAAGTATTTGAAAAGATCGTCAATAATAATCTGATGGAATACCTGGAAACCAACAACCTACTATCGCCGCGGCAATTTGGATTCAGAAACCATAAAAGCACCAACGATGCCATAGCCACGGTCATTGACCATATCTCTGGCCACCTGGACAAGGGTTCGAAATGTTTATCGGTATTTCTCGACCTATGCAAAGCTTTTGATACAATTTCACACATCAAATTAGAACGCAAAATGTTCAATATAGGTATTAGGAATAATGAATTAGGCCTCCTCTCCAGCTTTTTATCTAACAGATCCCAATGCGTTAAACTCAGATCAACAGAGTCAATTTTTGCCTATTAGTTACGGGGTCCCACAAGGCAGTGTCATAGGTCCAACGCTCTTCCTAATATACATTAACGAGTTGTGTAACCTAGACATCGATGCCACTATTGTCAGTTTCGCCGATGACACTGTCCTCCTCTTCCAGGCGAAAGACTGGCCTACTGCATATTCCAAAGCAGAGGAAGGAATTCAAAAGGTAAAATTTTGGCTTGACTCGAACACATTAACGCTAAATGTACAGAAAACAAAATACTTACTGTCTAGTCTCTCCAATATTCCTAAGTCAAACCTAATCCCTCCATTAAAAATACACAAATGTAAAAATACATCTTTAAACCGGAATTGTGACTGCCCATGCCTAGAACAAGTAAAAATTATCAAATATTTAGGATAAACCTTTGATACACACCTAAATTGGAAGCAACATGTACATAACACTACAAACAAAATCCGCAAATCTATATACTTTTTCAAACAAACACGCAACTTCCTTGACTTAAAACTTTTAAAAACAGTGTACTTCTCACTATGCCAATCTCACATCGAATACGGAATTTTAGCTTGGGGTAATGCTTATTCCAGTGCCCTCGACCCCATCATTAAAGCACAAAAACTTATCATAAAAATTATTCTTAAACTGCCTTTTACTACCAGCACTGATACGATCTTCAATACTTTCAACGTTATGGACATTAAACAACTCTACGCAAGATCCATATTAGTTAATTTACACAAAAACAACAAAACATCATACAAAACAACACAAACAACGCACAATACCCGAGCCAAAAACAAAGAACTTCTCCAAACTCCTTTTTCCAAAACTACCTTTGGACAAAGACACTTCAAATACATAGCTTGCAAACTATACAATACACTACCAGCTACAATCAGACATACTGAATCCTTGACAAAATTCAAACAAGACGTAAAGAAATGGATTGTTAGTATTGGACGCCACACTACTGCAAACATCTGTAAAGTAAATCATTAATAGACAGTGAACAATTTGCATACGACCTAATACATGTAAAATAACTTAAAAATAGAATCATGTCAAATTAATTAATCAATCCCATAAATAGATTTGACAGGATTTACTATACATCATCATTAAGGATGGGTTGTTTCAAAAAATTTGATGGATTCATCAAATATTTGAAGTTGATTTTCACGTTCTGTGTAAGTTCTATTCAAGTTCTGTTATTACATCGTTATAGGACAGTTGCTTCACAAAACTGAAATAATCACAGAACTTGAATAGAACTTACACAGAATGTGAAAATCAACTTCAAATATTTGATGAATCCATCAAATTTTTTGAAACAACCCGTCCTTACTGTACATCATCTCTTCCTACATTTACATAACTCTCTTTAAAGTGAACCCACACTTCCAATCACCTTTCCATTTTTATAGTATTCAATTGAATTTGTATGTTACTTAAAATATTCTTGTAATTTTAAATATGTACCTCTAAGCCTGTCTCAACACAGGTAAATCCTAGTGAGACAGGCATCAATTAAACCCTATGTAAAACCCTATGTTTATAGATTAATAAAAAAAATAAAAATAAAAAAAAAATCTAGTAAACCTATAAATGCCTTAGTCTTGGATTTTGGCCCTATTGACATTATGGTCTATTAATTACAACTGTTTGCGTAAACATCTACATGTTATAGTGACAGTAAAAAGCCTGTTTTCGATCAAAAAAACATTCATAAAATAGTAACTTTTATTGGCTTCTTGAAGTAACGGAGGTCAAATATTTTATTAAACTGTTTTTAAGCCGCCGCTGTTCGAATTTCGACCGATTTCTTACATTTCTCCCTTAAACATTAGAAGTTTTTAAGCTCTTAAAAAAATGTATGTTATTTTTTAAGATAATATCTAGTTACGTTCCACGCCGAAACGCAAATTATATGAAATTCACTCGATAGAAAAAAATCGCAAAGTATGCTCCGAAAATTATTTAAAACAAGTCTATTTTTATTATTTTTCAAGATATATGTGTGAAAAAATTCACAATGTTTCTTTAAATGATACTTAAGATACGTTCCACGAGATTTTTGCTTTATTTTAAACGAGTCATGTTTTATTAAGCTTTTTCGCAATTTTCGCTTCACTTTCATCGTTTGAAATATTAGCGCGCTCTCTCCAACATTTGTAATTACATATCTCTCCATCTTCTTCTTTTCGGGCTCGAGTACGGGGCCTTAATCAGCTAAAGTTTTCAAGTGGTTATATGTATATCTGACTTTTTTACATTCGCTCCACACAGGAGGCCCAGAGAAAGAAGTTCTGGGAAGGAAAAAGGAACGAGTCTGGGGCACAATGTGTCCAGGAATGACGGACGTATAAATTCACCCCGCGCACTGCGGTAAAAGGTTCAAAGAGTCCGACTGGAGAGTTCTAAGTTAGATCTCCCTCAACAACTTCCTATCTAGCTTGCCACGCAGTAGGTGGGCAAACGCATTCACTGCCAAGATCTAGAAAAACCTCAGCCCATGAACCCGGGCATCCCTACTGATTCACCAAACGTAGCGAACCACTTTTGGTGACCTATGCAAGCTACCACTGCGATGCAAGGCGATGGGTTCAGAGAGTCCGGCTGGATAAGTCTTCATCAACCAGTCTCTTCCTATCCAGAAATCCACGCAGTAGGTGGGCATACGCATTCACCGCCAAGACCTAAACCTCACCCCATGAACCCGGGCACCACTGCTAAGTCACCAAACGTAGCGAACCACTGTTGGTTACTTATGCAAGCTTCCATTGCGATGCAAGGCGATGGGTTCAGATAGTCCGGCTGGAGAGGTCTAAGTTACGTCTTCCTCAACCAGTCTCTTCCTATCAGCAATAAGTGGGCATACGCATTCACTGCCAAGACCTTAACCTCACACCATGAACCCGGGCACCACTGCTAAGAAAACCACTTGGGGTGACCTATGGCAGCGGAGTTGGTTATCCTATAAATGGTTCCCGGGGCGGCAGCGCCCATACCCACCTCCCAAATCAAGAAAAAGATTATCACAGTTTTTTTGTCTGGATTTTCCAGGTCAATGTAGTTATTCCGCAAAACCGTCATTTGACATCCATCTAGAGATAAAAAGATTTGAAAGCTTATAAAAACTATTAAAGAAGGATCAAGAAGAATTGTTGTTTGTTCCATCCTTTTTTATTTTTTTTTTAATTTTAATTTTGAAAAAATTAATAAAACCCAAGGGTAGCTAACTACGTAAAACTTATTCAAATTAAAACAAATGGTTATAGTTTAAGAGTAGGATGGACAGTAAAAAAACATACCAAGTGCATACTAAATCAATCAACCATTCACACTAAAACCTTGGAACACTTTTTGCAAAACCAATTAGTATTATTTATCGAATGGCTTAGAATGGACAAAAGTATTAAATAAATTATCATCACAAAAGATTTAAGTGAAGAGTATCCTGGTTAATTGTTTATAAACTACAGAGTCATCATAACATCTAAAAAGGCTGCTTCAGAAAACAATTTGCTACTTATAAGTGATAACATGTCTTTATGATTCGATACAAGAAAATGATCGACATTAATTTACGTGTCTGATTACTTTCTGTACTTATTTATAAGTTATACAATATTTTGTGTAAAATGTGATTGAACTATTGATTATGTAGGCCAAGGCTGATGCGTCTAACGGACTGGTTAAAGCGTATCATTGACAAATAATCGCTCAGATTCTTGGAATTAAATATCATGTGATGTGTGTTGGGCGTGTAAATCTAAATTTTGCTAATAACAGTAAAGACAACAACAATCCATGTACTGAAACGGTTACAAGGAAATCATATAGAAGGAGTAACTTACGTACTAAATGGTGCTGTATAAAATTGATCAAATGTGACATAGGCCAGTTTTTCACTTGATTTTAAGATCGGCTTGGTTGGAATCGGCTAAGTCAAGCTAGGCGGGGCTTGTAACATATTCCGTACATAGGTCGCAAGCCTAGATTTCATCAATTACTATTAAACGGATTGTCTGTGATTTTAATAAAGGAAAGTCTTCCTTAATTTTGAAAAACCAAACTACTGTCTACAAGGTTAGTAGAAAATGCTTTATTTCATGAACCTAACATATTTTTAGACAGTTGATTTTTTACGAGTTGATTCGCATTTCTTGAGAAAACGAATAGACTTTGCTCAGTAACCGTACAACGTGCAAATTTTACAATACTAAGTTTTTAAATAGTGTTTCTTCAAACTTCGAAAATTCACTTTGTGGCGTCATTATGAACTTAATGAAAACAAATAACTTTGTGTACTCCACTATTTAATTAACAATATCGACATGTTTCAAAAACTATGTTTTCTTCGTCAGGATAATAAGTTTATAAAAAATAACAAATGACAAACAAGTATAGACAAAATATTAGAAAGGAGAGGTGATTAATTACTTAAAATATCATAAAAAAACAATTTTATAAAATAAATATAAAAATTATTTTAGGATGGGTAAAAAATTACATTTTCATAATAAAAAAATCATTTAAAACAAAACAAGAAGGCTAAATAACAAAATAAATTATTGTGAATATAAGTATTAATACGAAAACACATTTAAAAGATGGCTTTTTTTAATGTTTGGTTATTTATAATATTTAATTTACCATTAACACTTTTCTTAATTTCTAAAATTTCTAAATTATCTAATTGTATAGCCGTTGTGGCCTGCCTGATGACCGAATTCCGAGGAAGATACTATGTGCGATTCTAGAGAGTAGACTTCCAGTGAGCCGCCCCAGACCCCAGACACGACTGGGCGAGGCAACTCCAGAAACTGTGTGAGGAGAGGATGGGACTGCCATGGACGGAGGCCGAACAGTCAGCACAAGACAGGGACGTATGGAGGAGCCTTGTCGATGCAATGGGTCCCCGACCCGAATAGGATAAGGGGACGAAGATGATGATGATGATAATGATGTATACCCGTTGTGTTAAAAAAAATTTAAAATAGTGCATAACTCCATTGGTGACATATTACTTATGAAATGCTATGGCTTATATTTTTATGTGCCAGACGTGTCAGAAAAGTTCAGACGTGGTCGCCACGACGTTTTCAAAGTACCACACAGTCAGAACAGATTTTCTAGCATAACATAGCTTGACAAGACGAATGGTGCTTTTTTGTTTGTTTTTTTTTTAATTTAAAATTTTTTTTTTCTCGCAAACCACACTTAACATAATACATAAATTAGACAATAAACAGGAAGTCTCACGAAGCTGCCACATGGCTGCTTGTTTGGAGGTTCTACCTCAATATACATCCATTAATATTTGAAGCTATTGAATGAAATTTCTAAAACAGTGGATATAATATTTAATTACTCTTCAAATAATCAAAACATTTTTTTAATCCTACCTTCCCATTTTTTTTGCTTTAGTTCCACAAAGGAGGCCTTGAGAAAAAACATTCCCTTGGGGTATGTGTCGTTTTAGAGTTACTGTATTGAGGGTATTTTTAGGGAAAGGAGGGAGAGGAAGTTGTGGGAAGGCAAAAGGTGTGAGGAATCTGGGGGTCAATGTCTTCAGGAGTGACAGACGTTTGAATCTATCTTTCTCAAATCCGAACCGCGGTGTAAAGCCATGGATCGGGGGATTCTGGCTGAAGAGTTCAAAAGATCTCCCTCAACCAGTCTTTCCTAATCCGGTCCACCTCGCAGTAGGTGAGCAAATGCATCCGCCGCCTAGACTTCGACAAAGTGACCTGTTGCAGGTTTGTTAGATATCCAATAAATGGTTTCCTGGATGGCGGGTACCACCCAAATTGCAGTATGTATTGTTAAAGCAAGGTCTTTTGTTATGTAAACGGACGATTATTCTAACGTACATATTTTTTCAAATGCAGCAAGAAAGACATCGTTTGACGTATCATTATATGCATCTGTGTTTATAACATATATTATTAATATTACCATTATTACCAACAATGTTAAAAGGTCTTATTCAAATGCGCCGTTCGGTCACATCTTGCATAAGTGCACCGAGATTTATTTTAAATAGGAATAGGTTTTGGATTGCCTGTCAAAGCGATTTATTGCTTTAAGGAGAATTATTTATTTTAATTTATTCACAATAATGCCTTACGTAATGAAAAGAGAATTATCCGCAAGACAAATATTCACTATTCTAAGCATGTGTAATTAGATAGAGGTATACTGTCCATCAATAAACTACATTCTAGAACTAATTTATCCTAACCAAATCGGTAGATATTGATAAAAGCCAGTAAAAAATGTCAAACCTAAAAATAAAATTTTGAGCACCATGTTGATATAACGAAGATCACCAAGATGAGACTCGTCCAAGCATTTATTTTCGCTATTTTTCTATACGGCGTGGATACATGGATACTTAGAGAAAGCGAAATAAAACGGATAGACGCCCTCGTAATGTGGTGCTGGAGAAAAATGGTCAGGATTCCGGTGACCAGACAACTCAGAATGAAACCAAAACCAGAGACTCGGAACCCGCCAGTTTATTTAATATCTAAGGGAATCTAACCTATGGATCAATAAATAGTATTTATAGCCCTGTTTTAAAGGTGCATTCAACCTCACATCGACTTAAGTACACTCAATTATGTATTGCGCTATACAAGTTACGAGGTAATACTCAATGAAAGGGAAACTACTCTAAACTTATTCTGTTTGGCTGCGAACAGTTATTGAAATTTTATTAATGCAAGAACGACATGCATCCAAGACTTTACATCGTTATAAATTTTGGTAACGGTCATTTCTGTCATTGAAGCTTGTTTTATCTGTCTGTTTGTTGCATTGATTGAGCCTTTATTTATTTCAGTTAGTGTTTTATATGTTTAACAAGATAATCTCTGAACTACCTTGAAATTCGAGAGAGGTGACAAAAAGGTTGAATTTGAAATCGTTTCGTCATGCTGTGATATTTACAGGAACTTCACAGCCTGATAAATAGTCTGAGAAGATATATAAATGACCCTAATTTATTCGTTCCACATGCATGCCATTTTACACAAGGACAGTCGGAGAAACAACTCATCACCGACATCAAAAGTGAAATGAAATTATTTTTCATCCAAACCTGAAAATTATTTATACCCCAACCATCTTCCATCATCATTCTTTTTTTCCCATTTCCTTCCACCTCACAAAAATTAGGCTCAAGTTATGTTTAGTAAACCATACAGCAATTCACAGATGCCAAGAGCATTATTGGAACTATGGAAAGTGGGAACAATGGAAGATGATGTTATGGCGTAGAAGGTATCAATTCTTACCGAGCTATTACGAACTGTGCGGATTATCAAATCGACAGAGTCAATGACAGTTATGTATTTGGTGTTTAGCGAGATACAAAGATGGTGCGCGCCGTTGTACGAAGATGCGATTTGCATGAATTATGGGTGAACAATGTTGGCAATATTTCTGAGCGCCCAGTTTCACACTAGTAATGCTTAACGGCCAATGGATTATTTAGGTTAATGATATAAAAGATAAGACAATTGTATCATTATGTAGGTCCCAAAAACTGCGACAGGGTGAACATGCAGAAAGAATGCCAGAAGATAGGACTCCAAAGATTATGACTGTATGGGTGCTCCAGTGCATGGAAGCAACCCAGAGGCAGACCGAGGAAGGGGTGAATAGACTGCGTAGAAGAGAATTGGAGTAGGATGGGAAGACTCAAGGCGAATCCGAGGGATCTTAGTCAATAGCCAGTGGAGAACGTTTATGGAGGAGACCAATTCAAAAACCATGTGAATAATGAATGGTTCATGGCCCTTGACTCTAATATCCACATTTAAGGACCTACCGAACCAGGAAGCCTGCTCCTTGGTGAAGGACAGATCCCCCTCGGCGCCCAGCAGCGCGGGGATCAGAATGGTGGAGAAGCTGATGGCCATTCCCAGGTCCAGAAGGGTGAGATTCTGCGCAGACGCTGCAGCAATCTGGAAAACAGATGAAACCGCAGTTTAGTTCGGTTAAAAGATGATTAACAAGTTTTCAATCAAAACCATACATTATATAGATATAAGCTTACAGTTAATATTACATAAGGTGAGAATAATTATTGAAGCGAACGTAGTGATTTCTACCTCCTCTATTTTGTGGGTATCTTTCCAAATATCCCAAAAGTATTGTCTGTAAATATTATCAAGTGGGGAAAGGGAGCAGAGTGACATGAGAAAATGGGCCATCGGATAAACAGAGTTGATATAAAAGTGTTGCATCGGACAGCAGAGACTTATTATTTTAAATGTTATAAAATAAGAAACTGTTTATCTTTTCTTGCGCATTTCTACGATGACTTGTATTGATAAGATTTTTTATCACCGAACAAGTGTTGTGTTGCCTTTGCAAGGCCAAATTACTCGCACGACAAACCGTGCGACTTTAGTAATTGGAAATTAATGTTCGCCTCTATGACGTTTTGTTTTATCTCATATTGTTTCCATGAATTACTCGTACTTTCAGAGAAAAGAATAACTAACCCATTAACACGTGCAGACACTGTACACTTTATCCCAAGATATAGGGAAGAAATTGGCCGAATCAATAAGTTGTAATTTTTCTTTATTTGTTTTCTATTGGTATTTGTTACTACTTAACCTGTCTTTTATTTGTTACTGTAAGTGAACTGCATACTGCTTACTAACCCCGTATGCATGGACATTGGAGGGTCTAGAGTCGTTCAAATAACTGTAGCCTCGTTCAATAAAAAAACATAGTCTTGACGTGTGCGGTGAAGGAGGAAACCATATGTTTAAAAATAAGGAAACCATGTAAGTGGTGGGGTCCTCTACAATGTATTATATGAACTTATATTTTTAATACCAAAATACTTAAGTGAAACTGTAATTATTTCCTCCCACCTATAAATTTTAAGCTCCTCCCGTCCTAAAATGAGTTCTGCAACTAACTCTTCGGGATTTCCCTAGCAAGAAATAAGAACTGTAAAAAAAATAATTTAAGAAATTATTTAATGTGTTTTGGTTTGAAATCTGAGTTTTTTCATAGATTATAAGAACAGAACACATATATTGAGCTAGGTATTGAAATTTAAAAGTTTGTAAAGCATACCGTTAAGTGGAACGTTTGCGCGGCCCTTTTCAGCCCGTTTCTTACAAACCTTAATTTTGGATTTGAGATCAATATATCCAACCAAACTGAAAAATTATTTTTGTTATCAAAGGCATATCAAATATTTAGTACGGATGTGAGCTACTTTATTTATTTTTGTGTTACATTATAAGATATATTCCATTGAAGAATTTAGTGTTTCGTGATTTTTAGAGGCAACTTGGGCAATTATTTGTGAGTAAATGAAATACATTAAAAAAATAATTTTTCTTTATTTATTTTAAAAATACGATGAAAAATAAAATAAAAAATTGTTAAAAATGCAATTTTTAGGAAGTAATTTTAATATATAAACGACAAATTTTTGTTCCGCCGTAAATTTCCATAATAAATATAGTAAAATTTACACACAAATAATTGCCCAAAATGCCTCTAAAATCATGAAATATTATTTTTTTGATGGCCTTTATGTTATAATTTAAAGCAAAAATAAATAAAGTAGCTGACATTCGCACTAGATATTTGATATGCCTTTTGATTACAAAAATTATTTTTCAGTTTGTTTGGGTATTTTGATCTCAAATCCATTAAGATTTGTATGGAACTGGCCGAAATGGGCCACGCATACGTTCCTCTCCAAATTCTTAAATAATATTTTTTTAACATTGAGAGGGCCGAACAAGCGATAGAGAGGCACGATCGGCCTAAGCGTTCGGCTTATGACGCGTCAATGCAATTTTTCATCAATGTTTTCTTATGACGTTATCACGTAAAATTATCGTCCGCAAACCGACTTTACAGACAACCAAATTTTTTTGTATTACCAAAGTAAAACTGAGTTTTACTTAAATCACGAAATTCAAATGCGATGTCGATATACAATTTTGGGCAAGTTTAAAAGAGACAGACCATGTGCTGAATGGTCTACAACCAAAATGTACTAGACAGCGGTATATTTGTTTACATTCGTATTTGTACGGAAGGTACTTCTGGTGTTATATTCTTGATTATATATAGCTACAATAATAAATGTTTTCATAACAGTGAATAAGGTGGTACCAACAAGTCAAGAATATAAATGAATCGGAATTAAAAATGTTGAAGCTCACAAAACGGAACTAAAAACAGTATAAAAAATCTACAGGTGTGTACAATAGATAACTATGTTATTTGGTCGGGATTTTCCATTTGGTTGACCGAGACATCCATTTCAAATGGTTAACAATGGTATAAAATTATGTCATTCTACTAATTGTATAGAGTTCCATTGAAACACTTTGGTATGGCGAGTTACATAATAAACAATGTCTACTGAAAACGAATATTCAAACGTGTTCGAAATACGTAGAAGTCCCAGTATACAAATCCTCTTTGATGTATTACCATGTTAGTGGCTTTTGCTGAAATATATTACTTTTTATCTGTAATAAATATTTTTTAATATTCTTGTAACGTGCCTGGAAGGTCTCATTATAATACAATAACAATTTATTTAAATAAACAACTATAGTTTCAGTGTTTCTACTTTTCAAACGGTTAATTTGTGGTGCAACCCTTCAAATTATTTTTCTACCGAATTGGAAAAATGTATTTAGAAACGCACAATAACATAAGGCCGGAGTTATAGTTTTAATTACGTACAAATGTAAATACAAACGTACTAATGAGGCGGGTATGGATAACGTCACCCCGGGAATCATTTATTTGATAACCAACACCCCTGCCAACACACTCGCTCCAAGTGAGTTTGGTGATTTAGCAGGGGTGCTCGGGTTCATGGGGTGAGGTTGGTCATGGCGGCAAATGTGTTGGTCTACCTGCTGCGTGGCGTGCCGGATTTGGAGAGATGTTGAACGAGACCTAACCTAAGGAGACTCTACTGCCAGACTCTCTCGATACATCACCTTGCACCGCAATGGGAGGGATGAACTCCTGGACGCATTGACCCCTAGGATCCTACCTATTCCTTAAACCTTTTTCCTTCCCAGAACTTCCTCGCTTTTTTTTCCTAAAAATATGCTTCACACAGCGTAAAATTGGCGCTGAGGGTCTTTTTTTCCTCGCGGTCTCCTGTGAGGAGCTAATGTAAAAATAAAAAAAGTGAATTATTTCAGTGCGGGGTTATTATTTATCGTTTATCATAATCATGTTTAATTAATTTCAAACTAATACATAAGTATATATCGAAATAAATATTTATTTAACATAATAGGCCACTTGCGTCACATTTTTTTTTAATTTTTCCGGTTTAGGTAAATATTCTAAGACATTTTTTTTAAATTGTATTTTTGAAACCCTGGCGATTTTTTGAAAATTTCAATCCGAAAAATCGGACCATTTTTTTATGAACCGGAAAGACGGGACATAATGTATAAAGTACCTGTAACGAAGTTCGCAGGCAAAAAGGAAGTGAATTTTATGCTACTTCCACACCAAATCCAACCTTCCAACTCTGAACTCCACAATGGCGGACATCGAACAACAGATTTGGCGCTGTATCTTATCAGTTGCCCACAATTGTGCAGGTGATGCTTCAATTTCCATATTATTGATTTCGATTCGTAAAGCTAAAAAAATTAAAATTTTAAACAATTTTTATCCGCTACAATAAATTTTTTACCACTCTCCTTACATCTGTTCTGTGAATCGATTACGATTGTGGAATAAACACTTATTTATCATATGTTTAGCTGAAGTTGCCCGGGCTTTAGATAGAGTTTTTCGAATTCCAAGTGTGCAAAATTTTATCACTCTCGGAATAAAACTATAGATTTGTATAAAAATCGTATCCATCGTCCCCCCGGTTGTCCGCAATGTGACCGTCCACCCGCCACGGACGCTTTTTTATATAAATAGATAGATTTCGATGAACACACATGGTTTTTCAACTATTTAACATCATTTTGTAATTTCAGGCAACTTAAAAATTTGATCATCGTATGTTTATTTCACAAAAAGTAAGTATTTATCACAACACGAATCATTAATTAAAATCGAATATTTCTAAAGATATCCCTGAAAAAATACTTCAATCAAACGCTTGATTAATTAAAATTTAGGAAACATCAAAGGTTCACCTTGCCTGTTTCTCATCTAACATTAACTTCGTTCTTACACAACTCACAACGCACGTGAGCCGATCCCAACTAGCAAATAAGTTAACATCGATGGAAAGGCCCGAATACATTACTATAATCACAATAATTTCGTACACTTTATTTTCCTCTTTAGACTGCTGAATTGTTTATTTGAAAGTTGGGAACGGCTCAAAAAAAATAGTTAGGTAGGTTCCTACCTTGTAGTGAAGGTTGCAACTTTACAAAAAGGCAATATTTGGGTTAATTGAATCGCTTTGGTACGGAACATTCTAAACTTCTTTACCATGGAAGAAAAAATAATATGTATTTTAACACATCATATTCTGTCAGAAGGTCGGAAAATTTCCACTTTCAAATAAAATCCAAATAAGTTTAATATTTTTAAATGTATCCAAAAACTAAGAACTGTTTTTGAAAAGTGATAGAATACACTTTCAAATTTTATTATTAGAAATAAACATATAATTTCTGAAATATTAAAATTTTTGAAACAAACATAAATAAGTTTTAAAAATGACTCATCTTACGTATATAATTACTCAAATGTATTTGAAACGTTATTATCATCTCACGTTTTTGTCACTTCAGAAAAAAATAATTAGTTAAAATTTATTGAAATTTTGATTTTGTAGAAGTGCTAGTGCATAATTATTTTTTTCTATGGTTGAATTCTAGATTTGAATATAAAGTGTGGAGTTTTCTCTTTCTTACACTTTTTAGAGCATATTTCTCACCTTAACGTTGATACATTGATTTATATGAGACCTATGTGAGCTGGGACAAATTTGGTCTCCTGTGATTATACGGGTTTAAAGAAATTTGGAAACAGTAAATCTATAAAATCCTGGAATTAGAATCGAAAAATCTAAATGCACCGAATAATAAAAAAAAACTGTAATTCACCTTTCTACTAAGTACCTACAAAAGAACTTACTAAAATTTCGGCCAATTTTTACGGTAATGATAAAACTTCTGAATGGTGAGTCAATTAAAAGCTTCAGATATTAAATTAATTAATCGTCTCGTCATTTGGACAAGGTTCAAATAAACTTTTTTTTTTTCAAAAATGACCTTTGAATGCAAAACCATTTTTTTGGTAATTTTTTTGTCCAAAATTTATCAGAGCCGTCTGTGTTGTAATTCCGTAGATATTTGTTAGAAGAAGTTCTAAAATTAAGTTTTTAAAGCTTCCATTTATTTTACAAGGTCCTAAAATTGCATTGAACCTTTTGCAATTGGGGTCGTCCATTAATCACGTGGTGTTTTTTAGCAACTTTTTAACACCCTCCCCACCCTCTGGTGATATGTGGTGAGGTTTTAGACTACCCCACCCCCTATACCCAAAATCACGTGTATTTTTTTAGTACAAAGTATATTGAAATTTTCAGAATTTTGTTTTAAGGCTAAACATACGCGGCAACGATTTACGCACGTATTCGGCGTCAAAATCACAGACTCACTGGTGACTGGTGAGCGGTTATTGCAACGCGCGGGGAAACGGTGAGTCAAGGCCACGCGCCGCTGTTTGGTTTAGAAATCGTGCGTTCAACGAAAAAAAAATACACGTGATATCTCATTATATCCCCCCCTCTTCCTTGTGATATTTCTTGATTTTTTCGAACTCTTCCCCCCCCCCCCCTCCCTTTCGAGCATCACGTGATTAACGGACATCCCCATTACTATTATTTTATCTGATAGATGATCGTTTTTACGAGGCGCAGCGTAGTAATCACTTTAGTTGGGTACTAACTTAGTTTTACAAAGTTTTGACGTTGCCCTGGAGCTCTAGCACGGTAACATCGATGCCTTTACAATATCGGATCGATTGGCGTAACTTCCGATGATTTTATATTTCGAGACATCCCGAGCACAGTTTCACCGTTGACAGCCGAACCGATAATTGACATTAACCGACATTGACTAAATAAGAAATTTCTTCGAATTGACACTATGAAATGTCAAACGCCAAGCAACTATTTAAAAACATTAATGAATTGACAATGTTGAATTTAAATACTAACCAAAATATGCATTGGCAGTCTGCATTTACTTTTGACACTTAACGCGAGTTAATAAGGTCTTTATTCCTACTTCAACCACTTAAGTTGCTCAAAGATCGAACGGAATAAATTGGTCGCGCCTTAGTTGCATTATTTAAGTTTGTAGATCGCGTATACGACTTCTTTCAATTCTAAAAGCTTCGTTAGTTGAACTCCGTTCATTAATAAGCCAGTTATTTTTCATACGAACGACATTATCCAAATAAATGCGTAAAATATTGACAGTTAAACGAAACTTATCTGATGCTATGGAGTCCGGGCTAAAATTTATCAATAATTGTCGGTGGCAATATTTCTTACCAATAATTGTTGACCAGGGGCTCTAGCATGGTGAAATCGATAATTTTACAATATCGGATAGTTAGGAGATTTGATTTTATATCGATATCCGATGATTTTATATCGACATCCCTAGCACAGTTTCACTGTTGATCGCCGAACCGATATTGGTGGGGAATAAATTAGAACTCAATATACGCTGGCAACACTGGCGGATATGTCTATAAATTCACATACAGAAACGTCAAACGCCAGTCAAATACGTAAAAATATGAATAATTTGGCAATGTTAAATTGAAATACAGACCTAAATATGCATTAGCAATCCACGTTTACTTTTTGACACTACGCGGGAGTTAATTAGTTAATCATTTTTTTAGTCATATTTCAGCCATTTTAGTTTATCAAAATTCGAATGGAATAATTTGGTCGCGTTTTAGTTGAATTATAAAGTCTACGGATCGCGTATACAACTTCTCTCAATACAAAAATCTTCGTTAGTTCAATGCGTTCATTAAATAAGCCAGTAATGTTGATTAACGAACGACATAATTCAAATAAATGCATGTATTGACAGCTAACCGGAACTTATCTGATACCTACTATGGAATCCGGGCTAAAATTTAATGAATTATTATGCTCTAGCTGGTTGCACACGGTTCTATATCCACGTTTAGGTGTGTTCTAAGTAAGTACACGTCCTACTTAAAAAATTTCCTTTAAATTATGTTAAACCAAAATACTTCATTCAAACAAAATCATAAATCGGTAAAAAGATTATGAGAAACCGTCTTTGCAAACATTGACGCCCCATATCTCAGTATAAGATAAAGTCAAATTAGAACCCTGTCCAACCAAAGTGACGAAATTTCGTGTTGTACCTACGGTAGGCAAAAAACGAGGAGCATTTTTTTGCTAAAATCAAGGTCAGTTCTGTGCCATCAGTCATCAATGTAAACTGTATTGTTCGAGCGAGGTCAGTTATTCGATTCTCTTTGGGACCTTAATTCTCAGATGGACGGATTATATGTTATCAGTTATCACTCAATGAACAATGGATGCAGATGATGTGGCGACCTCCCTAAAGGACGACGCTTTAATTATATTTATTTATTTTTTTTTTTTTTTATGTTGTATTTACTTACTTATTACGGTTTTCATTTTCTCTTTAAATACATCCTTTGATTCATGCATTTTGATTTTGTTTTGGTGAAGGGTGAATTCAAATCTTAAAAAAGAAAATTCGCCCACTTCCCGATATCCGATCGACCTGAAATTCGGCAGATAGACTCGTTGTCGATTACAAGTATTCTTACAACTTTTTGTTGATATCACGTACCCACGCAATTTTCTGAAATTCGGTGACATTATATTTAAAAATTTACAGCAGTTAATATAAGAAATAAATGTCGGTACCATCCGATTACTAGGTGGTTTAGCTGTTAGCGGTATTAACTTATTTTAGTCAGTCCTTGGAGAGGTAGGTGCAATCCTCAGTCAAACTAAAACAATACTTCATTTACTTTGAAATTGGCTACTGGACGGCCTAACAGATTGCGCAAACAGGTCGACATTGAAAATAGATATATATTATAGGAAAGAAACATTGTTTTAAAGGGTTGATTTTTTTTTAAATTGTTTTTCTCTTAAAATGTAATTCATTCTATAAATTGTTTATTTAGTAATAAAGACAAAAATATGTCCACTTTACAGATTCATCGCTAGGAAAAATGTTTTTCGCTAACTGAAATAAAGAATAATGTATTAACTAGCATAATATTAAATAATGGGATATTTGCTACTTTATTCGACTTATGTCTGGCCTGCAGGACATGCTTTTCACGAAAATAAAAAAATATATTTTTACTAAATTTCTGAAAGGTTTCAAACTATTATCTTTGAAGGACAACATTTAAATATACCTACAAGTGTTCACACAAAATTATTTCATTATTTTCAAATTTGTTAAGGCATTAAAAAAATTACTCTTAATTTTCCTCATTACAATTGATTCTCCCGGCGTTGGGATTGTGTGATAACTTTAAGATACTTAAAGTTAGTAAATTATACATAATTCTTGTGTTGTTGCTGTTTCCGGCAAATTTACTAAAATGGAAACATTACTACACCAAGAACATTTCATACTATGGGAAATCAGTATTTAGTGATGTTGATATATTTAATATCAACTTGGCGAGTTTTGTGGATCTTGTAAAAAATATATTCCACTATACCTAAAAACACATCTGTATTTTTTTTTTTTTGACATGATAACGTCTTACTAATCGATGAACGCCGGCAGTACTCACGAAAAAGCATGACTCATTGTCACGTTCCGCCTGAGCCGAGCGTGCAGCGAGAGCGCGGAACAAGCGTTCGGCTTGTGACGCATCTATCTCTCTTCCACTCCATCGTTATTATATGACGTTATCACGTAAAATTATCGTCCGTAAACCGACCTTTTTTTTAATATTACTTTAATGATTATTTTTTGCGAAACTTTTACTGAGTTTCGGTTGTTTTTGTAAGATCCTCCCCAACCGATAATTCCGTAGATAAGTAATGAATAAATAAATTCATAGTACACATTTTTGATTATTTTTGCATTTAAAATATTTCATAACCTAACAATATACATTTCCTTATTCTTTTAACTAGCTCTGAAACGTGACTATTCCAATTCAGGTTTTGATCAATGATTACACCGATATATTTTAATTTCGGAAGAAGAGTTAATTACGGTACAGTTAGGATTATGTTGTTTACAGAGAACATGATCAGTGATCACACTTTTCGTCATGGATTACAATATTGACTTTATGATCACTTGACTTGAATTGTGTGCATTTTTTATCTAAATTCATTTTTACTATTTCTTCATTTGTTTAAAAATTCTCATGAATTTATTGTACTACCAAACATGTAAAAGCCCTCTGGGCGTTAAATAAATAAATAAAAAAGGTCTAACATGGACGATCGATAAACCCCTACAACAAAACAATATTGACAAAATCACATCAAAAAAGTCATTTTTTAACTCCACACAGGAGGCCCTGAGGAAAATAATTTCTCTCAGGACCTATGTCATCTGAGATGCTGTGTGGAGGGTCTCTTTGAGGAAAGGAAGGAACGAACATTGGTCTTGAAGAGACCCATGTTGCAGGAAGGAGGAAACACAAAAGCGGCAAATCGTTCCACAGCCCAGCTGTTGAGCATAAGAACGAGTCGAAGAAGCGACCCGTTCTCACGTGACAAATGTCAACCTTTTACATATGTTGGGCATGCGTTTGGGCGTGTTTCTCGACTATGCACCGAAAGAATCAATGACGCTAGTTCCTCGGAACATCTTCCATTGAAATACCGGTGGAGCAAGGATAACATTCCCACCCGACGCCTGTGCTCTAAAGATTGCATTATTTTGTTAATCTTGGAGAATCTATCAAAAGGACTGTCCTTTTCTGCACAGAGTGGAGGGTTTTTTCTGAAATTTTGGGGCTCCAGACCAGAGGTGGCTGCCAAATTCAACCTTGGGGCGCACTTGTGATTTGTACAAGGTTTCAACAAAATTTCATTTATTTCATTTTTACTCCAAATAATGTCAGGAATCTCTGAAATATTTCGCATTATTTGTACTAAAGTACACAACGACGTATTAAAACGATATTAATCGAAATCTTTTACTTCTAAAGAGGCCAATAAGTAGCAAAACGCAATTTGAAAGTTGAAAAATAACCATAATTATAATTACCCATATGTTTATCTTGATTATCTATGTCAAGGATGGCTACTAAGAAGTTCACAACGAAAATGGATTCAATAGAGAACGGTTGTTTATTTTAGTTCATAAAAAACAGGTGTTGTGCAAAACTTTGTTTACAATATAATCATTCGGTTCAATGTACCGTTATAAATCATTGGTTCCGTCCGCACAACGCACCAAACCACGAGAACAAGCAAGTAAATTAGAAAACATATGTACATTAAAACGAAGGCCTATACGCTCTGTTTTGCCCTTTTGCTCTTTGGGAGCGGCTCAGCGCTTTGGTGTGGACGAACTATTATCAACCTATGTGCAATATTTTTATTTACGTATACTTCGCGTAAAATTATACATTTTTAACTTTTTCAAACTTTGCAAATTCTTTGTGGCGTCATTATCAATAAATGAAAACAAATAATTTTGTGTACACCACTATTTAATTAACAATATCGACATGTTTCGAAAACTATGCTTTCTTCGTCAGGATAATAAGTTAATAAAAAATAACAATTAAGATTTTTTATTATGTTAATGTAATTTTTTACCCATTCTAAAATAATTTTTGTATTTTATTTTATATAATTGTTTTTTATGATATTTTAAGTAATTAATCACTTCTTCTTTCCAATATTTTGTTAAGCCGTTAAGCCACCAACTATTCTCGTAAGAACGGCAGCATAAATTTATTAAATATACTGAAAATAATAAGAATTACGTATTCTTGAATTTGATATTGTTTTTTTTTACGTAAGCTCCGCACGGGAGGCACTGAGGAAAATAATTTCCCTCAGGGCCAATGTCATCTTTAGGGATGCTGTGTGGAGGATCTTATTAGGAAAGGAAGGAGAGGATGTTCTGAGAAGGAAAAGAGTGTGAGGGGTGGGTAGGAATCTGGGGGTCAGTGTGTCTAGGAGTGACGGACATATGAATCCATTCCTCCCACTGCGGAGCAAGGCGATGTTCCGAGAGAGTACAGCTGGAGAAGTCAAAGGGACTCCCTCAACCATTCTCTCCTGATCCGGTCTGCCATACAGCTGGTGGGCAGACGCATCCGCCATCAAGACCTAGACAAACCTCACCCCATGAACCCGGGCACCTCTGCTGAGTCACCAAACGTAGCGAGTGACCTATGGAAGAGGTGTTGATTTTCTACTAAATGGTTCCCGGATCGGCGGTACCTGTAACCGCCTTATAAGTTATATTATAGTAATTATACTATATATTACAGCAATATTTAACTCGTTTGTAATTTTCTCGATAATTGTAGTCCTGTAACCCACTTGGATTTGAATCTAGATATACTGGGTTCGAAATTCTGCTACGGTAAATAAAAATTTGTCAATATTATATCGGTTTTTAAATAAATAAATTTACCATTCAAGTCATCTCTACATATTATAAAACAAATTCCTCCGCCGCGTCTGACTGTCTGCCTGTTCGCGATAAACTCGAAAACTACTGAACGGATTTTCACCAATGGAATGATTCATGAGGAAGGTTTAGGTCTATAATTTTTCAAATTTGTATATCGAAATTCCTAGAATGGACATTGGCTTGTCTGAGGCCTAGGAGTCGAAATGTCTTATTAAGAATTTGGCGACAAACTTTTTCTTTCAAATCGGCAGATAAAGACTACAAGTCTAGGTCTTTCTCACATTGTTCTTGTCTGTTCATTGCTTGAAGAAATGTACCTAATCAGATTTTTCCATTGTGTGGGAAATATCCTAAATCGAGGTCGCAACATGCATAATGCACCGCGAATGCGTAATTGTTATCAAATAGTAATAAATTGCAATCTCTAAACATCGGCGTTCGGTCAGTTTTGACGTTACTGTGCGTTTGCCGCAAACACGCTAGTTATTACCACTAATTATACTCAATATCTATTGAATATGCAAACCATTCTATACAGCATCCACATTGATGACAGGCACTGAGGAAATTTTATTTCTCTCGGGTTCTCTCCTTTCTTGAGCTTAAGTAAAAATATTTTATGATGAAAATGTGTGCGGTCTAAATTATGAAAAAAAAGCAAAAATGTAATTTTTTTGTTCAAACTTCGCAAATTCACTTTGTGGCTTCATTATTAATTTGTTGACATGTTTCAAAAACTATGTTTTCTTCGTCAGGATAATGAGTTAATAAAAAATAAAAAAAGACAAACAAGTATAGACAAATAAGAACATAGACAAAATATTAGAAAGGAGAGGTGATTAATTACTTAAAATATCGTAAAAAACAATTATATAAAATAAAATATAAAAATTATTTTAGGATGAGTAAAAAATTACATTCACATAAAAAAAATCTTTTAAAACAGAACAGGAAGTCTAAATAACAAAATAAGTTATTATAAATATAAAGTATTAGTACGAAAAAAAATTTAAAAGATGGATATTTTAAAAAAAAGTTTGGTTGTTTATAATACTTAATTTACTATTAAAACTTTTCCTAATTTCTAAAATTTCTAAAGTATCTAATTGTATACCCGTTGTGTTAGTGTGTAAATTTTTTAAACCTTTATTAATATCAAAAGAATAGTGGCGAACACAAAGTTATTTGTTTTCATTAAATTAAAAGTTAATTTTTTAAGTATTGTAAGTATTGAATTGTTATTAAGTTTTCTTCGTTAATTATTTTTTTTGTGCTGCCGACTACCAAACCAAACAAATTTTGAAATCTTTCAGTGTCAAAAATGTCAGTGTCAAAAACCATATCAACCATAAAAACCAAAAAAAAATTATGTTAAGGTTGGTCTGGAATGGTGGATCATCATGTATATAGGTGTTTCTTAGAAAAAATAATGGTGTAACCACAATTTATTTTAGGGAAAAATCAGTTTATGCCAGACTTGAAGTAACGCACATTAAACAACAAACAAAAGAGGACACAAACGTAAATAATAGATACGAATACTTATCACAAAAGGACACAAACATAAAATGATAGATACGAATACTCATCACAAAAGGACACAAACACAAAATAATAGATACGAATACTCAAATGGACACAGACATAAAATGATAGATACGAATACTTATCACAAAAGGACACAAACATAAAATGATAGATACGAATACTTATCACAAAAGGACACAAACATAAAATGATAGATACGAATACTTATCACAAAATTTCGATGTTTGAACTATTTACAATTGCTTGACCCAAGACCACAAGTTTATAACTACATTATTAATGCATTGTAATGACGTTGTCAAAACCGGCTTTTCCTCCCATCGCGTCGGATGTGAATAAATTATGACAAAGATGATTTATCGAAGTACATTTATTTTATTAATGATTATTCCTATTAATTACATATTATTCTATAAATTTGGTTAAAAAATAAGTTTCTAAAAATAGTTATTTAGTTCCATTTTTAGCATTCAGAGATATGCTTGTCAAACTGCAACAATATTTTAGGACAATCTTATAAGGAATTTGTCGTGCATTTGTCGACAAAGGTAGAAAACCTTTTGCTAAAAAAATTTGTAATGAGCCCCATCACAGCTTCACCTTGGGAATTCCTTGGTCAAGAAAACTATTTTTATATCTTCTCTTCCATAATGAGCTCGAGGAAAAAAAACAATACCCGGTATTTACTAGGGAAGGTACTACTATTGTTTGTTCACAAAGAATTAAGAATAAACACCTCATAGTGCTCCTGTCTGTAATCTGTACTGTGTAGAGAGGGGAAATATGTCGCCACCCGGTTAGGCATCGATGTTACGCGAGTTGTGGTAGGGGATGTAGGAAGGTTTTATTATTGCTAGTCTTGAAGGGGCTCGGAATACATGAAGGAGGTAAAACAGGTGCCGGTAGCTCGTTTCACAACTAGCCGACTTACACAAAAATGAGTCGATGAAAAACTCATTCTTACGGAGCCAACGTTACCTGGGAACGGGTGTTCCGCTCGTGTACATCGAGTTTCACGCACGTGCACCAGGTATCAACGCTGGTAACTCAATAGAGAAATCTACGTTGAGTGATGTAGAACAGACTCATCATGCCTATTGATTCATCATTGCGTCTAATGATAAAGCACATGCATTAGAGGAGGCAATCGGATTGTCAATCAGTTTATCAAGTATAGTGGCTCCCTCATTTAATAGTTGAGCTTACTTTAAATTTCTACAAGGTCAGCATCTGGTAACTATTGAAGAATCTGCTAGCACTATACACCATAAAAGTTGTTTAGTTTCCAGAAGGCCAGATTTACTCTAGTTACTATGGAGCTGGTCTGATATACTTACTACAAGCTTTTCAATGAAGTGTTTTTTGGGGAGGGTGCTCCCATCAATTTGCACCAGACAGTCACTGATTTCTCTTTTTGCCGAAATCCAGGTCTCAACTACCGAATATTTGAGACATCGAAACTGACTTGGTCTTATCCCAGACACGAACCTTCACGATAGTTGTGGACTATTTGTCTCAAAACTCCCTGAGCTGTTCGGAAATCCTAAGTGGAAGAGGGCTGGCGAACGATGCAATCGTTATCGTAGCAATTAATTGGTGCGCATTGCACATTTAACGAGATGAAAACCAATGTCGCCAATGTGACTTATTATCTTTGATCTACCCCATTTATCACACACCGTATCTTCCCTATGCTTGCCTGACATTGCCATCCCATTTGATTTCCATAAAAAAAGTGAAACACAGTTTTGCATGTGAAATTTATTTATTTATTTATTTATTTATTTTATTTTAGGGAAATCAACAGTTTACAGCTTGCTTAATTTGTACATGTTTAATTTACCTATCTGATAAACCAATTATAGATTTCCTCATTATACTATTACATTATGTATATATAAAATAAAAAAGTAATCTTACAATAGCTAAGAGAAATTACATTATTACAACAAGAGGCAGTACATAATATAAGTCGTTACATAAATATATCATACAGTTTTGTACTCATTTAATACATTTTTAATAGATTTTTTATATTTGTTTTCATCACAATTATCTATCTCAGAGAGAATATTATTATACGTTGAACACAGTCTTATAAGGCAAGCATTTTTATTTGAATTTGTATTGCAGTGTTTTTCTTTAAAAATATTACATGAACGTGTGTGCCGTGTAGGTACTTTGAAATCGATTCTGTTCAATAATTCAGGGCAGTCTGTAATATTGTTTACAATTTTAAATAGCAACATTGCATCTGAGAATTGTCTACGTACACTCAATGTATCAATTTTGAAAAATTTTGTTGCATCCAAGTAATTATTAAATCGATTGTGTGATTTATAAGAAATGTATTTTATGAATTTTTTCTGAATCGATTCAATTTTGTTTATATGTAATGCATAAAATGGGGACCACACAGTTGACGCAAACTCTAGATGGCTTCGTACATATGCAAAGTATAGTTGTTTGATAATTACAATGTTTGTGAATTCTTTTGTATTTCTTACGATGAAACCAAGCATTTTAGCTGCTTTATTTGTTATTTGAGCCAGAAAGAATGGCCAGAAATTTGGATCACGAAATATATTTACATGTCATTCGTTGTATTCTTCTTTATTCTATGTTTGTTCGGTGCGTTATATCCATCCATACTAATTTTATAAATGCGAAACTGCTCGAGTTTGTTTATGACCTTTTCAGGCATTAACCAATAAAAAGACTTTAAAAATTCATTCACCAATAGAAAGCTAAATTATATGCGCAGACTATATGTTGTATATGATGGTAAGCTCTGGCGTTATGAAATTATAAATATTAATATATTATATTTGTTATACGTTTTCTGTCGCTAACAAAAACGAGTTAATTGCAAATGTCAGAAAAAAATCATTCCCAAGGAAACAATGTTGATATATTTGTGGGCTCTAAGCTGGTAGGTACTCAGCCCCTTGGTCAGCTACTGCCCCAGAAAATTCAAATATTAGAATATGTTTTGTTTTTTTTGGACAAGCTGGAAAAAATGTCAGATAAGAGTTCCTACATTAGAAATATAATTTTTTTTTTTTTTTTTTTTTAAATTTATTTATTTATTTTATAAATCAACAATCCAGTCCCGCTAAGCCAATTGCAATTGGCTTGACAGCAGGTGCTTATAATTCCTTACAAATATATTTAAAGTTATAATTTACATCTTTTATCTACAGTTAAACATTTTTTCATAAATTTTATCAAGTATCAAGTATCAAAATAAATATTCTTTTTCCAATAACCAATTTTTCACCATATATTTAACCTTATTCATAGAATTATGTTGCTTTATATTGTCAGGTAATAAATTAAATATCTTCGGTATGTTGTATTCAAACGTTCTCTGTCCGTACTTATTATTGAATTTCGGAACTATTAACCCGTCGTTACGCGTGAATCTAGTGCTATATTTATGATCTAGTTTCTCTTTATGCTGCGGGGTAAATATATGCTGAATTATAATTTTATACCATAGTATTGCCTTCACAGGTAAAATTTTTGCACTCTGAAACAGCAACGGAGTATTGTGTCTTTGTTTGAAAATGTTAGGGACAACTAATAATTTTACAATTGCGTTTTGTGCAACTTGTACCTGTTTCAATTCGTAACGATTATAAAGACAGAAAAATAAATAGTGTAATTTTGTATTATATTAACAAACTTCCAAATATTTAATTAAAAATAAACTTCCAAAATGTTTGTAAGCGCATAAATTCCGAAAGAATGAACAAAATTGGATAATTCTTTTTTTCTTTGTGAAATTTAGGTGGCAGGCTAGATGTTTGAAAACTGAATGTAAGGGAATGAATGTATGGAATGCGGGAGGGGATGGGGTGGGGAGGAGGGGGGATAATTGATAAGTTCAACCGCTACAGTAATTTCCCGTAATACCATGCGAGCGAAGCCGCGGGGAAAAGCTAGTATTCGTATAAATGAAAAACCATGTTTCAAGGATAAAAAAAGCAAGTTTACCTTGTTTTGTACGAAAAAAAAATGCAAAAAACATGTTTCCGTAAACTTTTTATTAATTTGAATATTAATAAGAAATTAACGGTACTTAATCAGCAAAGAATATATAATGCTGCTTTAAAAACAATCATTTTATAATTTTTCTTTGGATAAAAGAAAAAATTATGTTTTTCAAAAAAATTTGACCCATTCTAAAAAAACGTAACCCACTCGAAAGTAAATACTTTTGTTGGCCGGTAAAAAATCATGTCTTCTTCGACACGGTTTTTTTTTAAACTTGGATGTAAAAATGACACAAAAAACCGTGAAAACATTTTCAAAACCACGCACATGGCAACACTGGTATATAAAAGTTGAAAAATCACATCATGTAAACATAACGATTATAAGTACGGTCGGTGGTAAGAACAGTGTTCGTGCGAATCTAACAAAGCTGAAATCATAATACTGTTTGTTTAAAAAATACAACAAACGCCACTTATTGTAAATATGCATTGTTATCGACTTTTGTACTGTGGTATTTGAAAACCGTTAGCTCTCGTAGGCACCCAGGTACCAAAGTCTATATAAATATAAATCAATATGTGTTTCTATGTATGTAAGTATTATTATGCATTGCTACATTAAGCCGCCGCTATCCGAATTTCGACCGATTTCTTACATATCTCCCTTAAAAGTTTTAAGCTCTTAAAAAAGTATATGTTATTTTTGAAGATAATATCTAGACACGTACCACGCCCAAGCGCAAATTATGAAATTCCCTCGTTAGAAAAAAATCGCAAAGTATGCTCCAAAAATTATTTAAAACAAGTCTATTTCTATTATTTTACAAATTATATTTGTGAAAAAATTCACAATGTTTCTTTAAATGACACTTAAGACACCTTACATGAGATTTTTGCTCTATTTTAAACGGTCATGTTTTATTAAGCATTTTCCCAAGTTTCGCATCAATTTTTTCATTGAAAATATTGGCGCGCTCTGTCCAACTTTTGTCTTCTTCTTTTTGGGCAGGGAAGCGTCGCCTTAAGCATAGGAAATGTTTGAAACTTTCTAAATACGTTCTTTCCAACCCCGCGTAGGTTTCTGGATTATTACAACCACATGACTATGTACATCATAAAACTTTTTTAATCATTACAAAAACTCTTGCAAAACTTTTAAAAATATCACAATTTGAGAATGACATTTTCAAACCATCGATTGTTTAATCAAAATTCAATTATCTTTAATTTAATTAATTTACTTGAAGTACTAAGTATTTTAAAATTAAATTAAAATTTGATGGATTGTTCTTATAATACACAAAAATGATTGATTGTAATATTCGAAAACTGAAAATTTGTATAAAAACAATTGCAATATGTGGCACGCGAGCCGCTTGAAAATCTTACTGTATCGGGACTGAATATATTGAATGCGGCAGAAGAAAGGGGATCGCGGGAAGGGGCTCGTGGGAGAGGGGTGGAGGAAGGCGGGGAGGTGGAGAGGGAACGCGTGAGGGGAAGGGAATATGGGAGGGGAAGGGTAGGCGCAAGGGGAACGGACGAATGGGAAAATACACGCATGAAGAAACAATTTCTTTATTAGTGAGATAGGAACGCATACCGGGAACTCGCTAGCATGTTATAAAATGTAGTATTTATATCATGATTAGCCGAGCAATTGCTAGAAATAAACCAACTACTGACAAATTATATAATGTAAATATTGAAACAATGTTAGTTAATAACAGTCAAAGATTTATTATTGTGTTATTGATTATTTTATAATTATATAATCTAGATATTGAAACAATATTAGGTTATAACTGTCAATAATAATAACGTAATATTTAGGTATATAGCGCAGTTTAGTGCTATTTCATTTCAAGTGCGCTGTATGGAACACAGAAAAACAAGGTCGTGAATGTGATGCGATATTGAAATCATACGTACCAATTATTCTCTAGAGCAGGGGTGCCCAACCCAACCGTGGGCAAGCAGGAGGGGGATAAACGGCGGATATTACCGTTAAATTTTAACTGTAATTCGGTAACGAAACTTATTATCATTGCGAAGCCTCGACCTTTAATGCTAAACTGTCTATACACGCGTCTGCGTGTGTCCTTTGCACTCACCCTCCACTTATTAAAATCAGATCAGTTGCATTCGATCTTCCGCGGAAAAAATATACTGGTCAGAATTGCTAAATGATTGCTAAAATAAATTCTTAGTACGGCGATGCGCCTGTCTCTTTTCAAGCAATCAATCAAAATCCCCATCCTGAGTACGAGTTCTAATAACAAGAAAGTTCTAATTTCACAAAATATAATACAAATGTGATTTATGTTAAAAAAAATTCTTTCTTTTTTGTATGAATACCAAAATCCAAAATACAGAAAGCTGAAAACTTCATTTTGTGCCACATGTAAGAGGCGGGCCGCAGGTTGGGCATACCTGCTGTAGAGTCTAGAGCCCATTATCGCATGTTATTGTTGAACCAGATAGAAACTTGTTGTTCAAAGGGCACCACATCCCGGTTAAAGGAAAGGTCCAGGGTTCAAGCCTTGGTCACAAAACAACCTTTTTTCTTTTTTACTGTTTTCAATCATCGTGTTAATTTTCATTAATATAACTACAAATCTTATGCATAAAAAAATACTAGGTGCCGAAACTGCAAAAACTCTAAAAAATCGATACATAAAAAAAATTATGAAACACGAGTGAAAAACTCCATGAAGATAGCACAGATCTTTTAGTCATTTCTTTCACGAGCTACGGAGCTTTTAAATATAGTTGTGTTGTTGGTTACATACTTTTTTTTATATACGAATACCACACAAGAGTCCAAACTGCTCCCGTCTGGAGCTAATGAGATTATGGCATCCCCAATTGGGGATTGTTGTGAGGCTGAAGGTAGTGGAGAGTGGGAGGATATGGGGAAGAGGAAGGTGGGGAAGTACCTGGCTATTCAGATCTGGTCACCAAACATGCTAAAACCATTTCAAGAAACGTTTCAATTCTGAATTGTGGTCTTACACCACCGCGATACTGAGAGTATCTTCCACTCTAAAACGTGCCGCAAATATATACTACCTATATATGGTTTTTAATGAATTTATTGTCAAATACCACAAATTAATCAAATAAAATTTATTTGCGCATGCTGGGCTCGAACCCGCGACCTTCGTATTGTGAGTCCAGAGTCTTACCCCTCGACCACGGAGGCCGTCAATAAGAGAGAAAATTTCGACAACAGGATGCTAAAATCCCGGGTTAAGCCGGTTATTGAAGACAGTTAGTTACATATTCATAAAAAAGACAACGTCATAAGTATTCTTACACACGGATAATTTTATTCGATTTCTAGAAATTTATTTTTGTCTGGAAACAAGAGAAACAACTCCTAACTTCTTTGTCAAGAGTCAAGGATCTTACTGCCCAGCCTCGGCTCTTCAAAGATCTGAACATTTCTGCTGCATTTCAATGTAATATATTCTCCAAAATAATTTGAAAAAATTCGATCTTAGCTTTTTATCAGTTGCATTCTGATTAATTTGGTAATCAAATTGCAAATACTTACGCGGCTATTGCGCAATATTATGAAATAACAATCGATGATGTTTTACTAGTTGAAGTCCCGGCGTTACCCGGGCTTTACACAGAGGTTTTCTAAACCAGATGTTGACAGTAATTGTCCGCTTATTTTGAATGTCGCATGTAAAAAATTTCAATACGCGAGTATCAAAATTCGCTTGAAGGGGTGGTAAAAACGGATGGGGGTAGTTTTTTTTACTTCCAGTGCCAGTGACCACCCTCTTGCTTTGAAAGTCAATTTTGAAAAAAAATTATCAATCTCAGAAAAAACTGTAGGTTTGTATAAAAAACGAATTAACGTATCCCAAAAATGTCTGTAGCGGACGGGTGTAAACCGGGCGGGCGGCTTGGATTGATTTGAAAACAAATCTAGAGTTTTATTTAAAGACTTGTGAAATTTTCCAAAATTTACCATCAAATTAAGAGGGAGGTTACTGGTTACATTAGTTTTCGAAAAACTCAGCATAAAACTCGACAACGCCGGGGACTTAAAGTCCGGGGACGGCCGGCGTAGCCCAGCGGTAAGGCTCTTGGCTCGCATTCCGAAGGTCGCGGGATCGAATCCCGGCGTGGCAAATAAATTTTATTTGATTAATTTGTGTTATTTCACAATTTATTCAATTAAAATAATATATAGTATATTTGCGGCACGTTCCAGAGTGGAAAATACTCTCAGTATCGCCCTGGTGTAAGACCACCATTCAGAATTGAAACGTTGCTTGAAATGGCTTTAGCCGTGTTTGGTGACCAGATCTGAATAGCCAGGTACTTCCCACCTTCCTCTTCCCCATCTCCCTCCCCTCCCTACTACCTTCAGCCTCACAACATACCCCAATTAGGGGATTCCATAGTCTCACCGGCTCCAGACGGGAGCTGTTGGGACTCTTGTGCGGTATTCATGTAAAAAAAAAAAAAAAAATTGAAATTCTCGCAACAAATTTGGGATTGGATTTAACTCGGAGGTAATTACTTTTAAGACAACTATTTACATCAGGGGAGATGGAAAATTATGCACGAAACAAGTTAAAGGTTCTTAGTTTGTATAAATAATATGTACGCATACAGATTGGAGCGGACCCTTACGGCAAACTTAACTTCGTGTTAACAAAGTCAAACATGGTGGCAAACATATCTTGACCCAAGAAATTATGATCTTTGAAACAATATGGATTATTTTTGTCTTACTCTGCTTACTGGTTAATACGCAATATTTCTTATTCAAACAGTTAGATTTAGCTTTACTATCGCAAAAAGTGAGTATTTACGTCGGGGAGACGAAAAAATATGCATAAAACATGTATGTTACATTTAAATTTTGTTAAAATTATTTCACTCGCGCGGTACACGCCATTCTTATTTTCATCATTTTTTGGTTTACATTTCATAGACAATCAATGCTGCCAATCATAGAAAAAAATATTATTGCCATTATAAAACAATACTTTATTCGGGTTATGAAGTGAATGCATTATTGACAAGTTTGAACCCGTATTTTTAACAAAAGAACATGGAATGGAACAGGTATTAGAATAATTGCACATACCCGTTAAACAAACCCTGCTTTGCCAAACAAACCATTCAAAACCTGGGATGTATGTCTAAATTATGATGACATCCAGCTTTCGCAGCTTAAATCTGGACCCAGGAATAATTCGAAGTAGTTAAGTAGGTACCTAAGTAGTTAAGTACCTACTTCGAATTATTCCTGTTTTTATTTTGACGAGAATTTATTTTATAAGGTTGGTACTTCTATTAGTTAAAAAAAGAATATTCCGTATTATCCGTGTATCGAACTTCAACATCACGAACGTTCCGTATTATCCGTGAGGTGGGCTTATACAAATTTACCCAATATGAAAATTGAAGCATTTTTTATCTTCTCCCCAGAAGAAACAATTGTTTGTATAGTGATAAGTTCAAAGGAAGTTTTTCAATATTTTTTTTTGCATACAAAGAAGTAAGGGGAGATGTTTTAAATTGTTTTTTGTAAATAATGTTATTTATATATATATATTTTTTTTCAATGCCCTTTTATTATTTAGCACAGAAAACAGATAAGCATCAAAATGACATCATTAATAACAAGAATTTATCGATTAAAATTCAAACAAAGCATTGCAAAAAAAAACTTTTTCCCATTAATTTCTCAATCGTCATGGGAACGTACACAATAAACTATTTGATGTAAAAATTTCCCATGGAATAATTAAAATAATGATTATTTCGCGATTATTGCGTGATATTGCGCAATAATTTATTCAATAAATAAATTCAAACAAACCTGTGAAAGGATCCATCGAAGAGGCCTTCTAACTTTTCCTGATCCCTGAGTTAGCGAACTAATTTCCTGTCAAAAAACTGATAATTAAACAACAATAAAAGAAAACCGAACAAAAATTTTGCGCCAATATTTTCGCGCCGAAATATTTAACGCGGCTCTCAAATAAGGGAAAGAAAAATGTAAAACTTGCTTAATGTGAAATGTTTGTTTACAATACAATCAACGTTACTAAACAATTGCTTAGTTAGCAATAAAATTTGTACACGGTTGACATTAGTCACATGAGAACGGGTCGCTTCTACAACTCGTTCTTGAGATCAACAGCTCGGCTGTGGAACGATTTGCCGGCCTCTGTGTGTTTCCTCCCTCCTACAACATGGGACTCTTCAAGACCCATGTTCACTCCTTCCTCCCCTCAGAAACACCCTCCACACAGCATTCTCAAAGTTGACATAGGCCCTGAGGGAAATTATTTTCCTCAGGGCCTCCTGTGTGGAGTTAATGTAAAAAAAAAAAAATTATACAAAACAAACAAAAGAAAATTTGTATAATGTTACAAAATTAATTTTAAATAAGTGGTAGAAAGAAATTGATTTTAAAGAGGTCATTTATGCTAGTAAGACTTGACCATTGAAGAAAAAATCGTTAACGAACCTCCGAAAACATCCATCGTTCCGGCTTCTCTACTTTCACTGATTGGTCTAATAACGACATTTTATTGTTGAAAAACGCTTCAGACGTGGACGAAATAAAACTAATTTTTAAAATAAATTTTCTGCCTAGGTAGGATTCAAACCGGTTTTCTTTTTATAACTATAATAAATTATTATCGACTAATATCACAGGCAACTTTGACCACTACACGGAAGAACTTAAGAGCGAATTTTGGTTCCGGTTTTGACTAATATGAACTGACGTGAGATTCACTTCGCGACCGGCTTTTGAGCTCACTTTGTACAAACTGAATTTGATTCCTAAAATGATTCCTTAATATACTTCCTATCTCCCATCCCACCTGTCTGGGACGCGGTAATGAGTTTCAGAATGCAAAAAATGTTTGAAAGATATCGATTTTTTTTATTTCTGATGAAGAGTTTGTTTTAGTAATAATTTCACAAAATAAATATTTACAGCAGCCAAAACAATTGCTTTTATAACAACAGTATTAAAAATTAAATTGTTCATGTATAAAATACTGGGTATTTTTGTCCTTTTATTTATTTATTAAAAAAATAGAAATTATAAAGCAGATTCGAAATTATAGAAATAATATAGCCTTGACTCTTTAAGGGGAAGAAAAACTATTGTTATTTTTCTTTATAAAATGTGAAATGTAAAAATAATATTTATTATTTTAACATTTTTGGAGTATTATGCTTTTTTTATATTAGCTCCACACAAAATAATTTCCCCCAGGGCCAATGTCATCTTTGGAGATGCTGTGTGGATGGTATTTTTAGAAAGAGAAGGCGAGGGAGTTCTGAGAAGAAAAAGGTATGAGGTTTGTGTAGGAATCTGAGGGTCAGGAGAAACATATGCATGCTGCATACTGCGGCGCAAGGCGATGTTACGAGAGATTCCTGCTGGAGACACTCTCTCGACTAGTCTCGGGCAGACGCATCCCCCGCCAAGACCTGGACAAACCTCACCTCATGAACCCGGACACATCTGCTAAGTCACCAAACGTAGCAAACCTGGCGTGATCTGTGGTAGAGGTGTTGGTTATCCAATAAATGGTACCTTGACGGTGGTACCCATACCCGCCTCTAAAATGCTGTGGTGAGCTACTTCCTTCTGTAGCCAACGACACTTATCTGCCCTGATGATGGACATTGTAACGTTGCCCGAAACTTGATTAAAGAAGAAGATAACGCTGTCTTATATCCGAAAAATAAATCACTGTTATATTTTTGGTCGTTATTTTAAACCATATCGGCACAATAATAAATTATAAATTACAAATATTTACAAATAAAATGTGTACAATTTACATTAAATTTAGTGAGTATTTGCAAAGAATATCCCGCTTCAAGACAAATTGTTTAAAAACTAAAATGCTATTCATAAAATTAATTCTAAAAATACTTTGAATAACTGAACGAAAATAAATATTGTGCAATGTAATTGTAACCCACGTGGCGTGGAGAGAGCCGAATCGAATTATTCTCAAGAGAAATAAATTGTATTTGCAGGACATATTTACTTAATAACGTCTAGACAATAATAATTTTCTTTCAGTACAAAAATAAAGCAAAGCGATTAGGAGAGAAATTCGATGTTATCGATTATTGCGCAATGTTATGAAAACGCACATGGCGTACCTACTACAGAACAGCGCATACTAACAGTTCCATAATACATAACTTTAATCAACTTAACTCAACACGTCTTTAAAAGTCATTAAATATTATGAAAAAAATAAATTGAATGGGTTACCATAACCTAATCTAATGTAACCTATTTAACCAATTTTTTTTATATATTTTTTCATCACATCTGTAAATGGTCGGGTGTGCGCCGGCGCACATGCAATCATTTTTCCCGCGATTTGAACTGTCAAACTACAAGCGTGGTAGGTCGCGAAAAAGATAAAAAAAAAAACTATCAATTTATCAAATAAACGCAAGTAATATTGTTTTTATGCATAGTTTATTTTTCACGGAATGTGTTTCGGTAAATATAATATACGATAGCACAAAAAATAAACCCACAAAATTTTACCTCAAAGACAAAACTTTGCGAAATTTACGTGGTTTCCTCCTTTGCTCTTGACAGTGACTTTTCAAAGGAGGTGTTGAGTTGAATTCATTCTGAACGTTAATGTGTCATCAACGCTGTCCACACTCCAAACAATCTATATTTAGAAAAAAGAGTATTTCTTTGTTTGTCCATTCGTCCGACTGTGATGAAACTATGGTGATTTGTTGTGCGCACGCTCGCGAAGATTACAACACACAATGAAGAGCTCCGCCGTTATGAAATTTTCTGCTACACCATTCATCTGATTGTGATGAAACTTTGGTGATTTGTTGTGCGCACGCCCACCAAGGTCTCTACGTATGAAATTTGTATTAAAAAATTTACAAAAGGTGGCGCTCGAGTTGTTTGAAAATGTGTATTTCACATAGCGACAGAGGTAGCGGGTGTGGGAAATGAAGTGGTACATGAACGAAGGAATTGGAGGGGAAAAACCCCGAAACGCAGGAAGAGACAATTTATTTTTTTGAGTGGCATTGCAACGCGTGCCGGGTACTCGCTAGTTCTTCATAAAAATGAGGTATTTTATTATAACATGGCAATGAACTTGGAATAAAACATGAAATCTTATATATAAAAATCAATTTTTGTTTGTTTGTTTGTTTATTTGTTCGTTCGTATGTTATGCGCTGCCATACCGTTCATCCGATTGCGATGAAACTTTGGTGATTTGTTGTGCCCACGACCGTGAAGGTTATACCCTATATAATATAATGGTAAGCTCTGACGTTAAGAAATTTGTATGAATGAAAATGAGTGTATTTTATATATTTTAGCGGCAGGGAGGAAAGGCATGAGGGGAAGGGTAATGAAGGAGGTGCGGTTAGCGGGAGGGATGACGAGGGAGGGGATGGCGTGAAAGACGAAAGCGAAAGCCGGGAAAGGGGACGCAGTTGGGGAACAGGGGCGCACGGGAAAGGAAATGCCCCGAGAAACAATTTGTTTCTTTGGATTGCAACGCATGCCGGATACCAGCTAGTAAAAAAATAGATATTTTGATTGCACAACATAACTCAATAAGCACGTGGCATTGGAAAACATTGATGTGGAAAAAAAGCGTATCGATTGTTTTTTCAAGTGTTGCATGCCATCATGAACGTTTTAAAAACACTTTATATTTTGTTTGTTTGTTGCACAACATTATCAAATATCGAGTGTCAAATAAATTCCTGATTTTTAAAAACAATGATTATAACGGTTATTAATCAGTTTTTAAAAATATGTTAAAATTTCGATATTTAAAATAAGTGTTTTCTATTTCAAGCTTCTGTGTAGGTACCCACGATGCGCCCGGTAGAGCCGCGCCCGTTATTTTGCTACTCATAGGTGCGCGGGCACTTCCACTCAAGCTCCGAAAATACTGTAATTATTTAATATATATAGATGAGTGCATTTGCAACCAATTCCATAGATGAAGATTAGATATTCAAATCAGAATATCGAAAAATACGTGTTCGAAATCAGTGAAATCAGAGTTCGGATTATTCACAGCGAAATCTGAATTCAGATTTTCAAATATGAAATCCAGATTTTCAAAAACATTTGCAAAGTTATCCATACTAATACTATAAATGCGAAACTGCTCGAGTTTGTTTGATACGCTTTCACGCATTAACCAATAAAAAGACTTTAAAAATTCTTTCACCAATAGAAAGCTAAATTATTTGCGAGTAATATAGGCTGTATATAATGGTAAAATCTGGCGTTATGAAATTATAAATATTAATAAATTATATTTGTTATACGTTTTCTGTCGCTCACAAAAGCGAGTTTTTGCTAACGTCAGAAAAAAAATCGTTTCCATGGAAACGATGTTGATATATTTGTGGGCTCTATGCCGGTAGGTACTCAGTCCCCTACATACTGGTCGGCTACTGCTCCAGAAAATTCAAATATTAAAATACGTTTTGTTTTTTTTGGACAAGCTTATGTTTTGGAATAAATGTCAGATGAGAGTTCCTACATTAAAAGTATAATTCGTAATGATTATTAAGACTGAATAATAAATAGTGTATTTTTTTATTATATTTACAAACTTTCAAATATTTAAATAAAAATAAACATCCGAAATGTTTGCAAACGCATAAATTCCGAACGAATGAACAAAATGGGATAATTCTTTTTTCTTTGAGTTACAGCATTATAAATTTAGGTGGCAGGCAAGATGTTTGAGGGGGAATAATTGCAAACGCTACAGCAATTTCCCGTTATACCATGCGAAGCCGCGGGGAAAAGCTAGTATTCTATAAAATGAACGCGTCCAATAGGCTAATTAATAGGCAAATATGGATTTAAAAAAAAAAATTATTTTCCCAGTAATAAAAAGTAAACATCACATCTTGAACAGATAAGAACAAAACTTGAAAAAAAAACAGGAAGAGAAAGAATACGAATAAGGAAGAGAACGTATTATATATCCGTGGTCGAGGAGTTGATAGAGTGAAAAAGCTCTCGACTAGCAATCCGAAGGTCGCAGGTTTAAATCCCTGCGAGCTCAGATAAATTTGTGTTATTTCATAATTCTTCAAATTAAAATAGTATTTGGAAAAATCTGTTCTTTTAAATGGTGAAGAACGCTCACTATTAATACATTTTATAATTCTGCGATTGTATTTTCAGTGTAATGTAAAAAATTTAACTAATTTTAAAAAAATTTGAAAATTTAACTAATTTTAAAAAAATTTTAAATTTTAACTTATTTTAAAAAACTGAAAATGAAACTAATTTTTTAAAAAAAACTGAAAATTTAACTTATTTTAAGAAAGTAAAAATGTAACTAATCAAAAAAACTGATCATGTAACTAATTTTAAAAAAAACTGTAAATGTAACTAACTTAAAAAAAAATAAAATTTAACTAATTTTAAATAACTGAAAATGTAACTTATTAAAAAAACTGAAAATGTAAGTAATTTAAAAAATATTTAGCTTATTTTGATATAATATTTAATTTAATATAATACATGGCCAGCATGTGTTCTGAAGATTGCAATCCGGTCGTTAACATAGGGAATTCGTCAAACGGACCGCCCGTTTCTGTATAGTCAGGGGTATTTCATGTATTTTGGGGATCCGGACCAGAGGTGGCTGCCAAATTCAACAGGCGATTTGTACATGGTCAGCAGTTTTTTTTTGTTGACAAATTAAAATTAAACTTAATAACAATAAATAAGAGCAGTTTTGTTTTTAAAGGGCAACGATGAATTTTTGCGCAGTGCATTTCGTTTTTTTTTTAATAATTTAACCTTTTGCTGCCTTCGGTGACTCGGTTGAGAAGTTGAAGCGTACCAAGTTGTTACTGTAGAAAAACTGAATTTCATCGACCTCAATTCAACTCGTATCTAATTCCAGTGCCGAGATAATGCGTAATAATTAAACTAAAAGCAAAGAACATTATATTATTACAAACAAACATCGAAAAACACATATTATACATAATAACCATATATGTGATTAACTCAGAGAAGGAAAAATATAATTTTATTAAAATTTTTAATTATTTTATCACTTCAATTTTTGTTCGCGTCTGGTGTAACAATTGTATTCTGTTGTACGACACTTAAGGCAACGCTTCTCGGCCCAAAAAGAAGAAGATAGAGAGATATGTAATTACGAATGTTGGACAGAGCGCGCCAATATTTTCAATGACAAAATTGATGCGAAAATTGGGAAAATGTTTAATAAAACATGACTCGTTTAAAATAGAGCAAAATCTCGTGGAAGGTATCTTAAGGATCATTTAAAGAAACATTGCGAATTTTTTTCACAAATATAACTTGTAAAATAATAGATATAGACTTGTTTTAAATAATTTTCGGAGCATACTTTGCGATTTTTTTCTATTGAGGGAATTTCATATAAGTTGCGTTTCAGCGTGGAACGTATCTAGATATTATCTTCAAAAATTACATATATTTTTTAAGAGCTTAAAAACTTCAAATGTTGAAGGGAGATTTGTAAGAAATTCGGGTAGCGGCGGCTTAAAACAGGACACAATTGTTGGCGTATTTCGGCATATTGCTTGCCGTATATTTCCAATGGGAATATGTGGCATGTGATATGCTAAAATTGGCTAAGCCAAATAACGCCGGTGCTTTTATAGCTAAGTGTGACCTGACGGCCCCCTTACATCCAACAAGGAAGGGTTTATAAAAAATTGTGTGGTACAATCATGTATCGCCGGATTAATAATTAGGAGAACACATCACCCTTAAGCGAATTTATTTGTGGTTTTAAAACTTTATTTTATTTAAGTTTTTGATCCAGCAGCCCTGAGTAGGTGGTGCAGTCCCAGTCTATCTTATCTACGAGGTTTGTTCAAAAACTATCGCGAATTTTGAATTTCCGCGGGTTACGTATATTTGATTTTCGATTTTTTGGTACTCACGTCTCTTACTTATTCGGCCATTTTGAATGTTAAGTAATTTTTAACAGCTGCTTTACTGGCACGTTTTGGCTCGTCTTCGATATTTGCCTATTCCAAAAAAATGATCAAGGTTTTGCTTACAGTTTTCTTCGATTGCAGGGGCGTCGTGCAACATGAGTTCTTGCCACAGGGTAGAACGGTCGATAAGAAATATTACCTGCAAGCTATGCGCAATTTGCGCAAAGCAATCCGCCAGAAACGCCCGGAATTGTGTAAGAACAAAAATTGGCTTTTGCATCATGATAACGCCCCTGCTCACACATCGTTGCTTGTGCGCAAATTTTTGGCCAAAAACAACACACTAATAATGCCGCAGCCATTAAAACAACACACTAATAATCTCCAGATCTGGCCCCCTGTTCCTGAAACTGAAGAGGCCCGTGAAAGGACGACGCTACGCTACAAGATCACAGAAAATGATTTTTTGAAGTTCTTCGAGGATTGAAAAATACGTTGGCGCAAGTGTATAATATCTGGTGGGGATTACTTTGAAGGGGACAACATAGATATTCATGAATAAATAAATAATTTTTGAAAAAAACACAAAATTCGCGATAGTTTTTGAACGTATCGTATTTGAAATAAATGCTCGTATCTTACTGTTTGGTTTTATGATAGGTTAGTACCAAACCAAGTAGGAACGATTTGATTAGTATTATGGAAGGCCAGTAGGTACTTATTTTCAAGCATTTCAAATGCATTATTTGTTCTATTCAAACAAAACAAATGAATAGAGTTTTTTCAGTTGTTTGTGTAAAAGTAAAATTTTCAGCGTCTTCTATTGTTTTACCTCGCAATGAGAACAACCATATTTTTGTGTGATATAATTTGCCCGTTTTATCTGAAATACTCATAGTTGTCGGTGGTGATTTGTTTATTGAAAATAGTATAATAAATCGATAGATAATCGAAAAATACTTTTAATTGCCCTAGTCCTAAAACTTTTACATTTGGTCCTTCCACGCCGGACGATTTAAATAAAAAATCAATTTACAATCGGAGTCGAAACCACAACATGAACCAGCATCCAGGGGAGAAAAAGATGATCCACCGAGAAGACTACTGAGAAGATAAGCAAACCACGGGCAAGTTGACCATCCTATCACATTCCTTCCTTCCTTCTTTCCTATAAAAGAACAGTTTCAATCTAAACATACTACGGTGTTTTATTGTTCTATAAAAAAGTCCGAACGGGCTAATTGTTGCAAATGATATTCGAGGTTATTAAAATGTTTTTGTGGCTATATGATATGGTACCGCAATAAACAGATTAAAATATTAAATAATATATTTAATTCGTTAATATTCAAAAAAATAGGACAAAAGGTGAAGCTTTTTGTTTATTGTTTTTGAGCGGTCGATAAAACAGATAACCCTCGAAATTAAGCAAGGAACCGTCGGTAAGGTAGGAAAATTTAATGAAAGTACTAAACACTCTAAACAATATCTTTTGTTTTGAGGTATTGAACTGAATTCATATTCGGTACAAAAGAGACATTGTAGTAACAATAAGATTTATTGTTACAACAATATAATAAAAAGAAAAGAAGTTTAAATACTAAACAGTATTTTTAAATTTCTTCTCTTAAAAATCAAACATATTTGATTGAAATATCGTAATATGAAACATTTATCGCGAGTCGGTAAAGTAGAACACCCCGACAGTCGGCAAAGTAGATGTCGGGAAAGTAGCGGAATTCAAAGCAAACAACGTAGTGACAGATGTTGCTAGATTGTTCGATTGTTGTAGATTTTATTTATAAAATCTTTACGAATAAACTTTCTGTGAACAAAAACAATACAGGTGTAGTGATAACCTAAATTAAAATTGGATTACGTACTAGATTAATTTCTGTGAGTATTATTTGTCTATTGATTTGTTGGTTAATTTATCGCAACCATGGATCTTAAAACTTTGATAGCTCAACGAGATGTTTACAAGTCCGATGTGACTCGTTTTAAAAACTGTTTAGAAGGCAATATAACATTGTCAGAAATAAAAGTAAAGCTACAAAAATTTGAACCGATACTAGATGATTTCGATGCCTTACAAGAAAAAATTGAAGTGTTATCTCTAGATGAATTGGAGAACGAGCTTGAACGGGAAACGTTTGAAAACGCGTATTTTAAAGTTTTGGCAAAAGCTGTAGACATATTAGATACTAAAGGTCAACCTTCAAATACAAATAACTTTAAAAAAGAGGACGAAGTTCTCAATTCTCAAGCGTCCACTTCAAAGCAAGATACTTTGGTATCGAATCATGCTGCAGTTACGAATAATTTTATTTTATTATCTACAGCAGTAATTAATGTGCAAAATAATAATGGCGATTTAATTAAAGCTCGTGTCTTATTGGATTCCAGAGCTCAATCAAACTTTATTAGTGAGAATTTTGCAACAAGATTACAATTAAAGTTTAAAAGGATTAATATACCGATTACGGGAATTCCAAATAAAGTTTTACATATTAAAAATACTGTAGATTTGACAATATTTTCGAGCTATTCCTCTTATGAAAAGGAGATTGAATGCCTCGTTTTACGAGAAGTATCCAGTAATCTGCCGCAAATTTCTTTCCAGAAAAAAGATGCTGGCATTCCAAATAGTCTGCAGCTAGCTGATCCTAGTTTCAATGAAACCAGCCCCATAGACATGCTGATTGGAGCTGATACATTCTGGGAAATAATGCGGCAAGATCAACTCAGGATTGGAAATTCAGGGCCCATACTAGAGAGGACTGAATTCGGATGGCTGGTGTCAGGACCTATCTTTGCTGCAAAAATGAAAAGGCCTGTAAAATTTTGTCATCTTTCGTTAAATTCAATCCCTAAACAAAATGAAAATTTCTGGAAGTTGGAGGAATTAATTCCAATAAAACTCAGGAAGCGGGTGAAGGAATCTCGGAATCTTGGAATCTCGGCATCTCGGAAACTCAGGAATCATGAGGAGCAAGCGTGTGAAGAAAACTTCAAGGACATGCATCGAAGAAACGACGAGGGTCGTTTCACGGTAAGATTACCGCAGCGCCCCTGTATTAAGCAGTTGGGTGAAACACTGCCTGTGGCAGAAAAGAAACTCTGCAATCTTCAGAGGAAGTTTACCTTAAATCCTATAACAATGCAAAATTACACAGAATGTATGCAAGAACACCAGGATTTAGTACGCAGGACACGGTGTGAAGCGCCGTCTCCGAATAAAATTAATTATTATTTACCGCATCATGCAGTTTTCAAGGATTCTAGTACAACCACCAAGACTTGTGCGGTATTTGACGGATCATCAAAATCATCTACTGGAATTTCTTTAAATGACACCCTCATGGTAGGGCCGGTTTTACCAAAGGATTTATGCGCTCAATTATTATTTTTCAGAAGACACCAGTACGCGTTAACAGTAATAGCGAAGCTATTAATGCAACGTCTGTGGCAGAGCAAAACTCAGTGGGACGAGGATATTCCCCCTGACATTTTGAATGTTTGGAGAGCTTATATAGGTGAATTGCCGCAGATAATTAATTTGAAGGTACCTATGAAAATCATTTGTCAAAATTATGTGAATTTACACTTGCATGGATTTTGTGACGCATCGGAAAAGGCCTACGCGACCTGCGTAGACATGGTCTCCACCGATGCTTCGGGTGGGAACCACTCCAATTTAATGATTTCTAAATCAAGGGTGGCGCCCTTAAAAAACACATCTCTACCTAAACTAGAATTGTGTGGAGCTATATTAGTAAAATTAATTAATTATGTGAAGGAAGCTATTGGTATGCCAGAGGTATCTACTACTTACTGGTGTGACTCACAGATAGTCTTGTGTTGGGTCAAGGGACAACCTGCAAGATGGAACACCTTTGTTGGCAATAGAGTGGCCGAAATTCAAGAATCAAGCCAATCTGCACAATGGAAGCATTTGAAATCAGAATATAATGCTGCGGATGTGTTATCCAGAGGTATTAGAACTTCTCAAATATTGACATACAAAACTTGGTGGCACGAGCCCCCTTGGCCAACGCTTGAAGAATCTAGTTGGCCATGCGGTGAATCTCCTGATGGTGATCCACCTGATCCACCTGAGGTGAAAACAAAAATTGTAATATTGGCAACAGTAACACAAGATTGGGACATTTTTACGAGGTACTCATGTCTAACCAAATTACAAAGAGTAACAGATTATTTACTTAGATTTTTGTTTAATTGTAGGAACCCATCGCTACGGCGTTATGGTCAATTGAAAGTAAGTGAATTAGATGACTCTTTAAAAGTTTTGATTTCCCGAGCGCAAGCATATTCCTTCAGAGAGGAGATACGAGCCTTGCAGTCGGGCAAGGATGTATTCAGAGGTAGTAATCCACGTTCACTAAATCCTTATTTACATAATGATTTACTTCGCGTAGGCGGCAGGCTTTCCAAGGGAAAATTGCTGTCAATAAATCAACAACATCCGATCTTGTTACCATCACATCATAATTTAACAGATCTAATTATAAAAATTTTTCATTATTTACATTTGCATTCGGGCACTCAGACTTTATTGGCAATAATCAGATTGAAGTTCTGGCCGATAATGGGGAAAAACGTAGTGAAAAAGATAATCAGAAAATGTATAGTATGTTATAGATCAAATCCGAAGCCGATGCAGCAAATGATGGCAGACCTTCCAGCGGAAAGGATAACGGAATGTAAACCCTTTAAGATGACTGGTATCGATTACTGTGGACCATTTATGATAAAATCGGATATTCACAGAAAAACTAGTAAAGTAAAAGCTCATATATGTTTATTTGTATGCATGGTGTCAAAGGCCGTGCACTTAGAACTTGTACTGTCTTTGAATACAGAAAGTTTTATAAACGCGCTAAAACGTTTTATTGCTCGCCGTGGAAGTCCGAGCAAATTATTTTCTGATAATGCGTCTAATTTCAAGGATGACGCGAACAATGAGTTAAAAGAAATTTATCAATTTTTGTCTAGTTCTGGTGATGAAATTGAAAAATCATTATCAAAACTTGCAATACAATGGCAGTTCATTCCACCAAGAGCGCCTCATTTTGGAGGCCTGTGGGAAGCCGGAGTGAAATCACTCAAATATCATTTGAAACGAGTAGCGAGTAACTCATCACTAATCTATGAGGAATTTAATACTGTTTTGTGTCAGATTGAATCTTGTTTAAATTCTAGACCTCTCACTCCTTTGTCTCCCGATCCAAATGACCTTAATCCTCTCAGTCCTGGTCACTTTCTCGTTGGTGAAAGCTTAGCAGCAATTCCAGAGCAAAACCTACAGAACATTTCATTCAACAGATTGAATAATTATCAAAAATTGTCTTTGCTCATACAATCTTTTTGGTCGAGGTGGAGCAAAGAATACCTGGCTCAACTCCAAGGCAGAACGAAGTGGACCAGCGGATTTCATACGCAGCTGAAATCTGGCGACATGGTAGTCCTGATGGAGGACAATCTACCCCCCTGTGTGTGGAAACTCGGACGGGTAACTGCAGTGCACCCAGGAGCTGATGGGAGGGTTCGTGTGGCAACTATAAAAACATCTCATGGAACTACTCAGAGGGCAATCTCAAAGCTGTGTCTATTACCAATAGACGATAATGATGAACTGAAGATGACAACGCCCCCACTCAACGGACCAGACACTGGTCAAAGCACTGGTCAAAGCAACTCTAAAACAGATTTCTAAAAAAGGCTTTATGAGCCTAAGAAGTGAAAAGCAATAAAAACACTTTGGAGTGAAATTAAAATCGGTTTATAAAGTGAAGATAGACTGTGAACTATAGCTGTGAATATAATTACAAGTGAATTATATCCGAAGAGACTAATTATTAAGAAAAGAAAAAAAAAAACATACCAAAATGCAGTATATGGACTGTGTGAATAAAAAATAACCCTTAAGAAGGATGACCAGGAACCCGCTACTACCTGTAGTGTTTTGTCCCTGCTATATGTTTTATTTTTTATTATGTGTTAATTGTTGTGTCTCTTTGCACTATATTTTTTGTTGAGATTATCTTGGTTATATTATTACTATATGTTAGTGATTAATTTTAGAATGAATTTGGTTTGAAGGCCAGTAATTTTAATTTCACAATTAAGTTTGTATAACTTTGTTTCTTTATTTTTTAACAGAAAAATAGAATTCGATATTTTGCTTTTGAAAATATCTGCTCTATTTTGGCCCGGAGTTATGTTTGGTTTTATGATAGGTTAGTACCAAACCAAGTAGGAACGATTTGATTAGTATTATGGAAGGCCAGTAGGTACTTATTTTCAAGCATTTCAAATGCATTATTTGTTCTATTCAAACAAAACAAATGAATAGAGTTTTTTCAGTTGTTTGTGTAAAAGTAAAATTTTCAGCGTCTTCTATTGTTTTACCTCGCAATGAGAACAACCATATTTTTGTGTGATATAATTTGCCCGTTTTATCTGAAATACTCATAGTTGTCGGTGGTGATTTGTTTATTGAAAATAGTATAATAAATCGATAGATAATCGAAAAATACTTTTAATTGCCCTAGTCCTAAAACTTTTACACTTACTTGAAATAAATACAAATTATATTCAATTAATTTAAAGAAAATCACAAAAAAATTAATTCCTTGGAATTGAATAAAATATAATTGACCGGTCAGTGGTCGAGTGGGCATCGCGGTTGGGTCCCACCCGGGCGTCCCGTGTTCGATTCCTCGGCTGGCTAAGCCCTACATCACAACACAAGCAACATTTTCGGCATTCTGTGTTGGTAGTAGGAGATTTTCAAACATTGTTGGGTTACTCGTAACCCGGGATTGTTTGTCTTTCTTTAAAAAAAAAAACAAAATAAAATTTTAAAAAATATTGTTAAAATGTATAAAACATGAAAATAAATAAAAGTATTTGTGTTGAGCTTTTGTTTTGGGTATTGAGCTCAGATCTTAGAGCTTTGGGTTTATATTTTAAGCTTTGTGCTTTTGCGACGAAATTTGACGTTTTTGTGTTTTAACTTTATTTTTAAGCTTTTACTTTATTTTTACTTTTTATTTGAGCATATTTGGAACCTATCAAAGATAGTTTTATTTATTTAAAAAATAGCTGATGCCCCAGGCGTTGTTCGGTGCTTTTTGCAGAGTTGTTCGATGTCAATGGAGATACTAATTTTCCTCTTATTTTGAACGTCAAGTATGAAGTACCAAAAGTATCAAAATTCAGCTTTAAAGCGCAAAACCGTCCGAGAAGTTTAATGAACGCTTCTCAGAGCGAATCCAAACGAACCGTTAATTTATTGGCACCTGCCATAAGTGTCGATGGCTGATTGAGCTGGATCATTGGCTCAATAGCGGGGATGTTGATTGATTGCATATTTACCGGTCCGCTAAGCGGAGGAGACGACACTTTGCACCTTGTGTTTATTTGCACAGAACGCCCCGTCAACGATCTAAGCTTGATCAACCAACCCAACCAATGATGCGCAATGACCAGAATTATTGTTCAAGCAATAAGTATAACCGTTAAATATAATCCTGTAATGGGAAAAGCAGATGGAGTGGTTTTTCAAAATCTCATAGAAACAGTGACCATCCTCTTGTTTTGACAGGCCATTTGCCGGGTGTGCACCGGCGCACACGCCAAAATTAAAAAAAATATATATATTTTGTAACGCGATTTTAACCCTTATGTATACAGAAAACGTATGAATGACAAGGTCAGAATCGCTTGGGGCATTCTTGTTCTTGACGTGTCCTAAACACACCTAGCCAGTCGGAATATTTTTTATTAAATTTGTCTATGAATTCGACCCGGGATTTGAGCTGTCAAACTACTTAGCGTCGTTTTCGTGAAAAAGATCGTAAAACCTATAAATTTATCAAATAAACGCAAGTAATGTTGTTTTTATGCGTAGTTTATTGTTCAAGAAAATGTGTTTCAGTAATATAATACACGATAGCACAAAATAAACCTACAAAATATTACCTCAAAATCAAAACTTCGCAATTTTACATCGTTTCCTCCTTGGCATTTGGGACGTTTTAAAAGCCAAGTTAGCCAAATTTCATTATTATTGTAATAAAACTGAAGATTCGTACAAAAATAAAATCCATGTTGCCCTCCCGCCATAGACATTCTTCTTTATATAAACAGACACGGGAGTTACCGGCATGTGTTGCAATGCCACTTAATAAAGAAATTGTTTCTCTCTGCGTTTCCTTTCCCATTCGTCCCTTTCCCCTTCCGCCTCCCCTTCCACTTCCGTGGGCCATTCCCCTCAAGCGTTCCCTCTCCACCTTTAAATTAGTCATTTTAGTCCGAATCCACAGTTTGGCGAGAAACATGTGCAAAGTATTTTAAAATACATTGAAGGTATAGTTTAGAGTTTAGAGCGTACTGTTTCCTTCCAGAGCAAGGACAATTTGTGCATCTGGCTGTCGATGGAATCTTGATACCTTTATCGTATCATGTGGACAATTTTAAGTATTTTTTAGAAGATTCTGCCTGTCCCAACTGCTCCCTGCTAACCAGCGCCAGTGGAATTCTAGTATCCTGTATCAAAAAAATCTTAAAAGACTACAAAGTTCATTTTAAAACTTTTGTTGCTCCATGTATTAGATTACTTTTCTATTACGATATTATTTTCGCCAATCGAAGAAACCCAAACAAAGTAGAAATTATTCAATACAGAGCTACGAGATGTACCCTAAGGAATGTCAAATAGGCAAACTGCTAAAATGTGTTAATTTTTAAACAAGATTTTTTTAATAATAAAATGTCAATGTGCCAAAATACTTTATGGATGAAGTTGATTTTAGAAAAATATACATAATTATAAAACCAGAAATGTAAATGGAAATAGATATGCGTATTTGAAAAAAATAGTTGTCACGGAACTGCTTAATGCGTAGACGACTAAAAATGTTTCATGAGATGGCTGGAGGTCTTAGAATGAAGGAAGAATGAAAGCATTGAAAAAATATTGTGCTTACTGCAAAAATATAATATTTACAACTAAATGTAAACATGTATATATTAGTGAATGTACCGACCGACGTAAAATGTGATATAAACTAACTCAATCTTCTTATATATAAATCAATATTTGTTTATTTGTTCGTGTTTTATGCGATGCATTACCGTTCATCCGATTGCGACGAAACTTTGGTGATATGCTGTACGCACGCCCGCGAAGGTTATGGGCTATATATAATGGTAAGATGAGATTTGAATACATGAAAATATGCGTATTTCATATATTTTAGCGGCAGGAAGGAAAGGCAGTAGGGGGAGGAAATGGTGGAGGTGGGGTTCGCGGGAGGGGTGGCGAGGGAGGGGGAAAGGTGGAAGGGGAACGTGGGAGGAGAAGGAAACTCGAGAGGTGAGCGGGAACTCACGAGAAAGGACATAAAGGGAGAATCAATTTATTTCTTTGAATGGCATTGGAACGCATGCCGGGTACCAGCTAGTAAAAAATAAAAATAAATCCCCAATCGGAATGTGTTTTGATGTTGATAAAAGGGAAAATGGGATAGGGGAGATGAAGGTGAGTAAGTCCCTGGTTGTTCAAACCTGGTCACTAAATACAGATAAAGCCATTTTAAGAAGCTTTTTCATTGAATGGTGATCTTTCACCAGGGCGATACTTGGAGTATCTACTACTCGCGTGCTTCACCTCCAGAAGCTCCAGCATAGTGAAATCGATAACTTTACAATATCAGATCGATAGGCATAACTTTCGATGAATTTATGTCGATATCCCGAGCACGGTTTCACCGTTGACAGCCGACCCGATATTGACAGGAAATAAATAAGAAGTCGATATAAGCCGGTAACACTGAAGGTATTTTCCGTGAATTGACACTCCGAAATGTCAAACGCCAAACGATTATATAAAAATGTTAATATATTGGCAATGTTGAATTGAAATACTAACCTAAATGTACATTGGCAGACTGCATTTCCTTTTTGACACTAAACGGGAATTAATTAGTTGAAGAGATTCTTATTCATATTCCAACCATTTTCGTTTTTCAAAGATCGAACGGAATAAATTGTTTGCTTCTTAGATGCATTGTTTAAGTCTGTGGATCGCATGTAAGACTCTGTCAATTCTAAGAGTTTCGTAAGTTGAACTCGGTTCATTAAAAATACTATTAATGAACCGAGTAATTTCGCATTACGAACGCCATTATTCAAATCAATGCGTATATTGACAGTTAACCGAAAATTATCTGATACTATGGAATATCTCTTAGTTATTGTTGACCGTGATCGTAAATATTGATAAGTTTGATAACTGATCATAGATGACGGATTTGGTCAATACCGTGTTGATATAGGAATTTTATCGATCATCTATGCTAGACCTCCAGGACTCTGGAAGGGTTTTAGCACCAATAATAATTGATTGATTTATTTGTACATCAGAGCACACAATAATGAAATTTAAATAAATAAATTAATATTAATGATTCAAAGAATAAATAAAATAATGTTTTTTCCTTGTGTACTTCCATCTTTCGTTGTTTATGATGAGAAAAACTTCCAACGCATTTAAATTGATTATTATTTATTATAAGGAACTCATATGACAGCCGAGTGTTCTGCACGCTGACCTTCAGACGAAAGGTCGAGGTTCGATTCTCTGACCAGTTCAATTTTTTACACTGTTTTTCTAATTACGATCATCTTTTTATACAGACTTTTCGACTTTATGTCCGGGTTAAATCTTCCCCACAGGAAAAACTAAATCCTTCCCCACACTTTTCCACAAATAATCATCTAGTCAATCCACGCTATGCAAGTGTATTATATAAATAAATACAAAACAATACAAGAACAACACGTCAACCTACCAGAGACCAAATGGGAAAATAATTCACGGACTCTAGATATTTTCATATAAGAAGGTTCGGCTCGGTAGAACTCCTAACTGGACCGATAAATCCTAATGATCCCTCAATATAAATATTTAAAAAATATTTCGTAATCCTACACGTATTTAAAATGACTGATTTTTACAATTTTATATACAAATCCTTTGACAAATCTTATAAGCCTAAATTTTGAATGAGAGAGCTAGGTATAATGCCAGTAGCCGAAATAACAAATGGTAATATTTTTATAGTCTGAGAATGCCAAATTCTTTTAATCTCATTTCCTAAATCTGTATATTTTCTTATTTTTTCAGAAACAGATTTTTGAATATTACAGGAATTTGTAATAGCGACATCAATGATATAAGTTTTTTTTTTAATTTTGTCATGTAAAACTATATCGGGTCTATTATACAATTTTTCTGTCTGTTAGTATAGTTTTTTCATAATAAATTTTATAAAATTCATTTTCTAAAAATGAATATTAGTTGTTTGTATTTTATTTTTGGATATTTTACATTGATTTCGCCTTTTTAAACAGTTTTAATTTTTTGAAGTTTTTGGATATTTTACGTGCAGGTCACCACCTTTTTATATTGTTTTTTTTTTGTATTTGCATAAAATTATACAAATTTATTTTAAATAAAATATGTACATACATATACATCCATCTTTCGTTGTTTATAGTGAGAAAAAATCCTATGTGTTTAAACTGATTATTATTTATTATAAGGCCGAGGCTCTTGAAAGCCGAGTGGTCTGCACGCCGACCTTCAGACGAAAGGGCAAGTTCGAATCTCTGTTCATGATCATCCATTTATACACTTTTTGTGTTTATTTTTGGATATTTTACATAGAGGTCACCTATATATACGTTTTTTTATTATTTGTATATTTATATGTAGGTCACCTTTTAATATTGTTTTTTTTTTTGTATATTTTACATATAGGTCACTTTTTAAACAGTTTTTTTTAATTTTTTTTTTTGTAAATTTTACATACAGTTAACCTGTTTTTACTGTTTTTTTGTATTTACCATAGCTCATGAAATAAGATTTCGAGCTTAAAATAGTAGCTTTGACGTACAAGCTAAAATATTAGATATTAAAAAGAAGTGCAGTTTGGGAACCACAGCCCCGGGAACCATTTATTGGATAACCAACATCTCTGTCACAGGTCACTCCAAGTGGTTAGCTACATTTGGTGACTTACCATCCTATTTTATTTTCTTCTACGCGCTATCCTACTTCATTTTTTTAGCAAATAATTTCCCTTAATAGAGATGAGATGCTGAGGGTATTTGAGGGAAATTTTGAAGAGGAGGTTCTGGGATGGTAAAAGGTTCGAGGCGTGAGAAAGTTTTTTTTTTAAAGAAACACAAATATTCCCGGGTTACGAATAACCTGACTATATTTGAAAATCTCCTAGTGTCACCACAGTAAGCGGAAAATGTTGCGAAACAAATCGTGATGGAAGACTTAGTCATCCGAGGAAAACACACGACAATCAATGTGTATATAGGTACGCGTAGACTCTTTTATCTCCCGGCTTGCAGAACTAATTTGCCAATGTTTATGACAGTGGGGAGGACTAACCTGTTATTAAATAGAATCACTTCGAATATTGATATGTTTAACATCAATGAAGCGGAATTTAGACGGCAAGCTTTGTTGATGTTTGTATAAATCTGCTTATATACGTGAGCATATATTTTCACGATTTGGTTGCTTGTCAGTTGTGTAGGGTTTGGAGAGTATTTATCCGTAATGCCCTTATTGTTTTCCTATCTTTGAAAATGATTCGAAATATTAATTTTGTAATGTTTATAAAATGAATAAATTGAATTCAATTGAAATTGTGGAAAACAGGAGTAACACACGAATTAATTCATGCCTCTCTCATGTGGTGCAAGCCAATGAGTCGAGAGAGCCCGGCTGAATAGGTGAGTGTGAAAGAGAACCGGCCTCTATCGATCCAGCCCGCAGGTTCTGTGGTTCGCTACGTTTGGTGATTTAGCAGGGGTGCCCGGGTTCATGGGGTGAGGTTTGTCTAGTATTTGGAGGCGGATGACCAAGACACACTGAACCCAGATTCCTACCCACCCCTTAAACCATTTTCCTTCCCAGAACTCTCCTCTCCTCCTTTCCTTAAAAAAAACGCTCCATACAGCATCCCCAAATATGACATAGGCCCTGAGGGAAATTATTTTCCTCAGGGCTTCCTGTGTGGAGCTCATGAAAAAAAAAAAAGGTCGTTGGTGTATATCCGCCGCCAAGACCTGGACAAATCTCACCCTATGAGCCCGGGGACCAGTGTTAAATCACCAAGCGTAGTTTGCCGCTTGGGGTGACCAGTGGCAGATGAGTTGGATCGCGGGGCGGCCGCGGAGATACCCATAACCGCCTACCAAAAACTTCATATTTTTTTATTTAAAAAATACTTTTTCCCAATTAAACATGTAACTCAATATGATTTCAACGCGGTTAATTATATAAACTTCAAAGGTATCGACATAAAACTTTAGGTATGCATTTTTTCTGATTTTCTCGATATCTTAGCTTGAAAAATCTATTCAAATCTTAGATTAGATAATCTTTGGTTAGATTCTAGTCGACAATAAAACGGGTAAGTGCCACCTGTTACAGCTTCATTGCACATATTTGCCCAGATTTATGTTCGCAATACCCTTATTAATATGTGAACTTTGAATAAATAAAATTCTTCATCTGTTCGTTTGAATCTTTTTTATAAAATGTAAATGCGTTGCTATTTTATTGTTATATTCTGTGATTGCATTTTTTTAATATATATACCAAAATTACCAAAATTAATACTTGGTTTTAATTTGATTGACGTAAGAAACAACTAGGTATTTAAGGCACCATTGTATAAGGTTATATTAAAAACTGAAAACATCCATTTATTAATTTGATTGAAGTTTCTATTTCAATGTTTCATTGTCCTTTCCAATAACATATTTTTTTTCTTACAGTAATAAATAAACGTGAAACGAAGTGTTGTTTTCGGTAAATATGCGATTAAGCACTGATCAGGTTCTAGGAATGAGTTTAAATGGTAAATATTTACCAATAAACAAAATTAAACATTATAATACCGTAACGTAATGATATACAATTCACTCTATAGACGCAGGAAATCGCAGGAAGACGCAGGTATTCCCAAAAACGAAGAAAATTATCGTGATGTTAAGCCGCGGAATACCCTATTTCTACCGATTTATTACATAATATGTACCTCAAACACGTTAAGTTTTAAAGATCTTAAAGAAATATATGTTATTCTTGAATATAATACGTAGGCATTCCCCGGCGGAGCACCAAAACTCTAATACATCTTCTTCTCTTTAAGAGAAAACCCGGTCGCCGAAAAATTTAAACAAAAGTTATTTTACTAAACTGTTGCTGACTCTGTCATTCTTACTCCCATGAAAACTGAGCGAAAGGAACAACTGCACCTGATACTGAATAAAATAATCAAAATCGAGGTTTTGTATTTCCCATTGTCCTCCTCCAAACCTCGACCGATTTTGAAGATTTTTTCTAATTGTTTAAGAAGAAAATTCTCTATGTCTGCACGTTTTGTTTTTTTTTTAAATACATTATCTAGTTTTTATACTAAACGTCTGTCCACACCAGTCAATTTCAACGATTTTTGGAGGTTCCTAATTCCTATAAGAAGTAACTTGCCAAAAAAAACCTACCGACGCGCTATCGGTTGATATCCATATTATATTAAAAAATATTTGCAATAATGTCAAAATCCAGAAAAGAAATTGGGGTATACGTTTTTATGGACAAAACGTCGCCCGGTTCCCTCTTAATAAGAAAGACAAAATTACTGGGTCAAAAACCGAACAGTACATGAACAACTACTTCCATTCTACTATTATTTTAAGCGGAAAATATTGCGTAAACGATAAAGGATTTAACAAGCATAGAAATTGATTCCGTGACATCCCGTGTGTGGGATCCCGACGCATGTTTCCACCCAGCTATTAACCGATCAATATAAAATAAAAATGATTCTTACAAATGTAAAGTTCCCAACTACTTAAAACTTAGTCCTGACTAACGAAGAGATCTTCCGAAACCGGCTTATAAAAATTGTAGGTAATTTTTGAATATTATGTTGATTCATTGTAATTAAATATATAATTAAACTGGTAAGAAATGCATTTGACGTAGTTGCAGATTCACAGCTAAAAACAAATAAATGTTATTTATGATTGATAATAATATGATCAATAGACCTACATCTCTGCTGTTTCTCTGTGAGATCAAACAAAATTGTTTACATTCAATTATTATTGTAAATATTAACAAACCTGAGAAAGGAACCAGCGATATGGCCTTTTGACTTTTCCTGAAGTCTCCGAAAGTGACATGATAAACTCCCGCCAAAAACCTCCACCATTCAGAATTTTTACAAAAGTTTCAAAATTTCGCGCGGTTTTCTGATTGTTGTTATAACAACTCGATATCAGCTCACAGGCAACTTTCACCTCTACGCCAGAAGAAGTTAGAGTGTTTCGGTGTCGTATTCACTAATAGCTTGAGTAATTTACTGTCCCGCGTCCGTCATAACAGACCACTGAACGTAAACTAACATTTTATGGATTTCTCAACAATATACTTGTGTTCATTACCTGTAGCGATGAGTAGGTACCGTGTTTTGATGGCGGAGGCCTCCGAGGAGTGGTTCCTCTTAAAAGAACTCGAGTTCTAAAAGTGGTTCCAGGTTCTTTGCGAACTGGGTACTGGCAGCGGTGGCTGGGTACTGGCAGCGGTGACTCGGATCAGGACCTTACAGGCGGGTCCGAACCCGCATATGAACTTGGACCCGTATGTGAATTCGCGACTTAGAGCCCATTGACACTTCCATTTAAAAATCAGACGACAAAAAACCGGACTTCAGAGGCTCCTTTCTCATCTCCGTTTAAAAAAGGAACGACAAAAATGGAGGACTACACAGACACTGCGTGCGTGCTTCCTTGTGACTGGGAGCGGGCGGGATTAGGAATCGGGGTATAGTGGGCCTCGCGCCGGAACGACAAGGCGGCAAGTGTGAACAGCGTCATACAAAACTTGAAAGCGAGCAAGTTCCGACACGATTTTTAAGCGGTCGCGCTGCACTGTCGTTCTTCCTAGAAAACGTGTCGTATCCGCTTTTTTATCTTGTCGGACATATGTTAACAGCTCCATGCGTATATGTATTTGAGAGGCGAGAATGGGTACCGCCGCCCCGGCAACCTTTATTGGATAACCAGCACCTCTGCCATAGGTCACCCCAAGTGGTTTGCTACGTTTGGTGATTTAACAGGGGTGCCCGGGTTCACTGGGCGAGGTTTGTCTAGGTCTTGAAGGTGGATGACCAGGACACACTGAACCCCAGATTCCTAATCACCCCTTATACCCTTTTCCTTCCCAGAACTCTCCTTTCCTTCCTTTCCTTAAAAAACCTGCCACACAGCATCCCCAAAGATGACATGTGGAGCTCATGTAAAAAAAATGCATACTCGGCAGCCACCAGGGCTTCCGATTTTTAAACGGAACGACGTCCGACTTTTAAACGGAAATGAGAACGGGCACTTTCGCGGACGCCGGGGGATACTGGTGCTGGAAAGCGATACTGCCGAGCACTGGATAAAGGCATTCGGGTCCGAGTCCGGGTCTGAGTACCCGTAGAATGATTGATATGAAAAAGGAGTGGGAATGGACTCTAGTTCCCGCAAAGAACTCGAATTCAAGAACCCATTTTGGCTGAACGCATCGCTAAATGCCTGTCATTGCAAAACTTTTGATTGCGGTAACCATTCGACAAGAAAACCTAATATAATAAAATCTTAATCAAGATTTTTTAAATTTTGTTTCGTAAATTATATGAATTATTTATATTTCATTTAACCGACGTTATCTTCAAAGTACAAAACTTTTTTACAATACCAATACAAGTAAACAGTCTGCAATCATATAGCACTCTCATTAGGGTGAATTCAGTGGCGTAGCGTGGGTGTCAGCCGCCCGGGGCGGAGGAAAAATGTTCCGCCTCTCTATGTAGATTTCAACCGCAGATTTTCAAGAAGTAGCTTGAAGTCCATGTTGCGATGGGTGATTTTTTTTTTGAAGCAGATAGGGAAGAGGAAGGTGGGGAAGTACCTGGCTATTCAGATCTGGTCACTAAACACGGCTAAAACCATTTCAAGCAACTTTTCAATTCTATTTAAATTAACTGCAACACAAGTAGCAGTGTTTTACTTCAAGCTACGTCACGCGTTTGAAATTTTGAAAGCGGCCCGACGAAAAAGGCCTTTTTTCGAAAAAGGCCCGTATTAGCTAACCTTGTTAAACGCATATTCTACGAACCTTGGTGTAAACAAATAACACACGTTTAATATGATTTTTTTATTGTTCATATCAAAACACAAAAAAAAACTTTTTTAAACAACTTTTACCATTTGTTTTTTGCATTTTTAAAAGGAATATCTAAAAAACAATCCGTTAAATTTCAAAGTAAAACTACCAAACTGCAATTCATAATTTTAAAAACCCAAAGTGTAAACGTTGTACTTTTCCATATGTATATTTTTTTTATTTCTAAAAAGTCGAAGCCTCCGTTTATCCAAACGCATGGTTACCGTACATTGGTGCAGGTACTGCAGATTTAATCTGAATCTCAATTAACCACAGATACATTCAAAACATTCACAGCGACCACTGAAGAGATAAAACGATAGAATTGTAATCAGGGCGGGTCTGTGCGCTCGGGGAAAGCGAAAACGTTCCTTAGTTTCCGCTGAAATTGATCAATCCTTTTCAAATACACTACGAAATTCTTCAATGAGCAGTAATTTTCATTTTGGGAGGTGGGTAAAATTACGGTTCCACGCCAACTGGGAATAATGTCAACTCAACACCTCCTTGAAAAGTCATTAAAATGTATGAAAAAAATAATTTTAAATTAGCCGATAACCCTAACCTAACATAACCTATTTAATCCATTTTTTATAAATATTTTTTTTTCACTCCAAATGACTTATCTGAGATGGTTCTGAGTTGGTTTCATTCCGAGTTGGCCGGTCACCAAAATTACAAACCGGGCTCCCCGGGAATATAGATGATTAGATTACCAATACCTCTGACACAGGACACCCCAAGTTGTTCGATGCGTTTGATTCATGGGACGAGGTTTGTGTAGTATGTGTAGGTCTTAGTCTCAGTTACTGCGTGGTGAGCCGGATCGGGAGATTGGTTGAGTGAGACCTTTCGACCTCTCCAGCAGGACTCACAACCCATCGCCTTTCATCGCAGTGGCAGGGATGGATTCATATAACCGTCACTCCTAGACACATTGACCCCCGGATTCTTACCTACTCCTCAGGCATTTTCCTTCTCAGAACTTCCTCTCCTTAATTTCCTTAAAAAAAACCTCCAAATAGTATCCCCAAAGATGGCATTAGCCCTAAGAGAGCCCTAATTATTTTCCTATGGACGTTCTGTATGGAGTTAATCTGAAACAAAAAGAAAAATACAATTCATTGGCCTGTCTCCATCCGAGCAGGCGAAGGGACTTTGCAAGGAACCTTCAGGAAGATCGATTTCAAATAACTGAAAATATTTATCAAAAGAAATGCGTTTGGGCATGTCCGACGTCCGTGTTCCCGAAGTGAGCGCCAATTTTCCTTACTTCGACTGAAATTATGGTTCAATAAACTTCGATAACGGTGATTGATATAACGATATAAAGAACGGTATAAAGACTGTACATTTTGTTTTTCTGATTACCGCTAATTAAAAAAAAATATTTATTATGTTGGTCATGTTGCTTTCCGCCATGTTTTTTTTCACGCGCGGCGAAATCATTGAAAACAATGTCAAAAGTCAAAAGACTTGTGATATTTGACTACCGTTTTTATACATAATTTCTATTCTAATGACCAATTCACTATTATATTAGTATAATTTAACATAAATACTAATATTTGTTTTATTTTCGTCCTTTAATAATGTGATGTTGGAAATTGGAAATGCCGTAAAAGAAAATAAATTCAAGAATGAGTTAAATAAGTCATTTTTCTCCATGTTTTCTCTTCCGATCTGCACAATCAAAAAATTTCTAGAAGAATAAGTGCATATTTTATGACGTGCATTAAGAGGATTTTTTTTCTTAAAAGTTAAAAACCAATTAAATAGTGTTATTAAAGAAACTTATAAAAATAGTTTTCTGAAAAATCTATTCAATGTTATTTTATTTAAAAAAATATATAGATCTACAAAACAGGAGACATGATTTTTTGAAAGAGAAAAAAAACTTTCTTTTCGCTCTCCTTAAAAATCAACATTTTGTTCTTTGGGGTCGTCCATTAATTATTTAGCAACGTTTAAACCCCCTCCCCCTGGTTATATCTGTTGAGGTTTTACACTACCCCCCCCCCCCCCCTCCCATACCCAAAATCATACGTGTATTTTTTTAGTACAAAGTATATTGAAATTTTCAGAATATTGTTTTAAGGCAAAACATGCGCGGCAAAGATTTATGCGTGTATTCGGCGTCAAAATCACAGATTTACTGGCGATTGGTGAGTCGAGCTTTTGTCGCAACGCGCGGGGAAATCGTTGCCTGGCAACGGTGAGCCAAGGCCACGTGCCGCTCTTTGGTTTAGAATCGTGCATTCAACGACAAATAAATACATGTGATATCTTATTATATCCTCCCCCTTCCTCCTCCTTGTGATATTTCGTAATTTTAATTTTTTCCTAATCCCTCCCCCCTTTCGAGCCTCACGTGATTAATGGACGACCCCTTTACAGCATTTCAAATTTTCATGATCGATGAAATCAAAATTATTGTCTTTTCTAGGGCCTGGGAGTCGATAGGTATTAAACAGTTTTGTTTCAAATTAGTATAGATCTCCTTTCTAGGCAATACTTATTCAGTGACACCAGTGATGTACGTAAACTACACAATAACTGTAATTTATTTTGGTCCTTGAGACCATAGTTGGGCTATTTGCGGAATCGTGGGTTTTTAACAATAAAATAATACAATAAAAAACTACTACATACTTATTTAAACATTTGTAATTCTGTGTGATTAACATTATTATCTGTGGTTTCTGTGTCAGTTAACACGAACAATGAATTTAATTATAATTTATTATTTATCTGTGCAGGAAGAAAATTTTTGATTGGTTTAGTTTAGAGAAGAGATGTAATCATAACGTTTTTGTCTGTTTTTATCACTTCCTTGTTATTTTAATTTTTTTATTATTTACTAGCGAGTTTCCGACATACGTTGCAATGCCAATTAAATAAATAATTTTGTTTCTCTCGTCGTGTCCTTTCTCATTCGTCCCCGTTCCCCTTTCACTCACGCGTTCCACCTCCACTCTTCCGCTTTCTTCCACCCGTCCTGCGAAAACCCCCCTCCCGCGTTTCCCTTCCACCTTTCCCGTCTTTCCCCCTCCCTTATCCTCCCGAAACCCCCTCCGAAACCCCCTCCTTCGTTCCCCTCCCATTTCCGGTTTCCCTCCTTCCTACCCTCCCTCCCGCTAAACTGTATGAAATATACTCATTATCAACTATTCAAATCACAACGCTAGAGCTCACCCGTATATATAGAAACCTTCGCAGGTGTGCGCACAACAGCTCACCAAAGTTTCATCGCTTTCGGATGAAAAGTATAGGAAATAATGTCATAATACAGCTCGCTATTATATAAAGAAACTATCGCGGGCATGCGCACATCCAATCCCCAAAGTTTCATTGCAATCGGATGAATGGTTTGAGAACATAAGGGACAAGGGACAAGGCACAAGGGACAAAAAAAGAAACATTCATTTGAACACTTCATAAGTTTTTAAATAAAATATTATTTTTGAAAATAATATCTATACATTTGCACGCCGAAACGGTAATTGTATGATATTCCCCAGATAGAAAAAAATCGCAAAATATGCTCCGAAAATTATAAAAACTCAAAACGTTTCTTTCAATGTCATTTAAGACATTTCCCATGAGGTTTTTGCTCTATTTAAACGTGTTTTATTAAATATTTTCACATTTTTCTTATTATTATCGTTTTTAATATTAGCGCGCTCCCTTTAACATTTGTTTTTACATATCTCCCCTTCTTCTTCTTTTTAAGCGCTTACTATCGAGCCTTAAGCGCTGTAGTGCATATTATATCAATCGTCCAGTTTTTCGGTCAGACATCTCCGAAAAATCGAAATTTGAGTATGCAGTTGTAGGTGAAACCCTCTATCTGGTACAATACTCAGATTACTCATAAACATCACCAATCAATTATAATGCAGAAAAACTTGTTGTGAGTTAAACAAAATGTTGATGTCTTTGTTCTGGGTCACTAGAAAGATTTTTCTAAATGTTTTTTTTTTTTTATTATTATTTTTTTTAATTGTAATTTATTAAATTAAACATTTATTAAGGTTAAAATCTAACAACATAATATAAATAAATATTTCAATCATTCTCCTAATAAAGCAGCTGCTTGTGTTTAGGAGAGAACAACTAAATATGTTTACATCTATTTAAATTAAAAATATTTTTACAAAAATTACTAGTAATTTTATGAGAAAATACCACTGACCTAGTATATCCTACGTCAATGGAAAATACGCTAAAAGAAATTTAAAAATACAGGTTAGTTAATAAATGATACAAAGGATTGATAAAGCAAAAACATAAATCTAAATAATAAGTAAAGTTATGAGGTGGTACCAGATTATTTTAATTTTTTTTTTTTAATAGTTGGAGTGTTTTCTTTCGATCGTTTATCTAGGGGTAATTTATTGAATAATTTTATACCCTTGAAATAGTGACACTGTGCTGTTGTGTTTCGTACTAGTGGTACGGTTAGTCCTCCAACAGATATAATTCTTTTGCTAATATTTAATTGTGATATATTATTTTTATTAAAGAAATCTTTATGTAATTGAAGTAGTGCAATTTTGTCATAAATTTTTAGTAGTGGGTGGTTTGTAGGTGGGGGAACCGGGAAATCTTGGAAAATATTTGTTATTGGGTAGTAATAGTGCTTTTTTTAGATGATTTTTATTAATATTTTTTTATTTGTCTCCAGTGGAAGTAGGGATGATTTATATGCACCCCCCAAGCCACAATTCCATATTGTATTGTAGCGCATAATAAATATCTTTTAGATTTTGAAATGATACAGTATTTCTAAGTCTAAAAAATATATAGATGTGGAATGTTCTTCTACATTCTATACATCAGAGGTTCCCAAACTTTTTTTCGTAGACCACTTTCAAAATTTTACTGGTCACGGTGGACCCCCTGCTGGTACATTTCTACCATATTCCCAAAATTCGACACGCGTAGTACTGAATATTGACTGGCAAAGTATGGTCTAGCAAAACGGAGCAGTACTGGATCTACGACTTTTTCAAACGAGAGCAAAATGGACCAGTATTCCAGATTATATTTGCCACGACGGAGGGGGCGTAATGGGATACGGGTATGTTCCCATCCCAGTACAGTACATCCATATCCTATTACGCCCCCCTTGCCCAGCTGGGCGTTTTAAGATCTCATGCGTAACCGGTACAACAACGTGTGCTGTATGCCAGTTGCCTATTATGGAGGGGGCGTAATGGGATATGAGACGAGGGGTGGGATGGGATATGGATATGGGGCACGGGATGGGTCTCAATCGAAACCAGTTCGTGGACCCCCACTTACAACTTGTGAACCCCCATTTCTTTATCGAGCCTACGACCCCCGTCGGGTCTCCTGTGGACCCCTAGGGGTCCACCTGGACCTTTGGGAATCACTGCTGTACATGCACATAATAAAACGCGAAACAAAGTACGAATTATGGGAATGGAACAAAATGTTTGCAAGTGGCGTTTCGCGCCGTTTGCTGTTGCTTCGTTGCCTTTTGTTAAATGCGTGTATACGCAGCCTAATTTCCCGGACCTGTATGCCTACGCAATGTGCCTCTCGGAGTTATTTTATGGCATATTTAATAAAGAAAACACACACACGTAAATAATATTTGTTTTGTGGTGAGCCTTCGAAAATTGCTTCTCATTATCTTAAAACTTAGCATTTGGACAGCCGGCGTAGTCTAGCGGTAAAGCTCTTGACTAGCAATCCGAAGGTCGCGGGATCGAATCCCGGCGTGGCAAATAAATTTTATTTGATTAATTTGTGTTACTTCACAATTTATTTTTAAAATAATATATAGTATATTTGCGGCACGTTCCAGAGTGGAATATACTCTCAGTATCGACCTGGTGTAAGACCACCATTCAGAATTGAAACGTTGCTTGAAATGGCTTTAGCCATGTTTAGTGACCAGATCTGAATAGCCAGGTACTTCCCCACCTTCCTCTTCCCTATCTCCTTCCCCTCCCCACTACCTTCAGCCTCTCAACAAACCCCAATTGGGGATGCCATAGTCTCACTGGCTCCAGACGGGAGCAGTTGCGACTCTTGTGCGGTATTCATATAAAAAATATATCTATTGGAGATGTCTGACTAATCAACTGGACGATCGATATGAACGACACAATCATGCACAAACGTATTCATATGTAATCATTATGTATTATAGAGCCAATGCATATATATGTAGGTGCATGATACAATAATTACGAAATGCCTATAAGCGAGTAGATCATCAGGTTTATGCAAGTATAATTTCCTTCTGAAAGTAGTGATTGAATTCGATAATATATACAAGTCTTCACGATCGCACTGTTTGTCATGTAATTGAGTCATTCTTGACGTAGGTTTGAAAAACTTGAATTACAATTATCATAACAGCCATTTATCAATTCAACACGTGCATCGGCTATAATAATAATGTCGTACACTATACCTACCTACAATGGTTATTTAATATAATCTCAATTATTAATATTATTTAGCGGTTTATCCTTAAACAGTTTCCGGAAAATCGTAGTGCAAGCGAGAAACTGGTGAATCTTCTATTATATTATAGACTAGCTTTTGCACTCGGCTTCGCTCGCATGGTATTAAGTGGAATTACCACTCACTCACTCACTCGCTCACTCATTCATTCATCCCCAAAGTTTCATCGCAATCGGATGAACAGTTAGCAACGCATAATTTCATGATGCCCGAACTCACTATCTATCTATTTATTTAAAAATCAAAATATGTTTGTTTCTGGGTTTGTATGTGAGATGCCTATGAGTTGCTAAACCATTCATCCGATCGCGATGAAACTTTGGGGATTTGATTTGCGCGTGCCCGCGATGGTTTCTATATACAATAGTGAGTTCTGGCATCATGAAATTGTGCGTTGTTAACCATCCATCCGATTGTGATGAAACTTTGGGGATAAATGAATGAGTGAGTGAGTGAGTATTTTTTAAATCGATTTTACGTTTGAAATTTTGAAATAATGCACAAAAAATTACATTTTTATAGTAAACTAGCTGGTACCCGGCATGCGAAAATGAAATAAATTCTTTCTCCCCGTTCCCCTCCAGCGAATCCTTCCCCCCGCGTTCCCCTTCAGCTTTCCACGCCTTCCCCACCCTCGTCATCCCTCCCGCTAACCCAACCTCCTTCATTACTCTTCCCCTCATGCCTTCCCTCCTTGCCGCTAAAATATATAAAATACCTTCATTTTCATTTTTACAAATTTCATAACGCCAGAGCTTACCATTTTATATAGCTTATAACCTTCACGGGTGTGCGCACAAGAAATCACCAAAGTTTCATCGCTATCGGATGAACGGTATGGCAGCCCAGAACATACGAACAAACAAACAAACAAACAAATATTGATTTTTATATATAAGATATCATTTAGTGGGGCCAATTGTCGGCGGATCAACTGTCGGGTCACAGTTATACACGGATAGTAAAAAGGGATATAGTTTTATTTGACTTTATATCCGTGCTCAATGTTGGTAAAAATCTGAATTGTTTAGTTTCAGGGACCATGCAACGCACGTTTGATGAAAAACGGGTGTATTAATGTTATGGCGCCACCAGTAGGTTATCTTTACATGTGTAACATATGCTTATCTTAGTAAATAAACACCCATTAAATGTAAAACGCCATTATCCAACGAAACATTGATGATTTGAACCTCTCTGCTATGCTCTCCTGTTATGTTTCTTACGTTACCAATGGATAGTAAATATAGTGTGGGTGATCTTCAAGAACTAAAAGATTGCAATTAATTAGGAATTACACTGATAGCACTATTTGAACTACGTTAATTGGACAGCTATCAATCATTATACACGAGGAATAAATACACTTGCAATCACAATCGCCAATCGATGATTGCTTGGCAATGTTTGCTTTATTTCCGACGTGCCCAACATGTCTACGATGAGTTTTAATTGTAATATAATGCGAGTGGAAATGAAAATCTTCCAAAACTGCTTTGTTCTTAGTGCAGTAGGTACTCTGTTTTAAAAGATAGATTTTATTACACTTCTTCAATCTGACAATTAACCTTTAAATGCTGACGTGGGGGCCGCTGCGTTGTAGCAACAATAATAATATCAAATTAATCCCCTCCCCGCGCGCGTCTCGTACGCCGCTTCCAGTAGCTTCGAATTTAGTGACGCCAGAGCCGTAAGTTTTAAATCTTAAATTTCTGTAAGTAAATTCATTACAACTTATTTGCGGGCCTCTCTGGCTCATCGTCGGTACTTACGTGACTTTTTTTGGTTGATTTTTACTTTATAAAAAAAACATAAACAAATTTAATAAAGTTTTATAGATACATTCATTTTTATTCAAGACAGAAATATTATAATAAAAATTAGTTCATTGTTTTTATTTAGATTAATAGATAATACAGACTTGATTTCTGATCTCAAGTGATTTTTCCCAAAAATTATTATAAAATTTCAAAATTGTCAAATATAAGTTACTTTAACAATAAAAAAGTATTTTTTTTTTTTAAATATATTTAAATTGTCCATTAAAGTGGTCCATGAAAATGTAAAGCTTTGTTTGGGATTTGATTAAGGGAATATGGAGACGTTTGCAGGCCCCCCAGGACCAGCGACCATATGAACTGAATAAAAAGCTTGTAAAATGACATCAACTTCTTAAACTACGTGGGGGGCCTAATTCAGCTTTACCGCCCCGGGCCTCTGACGGGCTTAGTCCGCCACTGAGTCAGATACGCCTCCTACGTCATCCGTATGTCTGACAACAATAAATTATCTTGAAAACAAGCTTATGGATCCTAGTGGTTAAGATACAGATAACAACTACAGGTTGCATCAGAAATACAGAAAAGGCGTAAATGATCTCCGTAATTTCATTTCACGTTTTTCAAGTACCTACATGAAATACTACACTGCAAAAAATAATAAACATAGATTATTAGCTTGTATTATAATCTTCACAGATAATTAAATAAATAAATAACGTTTATTCATCAATGGAGTTTTTTTACAACAATACACATTTTGTTCTTAAATTTATTTATTTATTGAAAAATTAAGTAATACATAAAAACATAAGCTACACATCTCACTAAGGCATTCTTGTACTGAGATGTGCAGTTTTACGATAGTGAAATTTAAAAAAAAACATATATGCAAACTTAATAAAAATATAGTAATCATTGATACTATTGACAAAAATGTCACTGCTCAGCTACAATTTAGGATTTCTTCTGGAATGCAGCTGGTTTTCAGCAGTGCCTCCAATATGAAAACAGAAAATAAAATAAGAAATTGAATTAAAATAAAATAAATACAAAAATTAAATTACATAAAAAATAATTCAATCAAATCCCTATTTCAACACCCACAATAAATTACAATATTAATAATATAAATCAAAATAAAAAATAAAAATAAATTAAAATTAGCGCCCTTGAGCTGATTTTTCACAAAAACGGCGCTACATAAATCATCTAAATATTATTATTATTAAAGGATAATTAAAACAAAGCGCGATATGGCGTGAAAACGTACTGACTGTTGAAAAACCACGATTAAACTGTACAACTATCAAAGCGGCAGAACCAATAAAAGTTACTAAGACCTTTAGTTTAAAAAAAGGTGGGGCGCCGCTGTTCGTAGATGCAATTTGCAGTAGATGTAATGGCAATATAGGTAAACTATGTTGGCCTTTACTTTTATGCATGCAGTTTCACACTAATCATGGTTCATTGCCCGTCTACTTTGTTTATATTATCTACGCGGGGACAATCTCTAGAGACAGTCTTTAAAAATATAAATCTAAAAATGGACAGTCCATAAATATACAACACAGTCTCCGCAAGACCCAGATAAAGCCTACTTATCTCTAAAACGCACTCCGCTTATCATTCCTTGAGAATATTTAGATTAAGTAAGATCTTAAGGAAAGCTTAAAGTCAATATCACATATAATAGACACAAGAGAAATGGGTCATCGAACAATTATAAATTATTAGTACAAAACTGCACACAAAAGTCGCCATATAGTTCACCCATTTACTACTATTGCAAATCGCATATAAGCACAACGGCGTCCGCCTTTCTTTCTATCTACACACCAAACGCATAACTGCGACAAATGACAGCCTCCTTAGTCCCGAGGTAAGGCTCTTGACTTGCAATCCGAAGGTCGAGGGATCGAATCGAGCGTGCGCAAATAAATTTTATTTGATTAATTTGTGTTATTTCACAATTAATCCATTTAAAATAACTAGTGGTCGCCCAATGGTCGAAATTCGACCATAATTGTAATGTTTTTTATGTTTGACATTCAGTAAGACCATAGACAAATAATATTAAAGACAAACAATATTAATCTATTCTCAATTTGACCATAGACTCAATAAACAATAGAGTAAAGACGCGAGTGTGTGTGTCAAATACATGGTAGTGTGTGTAATGTTTTTGTTATTGATTTAATCAATTTTTATGCATAATTTAAAATAAATATTAGCATTCTGCACTCCTCCTCTATATAAACTATAAGTGTGCGAAATTTCATACTCCTCCGTCCGCGCAATTTTCGTAAAAAGGGGTACAAAGTTTTAGCTTCACGTATTAATATATTGATGATGACTAGTGGTCGCCCAATGGTCGAAATTCGACCATAATTTTAATGTTTTTTTTTATGTTTGACATTCAGTAAGACCATAGACAAATAATATTAAAGACAAACAATATTAATCTATTCTCAATTTGACCATAGACTTTAACAATAAACAGGAGAGTAAAGACGCGTGTGTGTGTGTGTCAAATACATGGTAGTGTGTGTAATGTTTTTATTATTGATTTAATGTATTTTTATGCATAATTTTTAAAAACTATTAGCATTCTGCACTCCTCCTCTATATAAACTATAAGTGTGCGAAATTTCATACTCCTCCGTCCGCTCAATTTTCGTAAAAAGGGGTACAAAGTTTTCGCTTCACGTATTAATATATTGATGATGATGATATATAGTATATTAACGGCACGTTTCAGTGTGGAAGATACTTTCAGTATTTCCCTGGTGTAAGACCACGATTCAGAATCGAAACATTGCTGAAATGGTATTATTTTTGGGGTGTTATGCCGTATTTCGCTACCTCCTTCTTTAGCCAACGTTTCGGACACTGTAACGCTGTCCGAAACTTTTTCGGACAGCGTTACAGTGTCCGAAACGTTGGCTAAAGAAGGAGATAGCGAAACACGGCATAACACCCCAAAAATAATAACAAAAATACTTTTTGGCGTGAAAACCTAAAAACATACCATTGCTGAAATGGCTCTATTCGTGTTTGGTGACCACATCTGAATAGCCAGTTACATCCCCACCTTCCTCTTCACCATCTCATTCCTCTCCCTACTACCTTCAGCCTCACAACATACCCCAATAGGGGATGCCATAGTCTCACTGGCTTCAGACGGGAGCAGTTGGGAATCTTAAGAGGTATTCACATAAAAGAAAAAAAATATATTAATATGAAACTGCGCGCATAAATGCTGCCACATAGTTCACCCATACTAGTGCAAATCGCATATAAGCACAACGCCGTCCGCCTTTTTTCTACCTACACACCAAATGCATAACTTTCATTGGCTCCACCACCTTGATAGTCCGTGCAATTTGGTCGTAGTTTAGCGACAGACACAGCACGCTTCCATGTATTTACTTTGATCAGTATAAATATTTTAGAAAAACGATTTATTTTACCTGGCATTTTTTTAATGACACCATTCAATTGCATTAATTTCTGGGTTCGCTTACGGATACTTATTTATTCAATTCTCACGGTGATGTAAGGAATATAAAAAATCTTAATTCGTACAATTAGATACCCACCAATTTACTTACCAACGATAAAAGAAGAAACACTCAACCGGGATGCATTATGGGCCTTGGAGGAAAACTATATAGACTAAAATATAGCCAACATAACACTGCAAGGTCGGTCATAACGTTGCACAATAATTATGTACGGTGTTTCCTAGAAAAACGTGTATCTTTGTTTTTTCCATAATGATGCAAATTAAATTATCATCCAGCGACAAAATATCCCCGACAAAATATCCTACGGACAAAACATCTTCCAACAAAATATCTATACAAATCTAACCTAACCTAATCTAACTTCACCTAACCTAACCTTACCTAACCTAATCTAACCTAACTGATAAAAATGGGACAAAAATAATACAGACATCCTGTAAATACAATAAATTATTGTTCACAAATAATGGGACAAATAATAAAGTTAGGTTAGGTTAGTTTAGGAAAGATATTTTGAGATAGAGATATTTTGTCGCGGGATGAAGCGCGTTGCCGTGTCCATCTGATGTGATATTATATGATATCTGTTCTGATGATGGACACTATAACACTGCCGGAACATTGGCTAAAGAAGAAGGAAGCGCAACACGGCTTAATTACACAAAAATACATCACGATAACACTTTGGCGTGAAATCTAAAATTCATAAATAAAATAAAAATATATTAATAATTGATAAAGATAAGTGTACTGGGTTGAAAGCAGTTTCGAACCTTTAAAAAAAAATTGTCCAGATTTCAGTTTAATCACTCGGAAAAAAAACACTATATGCATTAATTATTATACTGTTACCGCTAATTATCATAGTTATTACTATTATGACAACTATTCTGATTAATAATAACAACGTAGCAATTCATACTTACATATCCAGAAGGTATTCATACTTATATTCTAATTCATACTTATATCTCTGTATTGACAGGTGAAGAGAAGATTAACTGCATTGAAATTGTGTTTTTCTGATAAGAATAATAATAATGGAAAAATGCGGGTCTGCCAGCGGAAAAATCAGTAATATTTACTATTTGAAATTAAATTGGAAAACTGATTTCGTTCCGGCAACTTCTTAAACGTTTATTGGGAACATTCCAGTCTAGAAGCATGAATTTTAGGTATTTTTTCAGGTGCAATTTAAAAAAAAAAACAATAATATTTTTACAAGCCATTATTTTACCAAATATTGATTAAACATTAAAGAATACATTAAAAAAAAAAACAAACGAAAAAATTCAAAATTTAAAAAGTTACAGCGTGTTGAAGTGGGGGTTCTCAAAAAAATGACGCGCCCTGTTTGACACGATTGCAACCCTCCTAGTAATCTAAAAAAAAATCAAATTAATTCTTAATCCAAATAAATTTGCCTATGTTAAATATAGTAAAATTTTGAAATTTTGTTGTATTTTTAGTTACAGAAGGCTCACACCAAATTTCAAGTAAATTGATTCGGTAGAACTTGAGATATCGTGTCAAACGTCTCGAATAAATTAGTTTTGAGAAACACGCGTTTAAAGTTTTGCTCTATTTAGATTTTAGTTAGATTCTGTCTAAACCGGTCGAACTAAAATGGCTCAACTTTTAAAATAATTCGAATTTTGAAAAATATTTTTAAGGTGATATTCTTGAATATTTGAACTATAGAAATATGAAGAATTTAAAAACAAAAATTTATAGACTAAACTACCCCCTTAATAGTACAGAAATAATTATTTTAAAAGCCATTTTACATCAATCAACATCAAATAATAATACAGTTCAAAATATCTGTCAAATAACACGCGGCGATCAATGCGGATCCAACGTATTGCGAAGACAAGGTGGGAAATATTTGTTAAATGATATTACTTGCATAAAACAGGTATTACTTGCGCTCGAGCATACAACAGGTATTGAATTTCATCTGTAATTCAAAATTACATTACGCAACTAGTCTCGCACAGGTTGTTTCATGATATTAGTTGCACTGCTAATTTCACGTGTTTTATCGTGCGTGCATTAGTTGCATGCCACAAAATAGAATCAAGCTAGCGCGAAAGTACTGTACCACTAGTGGTATGCAACTAATTACGTTGTGTAAAAACGTGACGCAACTAGTGTCACGAAAGCATTTCAGCTGGGCGGACGTATGTTCCTTGTCATTTTGTGAGAGTTTTAACGTCCAAAATTACAATCATCGCTGGGATGCTGTTAAAAATATACAGTTTATCAAAGAACAACAGTGAAACGAGTGTCTCATGATCCGAAACAACCTCAGTACAAAAATAGAGGCGCCCGAGAAGCGGCCTTCAAGGCAATTATGGTTGCCAGTTGCCATGGAGATTGAAACTGTAATAGATGTTATTTGGAAAATACAAACGCTTCCCAATACCCATAATCTATATCTATATTTATATTATAAATGCGAAACTGCATGTGTTTGTTTATTACACTTGCACGAAACAGATTTTCAGTAAACAGATTTTAAATAAACAGATTTTAAAAATTTCAGTAAACATATTTTAAAAATTATTTCACGAATATGAAGCTACGTTATATGCGAGTAATATAGGCTGTACATATTGGTAGGCTCTGGCGTTATTAAATTATAAATATTAATACATCATATTTACTATACGTTTTCTGTTACTAACAAAAGCGAGTTATTGCTAACAATAATAATAATAATTGGATAATTTGTAGAGCGCCGTTTTTGTGAAAAATCACCTCAAGGGCGCTGAAATCACGTAAAAAGCTAGTAGGTAATAAAATAATCAACGAAAAAATCCAACTTCGTCTTTTCTTTCGTGATAGTATTTTCTTTATTTTGTACATCGCCATTAGTGTACAGCATTGTGCATTGCAGAAACAAGCTTCTATATGGATAGTGTCGTGGTTGATGTAATACTGGAGGTCTATGACACTAAATTTACACAATTTGGAAAAAAAAATGAAAAAGTCACCGGAGACCCAAAATTCATTTACATTATTTACTCCAAATAATGTCGGGAATCATTCGTTAAAGTAAGTCAAGGACGTCGCTTAACCCTACGCTACTACTCATGTTGCGACGTACAAAGAAACTACTCATACGCCCGCGAGGCGCATCATATTGGCTAGTGATTTTATTCAAACACTGTAAGTATGATTTTTTTTTTTTTCAAGGTTTAATTTATTTATTATAAATACAAAGTAATACAATATGACATAAAATATTATACAGAAAAAAGAAAAGTCCCAATAAACTTCTTTTTAGCAGTTTGTCGATACTTTGGAGATATATTTAAACTTATTTTACAATTTTTGTGTTAGTCTAATACAAATTATTTCTGTCGGCAAGCCAATTTCTCAACAAAATATTTGTTTTACCATTTGTACATTTTTTAATTTCGGCAGGTAACATATTTAAGCAATTAGGTATCATATAGTCCAGCGTTTTTTGTCCATATTTGTTTAAATGCTTAGGTACAATTAGTCCTTCATTTAACGTAAAACGAGTATTGTAAGTGTGGTCCAGTTTATTTTTGAATATGGGGCTATTCATATGCGGAAATATAATTTTATACCACAGAATTGTTCTTACTGAGAGAATTTTGAGATTTTGGTAAAAGTACGGAATATTATGCCTTTGTTCATATAAACTTTTATGAGCTAATAATTTAACTAATGAATTTTGAACTGATTGAACACGATTTACATTTGTTTTACAGGAAAGTCCCCAAGCTGTAATTCCATATCTTATAATAGATTCAGCTAATGATAAATAAATTATTCGAAGTGTGCAAATTGGAACATAAAATTTTAATTTATATAATCTGCTAACAACAGATCTGAGTCGTTCACAGAATTTATTATTTGTAAATCCCATTTGAAAAAGCAATAAATAATTACACCTAAATAAACATATTCTTTGACTAGTTCAACATTTTCTCATGAACATAAAGCAGAGATACCGACGTGTAAGCAGTCTGAAGTATGTGTTTTTATTTCAGGTGTAATAATATTTGCCTTGGCATTGGCATTGATATGTTTTGACTGTTATTATATATTTTTTATTATAAAATCTTTAATCTCAAATGAAACTTAGGCAATTAAATAGTCTTCTCTTTAAAAAAACACTTGAAGAATACACTTAAAAAAACTACTACTACTACACTACAAAAAATAGTCAATTATGAAGATATTAACTAAAAAAAAGTAACAAAAAATATTTTGATTAATAGCGCAAAACTTACATACAAGCTACTCATACGTCTTTGGAACGCCATTTGGCCCTTTGGAGGGCCATATCAAAAAAACTAGCAAACTTACCGTAACGCAACAACCGTCCTGCGACACGTGCTGCCGATGACTGAGATGTCCTTGAACGTCAATGCGATACGCGCAAAGGATAAAAAGAGAGAGCAATATATAAAAATAAAAAAAAACGCGGGAGCCTCTGCGACGTAGAGTAGTAATCTAGGGTTAACACCCCGTGTAGAAATGGGTTTAGTGTTTTTAGAATATTGACGTTTTGTGCTAAATAAGTTATATTTAGGAAAATATAAGTGAATAATTTCGCCCTATGTAATTTTATAGCGTTCATTTTTTTCATTTCATGTGTAATTTATTCCACGTGTAATTTATAATTCATGTATAATTTCTACCTGTTCGGGGCATTTCAGTACACGAGAAATAATCTAGTAGATGGAGTTATTCTCTCTACTATGAAACAGAAGTTTTCCTTGATGTTAAAAAAATCAATACCTGCCCCGAACGACGCGACGTCCTCGAATAAATTTGAAACTTTTAATTTTTTGATGCGTTGGCAACTTAACACGCGCGTAAGAGTTTGGAACAATAAGAGTGCTTGAAATTTTATTATAAGTTCCTAAAGGCTTCGAATTTGGCTATGACGCAGTAACGCTGGGAATACCCCTTCCAAAGTTGGCCTTCCAACAAATAAACGCCCTCCGCACGAACATTATCGTTTTGGCGGCAAATCAAAAATTATAGAAAAATTATTCGTCAAGACAAAAATAAAAACCCAAAAATAAAATAGGCTGGGCATATGATGATACAAACCTATTTACAATAAATGCAAAAAAAAATGTTTATATTCCTTCCTCAATAAATAAGTTCAGAACTTAGCCTAACAATTATACATAACAAAAAATGTAACAAAGATGTATTAATAACCCATGTACCATATTAAACCGTACAACTGGAATTAAGTACCTGTAGTAATTGTAGATGAAAATAATAAAAAAATAAAATAAAAACACAGAGGTATTTAATTTATGTAAGATATTTATTTATAGTGTGATGAAATTCGTAAGAAATGTTTTTGGTGATGATTTAAATTTGAGTATATCGTTTATGTGTTTAATATTACGTGGAAAGTTATTACATACTTTAATTATCATGTATGGGCATCACTTACATTCATTTTTACGTGTGGCATCACTTAAAAATGAATGTAAGTGAACACTAATTGTGTAAATTATTAAAATCTTAAATAAATGTTAAATCACTCAAATAAGAGTACAGTGTTATCAATCATCATCCAGTATAATCATTGAACACAGGATCGCGGCCTGAAAGTACCGCGACCCCCAGGAGCCTGACTATTCCTCATGGTTGAGTATTAATATACACTCGTCTGATGAGAAGACGGAGCACAGGTCAAACATCCTCCACCAGCTCCTCAGCCTCTGGAACCAATTCTTTCAACCTTGGTAATCCCGACGCTCAAAAACTACTTTCAACACATGTATTCATTTTTGAAATATAGCAATGTGGACAGTGGACAGTCCCCACAAGTTACAATCGAAACATATTAAAGGAAATAACAGTCGATCTTTGTCTTCAACAAAATGTATGAATTATTTAAACCTAAAAGTAATTTACATTTTCAGAAATAATATACAAAAAAAATATTCCAGATGATTTTAATAAGACCGACGCGCGTACAGCGAACAATGTACGGCACATGAGGGGTCTATTTCACTCTCATTGCGCAGAATCCACTGCGCACTGGGGGGACAGTCCGAACTCTCCCCATAGGCGATATGGTTCATTCCTTGCGTTGTTTCGTGATCGTATGGAACCGCGCATGCGCACCGTATGTGAATTCAAATACCATGGGGACAATTCTTTGGATCCCCACTGAACCATTTGTTTGCATGGTTATGGGCGGGAATCGCTCGCAATCGAAATAAGTTCGATAATAATCTTGCAAGATAAAGCTTTATTTTTATTAAAATCTGTTGTAAATTGGTATATATCAATAGACATTTTATATTATTTTGTGTTTAGATATCCGATTAGCATGATTCGACCAGATCACAAAGAAGTGCTCGAGCCGCCACTGCAATCTAGGTACAATTGGGTACGTAAACGGAGTTATGAAAAGTTCTGTTATTCATTTCTACTTTTATTCTGAGAAAAGTGAAATAGGATCTTCAACTATTAAAATTAGAGGACCGCTTTTCCCAGTAGTGGTAAATAACAACTTTTTAAACAATGTAGGTACTTACTTGGATTGTAAATCCACCGCATAAGGAAGCCCTTCAAATTACGGAAACCTTAAATATTGTATTCCCTTTACGTGTCACTCGATACCCCACACCCGTAAGCCCTTAAAGTAGTAAAAGAATTAGAGATCCATTCCTAACTATAACTACCGTAGAATGAGGTGACTCGGGGTATTTTTTCGTGTGTTTTTAAAGTTTCTGATAAAATAGCGGAGAGAAAAATCTTAAGATATTTATTTTATACATTTCAACATTCGATTCGGTATTTCAAATTCATGTTTTTTATTTATTTATTAAAACAAATATGCCTTGAAACACAGTATCGTATCTACATACATAAACACACACTTCAATACAATCTTCGACAAGATATATCCCCTGATGATGGATATTAATGCTGTCAAAAAAAAAAAAAAAAACTTTGGCTAAAGAAGAGTGAACAGACAGGAAGGAAACAGACCTATTCCACAAATATTGATAAATCCACATTTAAATAGTGCCCACTATTTCGTGTTTTCTTTTCGGTGATCGATGTGATTGTTGTTATTATTATTTGTGATTTATTAATTTGACTTCTGTCATCTACAAGGAAATCCAAAAATTCGATTCCGTTTGGTGCTTTTAGGAAGAGAATATTATTTTTCACTCCATCTCTAAAGGATCACTTACTTTTTAGAACCTCCGACACGGCCTTTTCTAACAAGTCCTCCCTCCAACCTTCTCTATTTGGGTACTTTTGTGGCATGTCCGAAGTAATAAAAGAATTAAGCTGAATTGCAGACACGCCATCTTTATTTAAAAGTGTTTTAAATATTCAATTACATTTCAAATAACAAACCCTTTTGATAAATAAAAGTACCGACTTTCACAGTAGTTTGTACACCACGATTAAAAATAAAAATTCACAATTTTCAAACCTCGCTAAGGATTAATTTTTTAAGTAAACTTTTAAAGACTGGCCATAAATGAACAACACATACATATAAAGTGACGTCACTGACGTCAGCATCCAACTGATAACTAAAGACCACCAACCCTTTCTTCTCAAGGGCATTCACATGAATGTCATGCACAATACACATATGTTCGGAGTCAACCGGCCTATCAAAGTCACCTCATTCTACGGTACTAATACAGGATTAACACCATTTTTTTAAATTATTTGTAACCACCTATGAAACAACTTGACTTTCAAATTGGGTGATGACCAATTATTTTTTTTATGTGAAGAACATTACCAAGAGACTCAACCGCCCAGAACCAGGAAGACTAAGGCATAAACAATTTGAGGTATGTGATGAAACTGGCGGGAGGCGTGGATTAGAAATTTATAAACTATTATTACCTACTATAGTTTTCCTCGCGTTTCTATAATATACCATGTTCCATAATATCAGGAATTCCACAAGGATCATATTTTGGACCTCTCTTGTTTATTTTTGGGTAACAGTGAATGGGCACATGTTTTAAAACTCTAAATTCAATTTTTTTGCTGATGACACTAAAATTTACAAAGAAGTAACAAATAAATGACTACCAAGAATTGCAAGAGGATATTAACAGTTTTGGAAAAAATAATGCTAACCAACCGTTCCTTAACCTGGAAAAAGTGACACAGTGTCTTTCACCCCCTAATATACCAATGATGCACTGAATGGACTTAGGAATAATAATGGTGTCCGTAACGTATTTCCGCCCACACATAAATTTCATCTTTGGTAGAGCCTATAAATTGTAGGACTCATCGTAAGCGTGAAAAAACCATTCAGATCAAAATACCATATGTCTCTTTTGTTTGCCCAATTTAAGAATTTTGATTAGTGATTTGAAATCCGCAATGAAAAGTTAACATTAAAAGTTTAAAAGGAAATCAAAAAAGATTCTGAAACACCAGGGCCAGTTGTTTCACAAAATTTGAACAATTCATCTAATTTCAAAGTTTATTTCAGTTCTGGGAAACTTCTATTTAAGTATGTTTTGTTATTGGGATACCTAAATATGGGACAGTTGCTTCACGCAGAACTGAATAATAACAGAATTTGAACTTTCACGGAACTTGATAATTGACTTCGAAATTTGATGAATTGTTGGTTGGTTGGACAGTACGGATTCATCAAATATTTGAAGTTCATCTTCATGTTGTGTATAAGTTCCAATCAAGTATGTGATTATTTCAGTTTTATGAAGCAACTGGCCTATAATGATGTAATAACAGAACTTGAATAACTTCTGTGTAAGAACACAGAAATTAAAAATTAACTTAAAATATTTGACGAATTGTTCAAATTTTTTGACCGAATACCCGAACAATTAAAAGACTTACAAGCATTCCGATAATTATGAACACTAGAAGAACACTAGAAATATATCCGACAAAAAATTTGTTTACAATGAATTTGTTTCAAATAATAAAAACCCGAAAAAATGATAAGTGTCCGGATATTTCAAGGACAACATTGCGCATTGAGGTAAATCCAGCTGGTAGGTACTAAGTGCATATTTATAGATAAAAGATACGTACCATTGTTACAGCGAATAGTGCCTATTATTAAATAAGAAAACACGGAATGTTGATGTTACTTGTATCTTTTTTAATTCATCATAATCGTGGTCAATTAAAACTTGTCTGCGGTTACCTGGGAGGCTGGGAAGTCCCTTTAAGATCATCATTGTGATATCTCCGGTGTTAGGTATCGGCGCTATAATGTGAATTTTTACCTACCTCTTTATTGTATAGATACTATTTCTGTTATATATTTTACATGAAATACATAATTTCGTGCAATATTTTTATTTCCTAATATACCTACCTAAGCTGGTGCTCGTGCTTAGGAAAGAAGTGCTTGTTGACTTTAAAAAAAGTGTACAATGAAAACAAATTTAAATAAAATAAAATAAATTATCAACTATCATTACAAATTGGAAAAACCTAATGAGGAGTAGATAATGATAATGATGATAAATATAATTAATTATTAACATTCCTCTCTTCGATTGCACTGTCTTCGATGGTAGATTTTTATAATCACCAAAAATACCCAAATTTAAAATTATAGCCTAATTACTAATAACTAATCATATGGTAGTAAAGCTGAACTAAGAAATCTTAAGTACCTACCTAACTAAAATTGCAGAATTCATGACAAAACCACCCTTCACATCATTTAAAGATTGTATTTACAAGAATGAAATGCAAAGTTTCCTGAAAGCGGTTAAATAAATAGAAGACATGAATTAATTGAATTGGAAGACCGGAATTAAAAATTACAAGTATATTACACAATTGTCGCTTAAGCATGAATCACATGATTCGCTTAGATTCACCAACTTGGAATTCACTTCACATAGATTCACCGACATAGTTGGAATTCACTTCACATAGATTCACCAACATAGTTGGAATTCACTTCAGATAGATTCACCAACATAGTTGGAATTCACTTCACATAGATTCACCAACATAGTTGGAATCTTTCATTCGGCACTGTCTCTCAACACTTGCATGTTCAGAGGGGTCATTTCGCGGGAAAGAGGCGGAATGATTCTTTTCATTAGTGAATCATGTGATTCATGCTTTGGTAAGAGATGTACCATAATAAGAATATGTCTTTAATAACAATGAGTTTGCGTGACTAAGTATTTTTTAAATAATTGTTCTTAGTCAGTGAATTAAGTGATTGTTAGTTGGAAATTGATCGTTTTCTGTCATAATGGTTCTAATTGCAGATTCTGTCTACATAAATCGACGACGTCTTTTGAAGGACATGTAATTTTTAAGTACTCCTTTATTTTTCACAGTATGGTCAGCGGTTTTCGAAGTTGGCCCGCCCCGGGCGGCACTTTTAAGGGGCGGCAAAATTTCACATAAAAAATAATACCTATCTTCTAAAAATTTTAACCAGTACAGTAAATATTTTTGTCGCACCTGCGATTCGGACCGATTGAAATGGGCACGGAATTTTTCTCTACTTAATGCTGTGACAAAATCGGGGAATCCCCTTTCTTTCAATGAATGTATAATAATGCCATCTTGATCACTGCGACCGGCACACCGTCTGTAGTGAATCACAAGTATTCCCCGAATTTTGTTTTGCGCTTGGATTATTTATGACTTATATTCAGTGAGAATTATTGAGGGAGGTCCGTTGGCGATGCTTGGCGATTCTAAGTGTTCCGATGGATCATCAAACCATCGATGTGTTCCAAGTGCAAAAATAGGAGGTAAACCATTTTCTTGTTCTAGGTGTAGATTAATTAAAGCTGAGGACTCGCGTGCAGATTAACTCTTAAGTAAAAACCTATTTCATGTTCTGAATGATCTGTCAAAATTCCAGTAGCGGATTAATCTGTCTAACCATTCGAAATTCGTAATTCGTAGGAAAACCAGACGAACATTATGAGAGTAATACTAAAGCCGGGGACTCGCAAGCCGATTCACTCTTAATTTAAAACCAGTTTTGTGATCAGAACATGGTTTTTTATCCCTGAAACATGGTTTTTCATTTTTAGGACATAGCATCACTGGTTCAACCAGTTCCGGTTGGAGCCCAGAAAGAGTTGTAACATATATACATACTCCTCTCCAAATCAACACTTGTTGAGTAAAATAGATAATATAATTAGTCTCCGAGATTTAGATTTAGATCCTTGTTTATATAGCCTTAGACTTTACAGTTGCCCCGAAAGGCTATGGGTATCTTTGCCCCGGTCGTCTTTGGGGATGCTGTGTGGAGGGTCGTTTTGAAGAAAAGGGGGTGAACCTGTGAAGTTAAAAATTGGCTGTGATTGTAATTCTTACTCATGTAAAGCTGAGACTTTGATTTGAATTTTCCAGAAAGCTTTTAATTTTATACTCTGGATCGTGCCTTGACTAAGGGCCAGTTGTTTCACAGGAATTGAACAATTCATCAAATTTCAAGTTCTGTTATCATTTTAGTTCTGTGAAACAACCACCAATAGTGGAATAATAACAGAACTTGATTAAAACTTTCACAGAACTTGAAAATTAACTTTGGAATTCGATCGGTTGTCCAAATTCTATGAAATAACTGACCCTTAGACTCGGGTTTGTTGTCAAAGTTAAGAATCGGTTAGTGATATGAGAGAAAGGTGATTCCATTGATTCGAAAAGTTCTCTGCGCTAATTATTTATTCTTTACCTAATAAAAATGCATGTTTCTTTGTTTGTACTGTATGCGTTCTTATACCATTCATACGATTCATCCCACGCCCGCGATGATTTCTATATACAATGGTGAGCTCTGGCATTATGAAAGTATTTCCTATACCATTCATTAGATTACAATTAAACTTTGGTGATTTGTTGGGCGCACGTGTTTGAAGGTATCCATATATAATGGTTAGCTCTGACATTATAAAATTTGTATAAAATTTTTACTAGGTGGCACGTGAATTGTTTGATAACGTGCATATTTTATATACACATTTATATTTCCCATACACGTAGTTAAGCGGCAGGAAGGTGGGGGAGGGGAATCCGGGAGGGGGATAGGAGAACGAAGGAGAGGAGGGGGGAAGGTGGGAAGGGTGTGAGAGGGGGGAAGGGAACGCATGAGAAAGGACAAAGGGGAGGGGCACTGGTCGAAGAAGGGATTGCAAAGAACTCATAGTAGCGGTAGGGGATAGGAGAGGGATAAATTAGAAAAATCCGTGCTTCTCATATGGACATGTGACCTGCTTACATTTTGGAAAAAACCTTCTGATTTAATCATATATTCGCTGGATGGAAAAATAAAAAATATTGTAATAAACAGAACTAAAACACAATGCATTGGAACTGAAATTGGAACGCATGCCGGGTACTTGCTAGTATTCAATTTGGGAGGCGGAAATGGGTACCGCCGCCCGGGAACCTTTATTGGATAACCAACACCTCCGCCATAGGTCACCCCAAGTGGTTCGCTACGTTTGGTGATTTAGCAGGGGTGCCCGGGTTCATGGGGTGAGGTTTGTCTAGGTCTTGGAGGCGGATGACCAGGACACACTGAACCCCAGATTCCTACCCACCCCTTAAACCCTTTTCCTTCCCAGAACTCTCATTCCCTTATTTTCTTTAAAAAAACCTCCACACAGCATCCCCGAAGATGACATAGGCCATTAGGGAAATTATTTTCCTCAGGGCCTCCTGTGTGGAGCTCATGTAAAAAAAAAAAAAATTCAATAAAAACTTCAATGCCAATATTTTCATTTTAGGTATTTGAATACACACTTCAATTTATTGGTAGGTAGTTCTTGCGTATAACTACTTTTTATGGTACTCACAAAAAATAATATTTATACACACATATTTAAATAATTCATTATTTAAATTGAGTAGGTACTTACTTAATGTCTATCACATTGAAAAGATCAAGTATCCACCAATCGAGCATTTCTGAATCTAATTATGTACCATTCAACGGAAAAAAAACATCATTTACAAAGAAACTTTACACAATGTATGCAATAATTTTTTTTAAACCTTTTGCAAATTCGAATATTTTTATTTATTAATTAAGTATAAGGAAAAGCAAAGACAAGGTTTCAAAATATTATTTATTTTATTTTAAAAGTACAAAAAGGTAATTATAATCTATTCAGAGGGTATTTCACCATCCCCTTGATAGCTTATCATTATAATGTATATTTTCGGTTTACAATATATTTGTTTACAAGTTTACTATTTGTTACTCGAACACCTATAAGTGGCAATATGTCGGATAAGTTAGCCGAGTTTTCTATCTATTGAGAGAATTTATTTGTTTATTGTTATCCTATTGATAAGCTATCAAGAGAATGGTGAAATACCCCCTCATAATAATACGGAATTAAACAAAACGATAAGATTATTTCAGGCACCAAACTGACCATCTCTCCATTTACTGTAGGGGTAGGCTGAGAGGACAGACTACCACACAACTACATCTTCTTGGATCACACTCTTTAGATCATTTGCATTCATAGAGCATCTCGTCAAACACATTCTTCTGTTGTACTGACTACTGACACAACACAACTCAAGCACATACTTGATTCACTTGATCATGCTATGTCTTCATTGGGCATCCCTGACTTCTTCTACCATATCTCATTAACCCGTATAATCACAGGAGACCAAATTTGTCTCATCTCATATAGGTCTCATATAAATCATTGTATCTCCCTTACTGTCATGGTGAGAAATATGATCTAAACAGTGTTAGAAAGAGAAAACTCCCTGATTTATATTCAAATCTAGAGTTTAACCAAAAGATAAAGAAACCAAACTTTCCAATAGCAATTTGAGAAAAAATGTATAAAATTTCAAGAATTTTTAATTCATTATTTTTTTATGAAATGACAAAAATGTGAGGTGATAATATCTTTTATAATACATTTGGCTAATTAAATAGTGAGTATTTTTATATTTTTTCACTATCAGTAATTTTAGATTTTAAAAAAACGTAAGGTGAGCCATTTTAAAAACTTTTTATGTTTGTATAAAAAATTTTAACATTTCAAAAATTATGTTTATTTATAATCAAAACATTTGTAAGCATATTCTAACTTTCAAAACAGTTTTTTTGTTTTCTGATACATTAATTTAGAAATATTCCATTTATTTGGATTTTATTGTAGTTTTAAAGTGGAAATTTTCTGACCTTCTGACAGAATATGACCCAACTAAAATGGGTTGAAAATATACAATACATGAAAAAGCAAAATATTATAAAGGGGTCGTCCATTAATCGCGTGATGTTTTTTAGCAACTTTTTAACCCTCTCCCCCCCCCTGGTGATATGTGGTGAGGTTTTAGACTGTAGTCTTACCCCCCCCATATCCAAAATCACGTGTATTTTTTTAGTACAAAGTAAATTGAAATTGTCAGAATATTATCTCAGATCTCTTAGTTTAGACATTGTTCCATTGTTTTAAGGTAAAAAATACGCGGAAACAATTTACGCATGTATTCGGCGTCAAAATCACAGACTTACAGGAGACTGGCGAGCCGAGTGGTTGTCCCAACGCGCGGGGAAATCGTTGCCTGGCAACGGTGAGTCAAGGCCACGTGCCGCTGTTTGGTTTAGAAATCATGCGTTCAACAAAAAATAAATACACGTGATATATCATTATATCCCCTCCCTCTCCCCCCCCCCCCTCCTTGTGATATTTCGTGATTTTTTCCGAACCCCTCCCCCCCCCTTTCGAGCCTCACGTGATTAATGGACGACCCAAAGCAACTATTTAGTCACACATACTTTAATTTTAATGTGATCTGATCAGTGATTTGGCATACTACTACTGAATATGCATACGTACAATGAGTAGGATTTTAATGGTGTTATTATTTTATAGTCACAATATAAATGTAAAAGTAAAAATAATGTTTTCAATATACCTATATATAATTATTTCTTTCCTGGACCAAAGGTTTTTTTTCATATGGGAATAATGTACTCAACTCTCATATAAGTATTAAATATGTAACAAAATACCAAAATATGTATTACTTTCATATAATATGTATGTTTAATAAATATCACAGTCTCTCATCATGAAATCTGTCAGTTTCTCAGTTGTAGTGCAATCATGGTGGCTTCTGTAGAAATTATTTTTTCCATGCTCCTGTCTGTAAATATATAAATTATTGTGTTAATTATTTTTTATTCATGAAACAAGTAAAAAAAATAGATAAAAAGTATGTATGTAATCAAAGATAATAGAAACATGGGGAGATAAGACATGGAAATGTGCCGACTGTGGCTGAGCTATTCCCAAATTTCAGACTCTCAAAGCATCGGAGCCAGTGTATTTTTTTTTTAACATTAGCTCTACACATGAGGCCTAGAGAAAAAAAAAATCCATCAGGTCCTTTTGTCATCTTAGGGGATTCTTTATGGAGGGTCTTTTTAAATAAAGGAAGGAGAGTAAGTTCTGGAAAGGAAAATGGTATGAAGGGTGAGTAGCAGTGGCGGTCCGTGAGTTTTCAGTGAGTTAGAGTGCTATGATTGAAAAATACAACGTTATTGATGTTGTTGTAGCTGAAAATGAATTTAATTATTTTTTCAAAATTTCAACATTTGTATGAAGATTTTCAGCATATCTTCATACAAAAACTCACGGACCGCCACTGGTGGTTAGGAATCGGTGGGTCAGTATGTCCAGGAGTGAAGGGCATATGAATCCAACCCTCCTACTGCGGTGCAAGGCGATGGGTGGAGAGTTAAAAGCCTCCCTCAATCAGTCTCTCCCGATCCGGCCCATCACGCATTTGGTGGAGCATTTCAGAAGCATCCACCGCCAAGACCCGGACCAACCTCACCTCAAGAACCCGGACACCCCTGCTAAATCACCAAATGTAGCAAACCACTTGGGGTGACCTAAGGCAGAGGTGTTGGTTATCCAATAAATGGTTCCCGGGTTGACGGTACCCATCCAGCTTACCAAATTAGATATAAAAGAGAGGCATTGCTAAACATAGATGCAATTGCAGTAGTATCGGTGAATGATGTTAGCGACACTTGTGAGTGCTCAATTTCATGCTAATAATGGTGCATGGCCCCTCTCCTTTGTTTCCATTATCTAAATAATATGTAATAGACATTATATTAGAGTTTGTATATTGATATGACTTACGGAAACCCTCAGTGCATTTTCAGCGTGGAAGTATTCCTCCGACTGGGGACGCAGTGTCATTTTATATTGCGTTAGCGCCTGACGATCTTTCTGGAGGACCAGGCAGTCTATGACAGTCCTGTGGACCTAAAAAGATAATGAGCAATTTGGTTAAGACAAACTCCATGTCAGAGCTAACAGAAGAATAATGCCCTTCTTCGACAGATAAGCAAAGATCCAAGTATCTTTGTGACTACCGCCATATCTGCATGGAGATTGGTACACAGGCACACGCCGCCAATACTTTGTAAACTCGTTGGCAAAGCTGTCTCCCGCGGCAGCTGGGTGAGGTTGTTCTTCGAGACTTTAACCTAACAGGCTAATTTGTTCGCTTTTTGGAACAATTTATTTGGATCTCATAGAAATCGTTGTTTCTCCCTTACTACTATGATTAGAAATATGAGCTAAACCAGTGGTTCCCAAAGTGGTCCGGACAGACCCCCAGGGGGTCAGGATCATTCAGGTCTGTGGAAAAGTAAAATTGAGTTGGGGGTCCCTGAACAACATCAGGGGGTCCGCGTAAGTTTTGATATAAAATAAAAAAATTGTGACACATTTTTATTCATACGGAAGTTATGTTAAGTTAAGAAAGAGTTTGGGAACCACTGAGCTAAACAGTGTTAGAAAGAGAAAACACCACACTTTATATTCAAATCTAAAAGTTGATCACAAAATAATTAAAATGTACACCTTTATGAAATCAAAATTTTCAACCACAATTTGATAAAACATGAAACATTGGAAATTATTATATGAAACGACAAAAAAGTGAGTTATCAATAATGTTAATAATACATTTGCCTGATAAAATTTGTGTGTTTTTTTATTTTTTTTCTTTATCGGTAATTTTATTTAGAAAAAAAATAATGTGAGAAATTTTCAAAACTTTTTAAAGTTTGCATTCAAAATTTGTATATTTCAATAATTATGTGTTCATTTTGAATTGTCAAATTTGAAAGCGTATTTCATCATCTTTCAAAAACAGTTTTTAGATTTCGAATACTTTTAGAAATATTCCATTTATTTGGATATTTTGCAAAGTGGAAATATTTTGACCTTCTGAAAAAATACGCCTGAGGGGTTAAACGTGGTGCGACTTGTGTCAAACATATTATAGCAATGCGTGTGCTTAAATCAATGCAAGAACAAAATAGCCAACAAAAAATGACAAGATATAAAAATGACAGCTACAGCAACTGTTTGGTTGTGAGTGAAGTTTGTGAAAGCATTCTAGTTTAACGTTTAGAGAATTTTATTAATGATTAGCGGCGACGCGGGTCTCGTCATTTCAGTAACCACATATACGGACCGTGCGTTACAATTTGTTTGCAATATGAGTACACAACGTGAGTAGTATCGAATACGTGCGAAGGTTCTTGTTAATCATTCCGACCGGTAAGCGTGTTTACACGGCAATATAACAATAGCAGTCGAGTACAGTAGGCGTGTTTTCACTTTAACGCGTGTGTTCCCACAAAAATCGTTATAACTGTTATTGTTCTAGTGACAACCCTAAAACAAAAAGTAGTAGATCCATATTGAATCAAGCTTCACATTTCTATTCAAAGTTGTACATAGAAGTAAATAAAAATACTTATTTTGTAGAAACAGTTTTCACCCGCCAAATGTTCTTGTATGAAATGGTAAAAAAGTGAGGTGACGAAATTGTTTACTATACATTTATACAATAGAATAAGTATTTTTCTTTACATAATCTTTGATTTTAGTACCGTTTTCACATAAAAACATCATGTCGCACCTGAGGGATAACAGTGGCACAAGTCCAAAAAATGCATTTTTGAGTTAAGTATGTAGAAATGTTCCTGGATTCTATCTTCGATAAAAAAGGCAAGATTTTAAAAAATGTTATTGTGGCCTTAAAAGCGAATATGCCATTTTTATATAATAATGTTTTACTCGGATTCAAGCAAAAAATAGTGACACAATGATCATTGTAACACTATTATAATATTAAACCTGATCTGTCTTACTCATAATCGCAAAAAAAAGATATTACGCCGCAACACGGACGGGTTAGGTGAAATTGTTACTCACATGATGGTCCGACAGTCGCGCGCATGCGCGATTTTTATCCACCGTTATAACATCGTTATATTAGCAGCTGTCAGATTTTAAACCACCTGACACCCAGGGTTAGCGTCGTTATTACGGCCGTAATTAATCGAGATGTCAAACTTTGTTGACATCTGACATAAAAGTTCGAAGGTTTAGCAAATTTTCGTCCACCACGGGCACGGAAAACGTATAAAAAGCGGTACGACCCATTTGCGGCGTTAACAGAGAGTGATTTCAGATATAAATATAGAATTGCCAAAGTAAATATGAGACGCTTAATCGATTTGTACGGCCATATTTGGATGTTTTGATCTCCAGGTTCTTTGTGCCGTACGATACTGGGGTCAAAACGAGGTAAGATTGTGTTTATAATACTTACTCCTGTGAAAAAAAATCAGCTAAATCGATTACCAAACAAGCTATATTATTATACTTAAAATTTTTTTCGCAGATACTTGTGATTTTGCTGAAATTCGGATACGGATTTCTTGCTTCACAGCACATTAAAATGCCGCATAGCATTGAAGAACAACAAGCAACTTCTGCAGAGTTGTAAGGAATGAAACGTTTCCCCTGAGTAATGTGTGCACTGTTAGGAGAAGTATCTGTTCACCCCAGTTCAGAAACCAAGATACCCCAGAGAAGTTGCCTTCAACAAGGCTCAAATATCTATCGCAACACAAGTATTTGCTGCGGGGTATGTGTATGATACCATCAAGACATCAAGTTCTCCATTGTCTTGATATGATTGTCTTGTCTTGATTCATCGATATGAATGACCCTCAATAGGTAAGAAAATAATTTAATACAATAGTTTATGCTCCTCAGCAACACTAGTGGATCGTGTGCCCCGTGCCTGACCGTACACTATACTATGCCACTACTATATTATACACTTCTTACATTAAATATATGATAAAAGATGTATATGTTAAAATTAAACATTATAATACAATCTGTCTTTAGATATTTCTTAGAGTTTTGTATGTGCTAATGCTATGATTTGTAATTTGGAATAGATGATGATGAACGCGACGAGGAAGCAGTAGCATATTACACACTTCTTGCATTAATAATATACGATATAGTTTATGTAAGAAGGCATACTATAGCTGTACTATACCGCTATTATATTATACACTTCTTACATTAAATATATGATGAAAGATGTGTGTTAAAATTAAACATTATAATACAATCTGCTTTTAGATATTTCTTGGAGTTTTGTATGTGCTAATGCTATGATTTGTAATTTGGAATAGATGATGATGAACGCGACGAGGAAGCAGTAGCGGTAGCAGGTGGTGGTGCTGTTGTGGAACTGGAAGCAGCCCCAAACATGAACCAGATTGGAAATGCCTCTATACGGGTCTTCATTTGTCAACATTTTTAGTAATATGTATGACTGTATCATGTTGCTCTGTTTTTTTTTATATAAATGTGAATCTATAATTTCTGATTTGCCAACTATAAGATTATATTATACTATTTGAAAAATGTACCTACTTGGTCAATATAATGTACTTGCTGAAACAGACACATATTACATAACAACAGAAGAATAAAACACAATATCAAAATGAATACAACTAGATTTATTTATGTGTACTTTTATTTAGCTCTCCGTCCACATTTTAGCATCAATATTTTGAACATTAAGCTCCTCCATCAATCTTATTCTAGTCTGTGACTCCAGTTCCTTTAGCTGAATATTGGCTCTGGACTCTTCCTTCATAAACCTGAGCATACAGGAGCATTCATCTTCTCGGTGCTTTCTATTTTCATGTCGTTGGAATTAACTTTCTGGAAAAAAGACATTATATGACATAAAGCTTTCCTAATTTCTTAAAAATCAATCACTTTGTGGTTTACATAATTAATTATTGAACAAAGTTATTTATTTTCTTAACTTTCAATTTTGATATGACAATAAAGTCTGTTGTATTATTCTTTGACTTTGTTTGATCAAAGGTATTATTCTATATTTACGGTAAGTTCAAAGTCAACTACACATAGAACCGTTGATATTTTCATATATTACTTTCAACATACAAACTTATCTTAAAAAACAATAGAGCCACGATATTTACCTTTGATTTGAAAATGTACGTGGCCGGTACTTTTAGTACGAACTTGTCCTGTTCTCAACCTCATCTTCAGTTGCGCTTGTATCTGGTTTAGATCTTTGTGATTATCATTTGCCTATAACTGAAAAATAGTCCATTAGTAATTAAGTTGCATACGTAGTTACATCGTAATGTGTCTTAATCTAATACGAATTGTATAGGTACTATAAGCATTTTTTCCAATTAAAATATATTCAAGTGCATTTTAGTTTCATTATAAATAATGACGAAGGGCAAAAATGCCTACCCCCTGACGAAAATGATATGAATAACGAGCCAAAAAAAGAATGTAATTACTACTGAGATCAGATGCATTCATGTCAAATTTTGTGTGGCTGTCACTGTAATATGTAGAAAAATTAACATTACGTATATGTTTAACATGTAGGTATACTTACTTCATTAAAATTGTCGTTAATATTACTTCTTTAATGTTTCCGCATTCATTTTACAAACCATGTAATAACGCGAACCGTCGAGCCGTCAAAATAATATTGACATTTGAATGAACGTGAAGTCGGCAACGCGACGCAAAAATGCGAAATAAAGGGCATTTTTGAGATTTGGAATAGAGTGATGCCAGTCTAAAAATATCAAAACCTGTTAGAGTTGTATCAGGACAAAATGTGTTCGTGAGTAAAGATTTTTAATCTGAGCAGTATAGGCCCCCACCCCTAGATAGCTAATGCGTTGTTATTACGTCGTAACAGGGATTCATCGTGAGTAAGACGGGATAAATATTAATATACTGCTTTTCAACTTTTGTGAAATAATGTTTTTTTATTGGTTAAAAAACTGATTCAATACGCTCAACCGAAATATTCAAGCTGCTCTACTGAAAAGGGTAGTTTTTTGAGTTGTGCCATTGTTATCCCCCGGGTGCGAGTGAGTCATTTTTACAATTTTTTTATGTTTGCATTCTAAATTTTAATATTTACAAATGTTCATAGTTATTTGTAATACCTATAACAATTTGAAAGCTTATTTCATGGCCTTTCAAAAACAATTTATAGAGCTTTAATTGCGAAGCGGAAATAACACAAAGTTTTTATAAATCTGACAGTTCGTTTAAGACAAAAAAACTGCAAAATACCGGAGTGGTTAAAAGAAAGGCCTAAGAAAAAAGAATAAAAAAGAGATGTCTAACCTTATGTTTTTTGGCCAGCTCCAACCTCTGATCAACAGATGTGATATAATTCAAGTATATTCCTAGGAGGACAGAATTAGATCCCAAATCTTTGAGTAGAGCTATCACTTTTGGAAGTGGGATGCTGCAGGATAGAGTTGTTCTGCCTAGAAAATTCTGAAAAGCCAAAAAAAAATTGTAATACACACAACTTATTTTTAGTAGTGGCCAACCAAACATTTTGATAATGTAAAAACACACATTGAATGTTTGCAGCACTGTAACAACATTTCCACTACTGCATGTTTGCAACAACTTAATCATTTAATCGAGGTAGACTGGTTGAGGGAGACTTTTTGACCTCTCCAGCAAGGCTCTCTCGGCTTGCACCGCAGTGGGAGGGATAGATTCATAAGTCCGTCATTCTTGGATACCCTGATCCCCAGATTCCTACCCATCCCTCAAACGTTTTTCATTCCCAGAACTTCCTCTACTTCCTTTCCTAGAATCACCCTCCACATAGCATCTCCAAAGATGACATAGGCCCTGAGGGGAATTATTTTCCTCAAGGCCTCCTGTGTGGAGCTTATGTAAAAAAAATTAATAATATAAGGTATATATTTGCGGCACATTCTAGAGTGGAAAATACTCTCGCCATTTAGAATTGAAACATTGCTTAAGCCATGTTTCGTGACCCGATCTAAATAGCCAGGTATCTCCCCACCCTCTTCCTCTCCCTACTACCTCTTGCCTCACAACATACTCCAATTGAGGATGCCATAGTCTTACTGGCTCCAGACGGTTAGGAGCAGTTGGAACTCTTGTGCAGCATTCACATTATTAAAAAAAAAAATTTAAAACCTACATTTTGAAGGCGTTAGTTAGATCTAATGCAGTTCTTTAGAGTGAATAGAATGTCTAATGAATAAAATAACTTGGTTACTGTTTAAAATAACAACAGTGAAATGTTTAAATACACATGAATGTTTATAAAAAATTTAAAACATGCCTTTTTAATGAACATTGTTTCGATGATCTCCCAATTTTTATGAACGGCATGAACATTGAGTGCTGTCCACTCATACTGCTGGGAACAAATCTGAAAAAAGAAAAATATAATGAATATAAAATAAAAATAACTATGGTTTCAACAATTTATTGTCTTTATCAATGTAAATATTGCTTTCTTGTTGAAATACACAAAACTTAATAAGATTAATCAGGAATAGTATCTGAGTATCATTCTGCAGATAATATTAAGAAATGCTTAACATTATAGTACATATTATACATTCAAGAATTTGTTTCATTATTCATTAAAAAGCTGACACATAAAATTTTGTTTTAATTTACTTGTTGCTGTTGGCAGAACGTCTGCGGTGAAGCAATCTTTCCATTTCCCTCAGCCCAGTGGTGGGTGCAGCAGTGGGTCAGATTTTGTAAAGCAGACTTGTTGTTCAATTCTGCGATACCAATGCACTTCTGCCATTCTATAGGAGAAGAAAAGAATAGTTAGTAACCCTCACAAATATAAAAAATTCGTTTTCTCAGTTCTGTTTGTCTGGAATCACCAATCGTACGACATCCTTCTAGCTTTGCACATATGTATAAATTTATTTGGCGTCGTTGACATTCATCCACGCCATCTTATCTGGGATAAATTTAAACAGAACATTGATAAAGAGTAGCACTTTTCGAAAAAGGAACCTCTTAACTCTGTCCCACAGTGTGACGCTCGCCACGCCTCTTATGAATTTTATTAGTAGCCTGGATGTTAGAACGCGCCTTTGTAATTGATTTAGCTTGGACATGTGCTCAGGATGCCAGTAAAATGACTACAGTAAAGAATTTCACCGGCAATTCAAGAAAGGATCCATCCAATGTTTTCCCAGGACTAAGTCAGAGGAAAAATGCAGAAGCTGATTAAAAGAGACCGTAGATATTAAAAACTAAGGGAGATATGGCTTGAAAGCGTGGCGATATGAGTTACGACCAAACTGCGTGGACTACCGAAGCACTGGCGAAGTGGAGCCAATGATAGTCACGCATTTGGTGCATAGGTAGAAATAAATGCGGGGCGCCGCTTTGCATAGATGCGATTCGCAATGGTATGGATTAACAATGTTGGCAACACTTTTCATACTAATGGTGAATCATCTCCTTATTTCTATTATCTAAAATGACAGTACATATATTATAAAGCGTTGGTCGTATTTTCTTCAACTATTGTTGAAGCTAACTTTACTCTGGCTCCATCGAAGCCAGAGTAAAGTTAGATTCTCAAAAACTGGGCGTACTGTACAGGGCCTGCAGATACTTTAATAGTACACAACTGCTTACCCTGTACAAATCGCAAGTGCGCCCCACGGTTGAATTTGGCAGCCACCTCTGGTCTGGAGCTCCAAAATACTTGAAATATACCCTCGACTCTGTGCAGAAACGGGCGGTCCGTTTGATAGATTCTCCCATCTTAACAAACGGGTTGCAATCTTTAGAGCACAGGCGTCGGGTGGGAATGCTATCCATGTTCTACCGGTATTTCAATGGAAGATGCTCTGAGGAACTAGCGTCATTGATCCCTTCGGCACCGGTGCATAGTCGGGAGACACGCCAAACGCGCGCCCAACATATGTACACGGTTGACATTTGTCACATGAGAACGGGTCGTTTTTTCGACTCGTTCTTGAGTTCAACAGCTCGGCTATGGAACGATTTGCCGGCATCTGCGTTTCCTCCCTCCTACAACATGGGTCTCTTCAAGACCAATGTTCATTCCTTCCTCTCCTCAAAAAGACCCTCCACACAGCATCCCAGATGACATAGGCCCTGAGGGGAATTATTTTCCTCAAGGCCTCCTGTGTGGAGTTAATGTAAAAAAAAAAAAAAAAGATTGGCGATGCCATACAAAATACCTAAGAGTTTGATGTAATTTGCAAGCACGGTGGTATGGAATGGTTCCACATTGGGCTGAGTGAAGTGATTAGCTTGAAGGTTCTTTAGTTTGTTCACAAGGACGTCAATGGACGAAGTGGCGGATACCATTATCATTTGGAACTGCTTCATCTGAAAATAAAAACACATTTACATTATATGTACATAACTACATAATGAATATTTTTGCTTTCCAAAGTTTGCGACAGAAAAGTAGGTCGTCAAATGATTTTTTTCAATGTGTTGCGTTTAACCTTTTCAACGATCTATCCCAAAATGGGGTGTATGTATTCGTGTTTGCACTAATGGCTTGATCGCATTGGGAGAGTAGTTTAGTTGAGTAGCGAGTAACTTGCTACTTGACTCGTCGAAAAGTGTTTGCATTACGTTAAAGTAGAGTTCATTAGTAAGCCGCGCGTTGCAAGATGACGGGATGCCACGCAACAAAAGAAATATGCTAATTATTAAGCTGATTGTAATGCTTATTTTAGAAGAGGTGGAAGAATAAATTAGTGGGATGAAAATAAATAAACTATGGACACGAAAAGAGATTGACAGCAGCGTAAATAAAGAATTTTAGAGTAGCATCTTCGCTCTCACAGCATGACATTTCTACACGTCTATAATGAACTCTGCTAAAATGATGGGTTTGTGCATGTCAGTGCGCAGGGACGCGTGGTGGGGGCGGCTACTCGCCAGAAAAAATAGAACGAAATGGATTGACTTTACTAAAGAGCTGACTAAACTACTCTCCTAAAATTGTGGTATTCGGACGCGTTTTGTTACTAATATACTCGCTACTCAACTAAAATACTTGCCCAATGCAAACGGCTCTTTAGGTGTCTGGAACGCATTGAGTAAAGAGTTCACTCTCTACAACCATCAATAAGAATAATCTCGATTATTTCATTATTATTTCAAATTATCTTTTCACACAGATAGACATTATGCCGAAATACCACAATATAAAAGATTTCTCACTTTGTTTAGAAATAAATGCAATATTTTTTCATTCACATGAGTTTAAAACACATTAAATAGATAGATAATTCAACTATGAATACACAAAGCATATATTATTATTTAATAAAACTTCATGGATAAGGATCTTGACCGGATTAAAAAATGTATTGAACTCATGTTGAGAGAGCTGTTTTGTCAAATGAAAACAAATTTGTCTAGATAGAAATGTTTTATATTCAGTACTTTAGAATATATACATTTTGAAATATAATTACATATAAATATTACTCACAGCAGCCTCAGAACTTCTTCCTAGCATTCTGAAATAATAAAAAAAATCTATTAGAGAAATATCTACTAAAAGAAACAAATAAATGAATGATGTTTTGCATCCTTTATGGATCATTATCGTGTAGACAGAAAGAAACACAAGAATACAAAGGTTTCATTTTGCATTCATAATAACATTCCAGTAAGTTCGCCACGTTTGGTGACTTTGGGGTGCCCGGGTTCATGGGGTGAGGTTTGTCTAGATCAGTGGTTCTCAACGTGGGCGATAACGCCCCCTTTTGGGCATTTGAGACCTTCAGGAGGGCGGTAGAAGACCCAGAGAAAATTGAGGGGCGTTGAGATGGCCCAGGGGGGCGTTGGCTGGTAAAAAATATGGTCTAAAAAGATAAACAAAACACGCTAATCACATAATAATAACGCAAAATAAACTTTAACATTGGTTGATTTTTGTTATTGTGTGTATTGTAATCATTTTTATCATGGTGTGCGAAAATTTATGTATTTCAATAGTTCGGGAAGTGGATGAAAATTGAATTGAAAGATTCTATTACAAGCAGATCTAAATTAAAATGGATAATATGAAATTTTTGATTGGAATTAAAAAAGTTAAAACTTCCGAATTCACATAAAATGTCTCATATATAAATACAGGTGAAGTTAATAAAATAATTGTTTGTAGCTATTAAATTATAACAAGTTTTTTTATTAAATAACGGAATTTTTGCAATCCTGCAAGAATTGATAGTATTATCTGTGCTTGCGCTAACTTGTTCAGTGTCGTCGGTGCATTCGGGAGTCAACGAGTGAGCATAGGTACATGCGTCGACAAGACTGAGTTCCGTAGCCCCCGATCCACACTACTCCCGCATCGCCCTTGTCCCCTATCTTACATTCTTAGAGTCATATCCTATCTTACGATTATGTAATATTACAGTGTAATTACACGTTTCAATATAATCGTGGCAATAGCTGTTTCAGATTCGCGACAGATAGTATGTAAAAAAAATTGACTCGGGAGACCCCCCCCCCCTGTTGTGGTAAGTATAATCGAGACAATAGCTGTTTCAGATTCACAAAGACAGATGAAATGTAAAAGCAGTTGGGGGGCGCTAGAGAAAAAAATATTCTTTAAGGGGGCGGTGGGCAAAAAAAGGTTGAGAATCTATGGTCTAGATCTTGGCTGGGAATGTGTGGCGGGTTGTATCGGAAGAGACTGACCTAGAGTCGGACCCATCATCGCGGTGGAAGGGAGGGATTGATTCATACGTCCATCACTCCTGGACACATTGACCCTCAGATTCCTAATCACCTTTCATACCTTTTTCCTTCCCAGAACTTCCTCTCCTTCCTTTCCATAAAAAGATCCTTTACATATCATCCCCAAACGACACAGGACCACAGGAGGGAATTTTTTTCTTCAGGGATTCCTGCGTGGAGTGTGTGTAAAAAATAAGTCTGTAAAAGTGTACAAAATTCTAGCTGTGTGAAGAAGTGTAATCAAAAAGATTATATTTTTTAGCTTACGTCAAGAGATCAATCAGCTCATGTGTTTTTAATCTCGTCATCAGGTAACTGACATAATGGTTGACAGCAGCTGGTCTAGAAGACAGCATTTGAAACACGATTTTCCTTTTCAGTGTTTGAACCAAGAAAACAATCACCTGTTGAAAATTTTATAAATTAATTAAATGATTAGCTGATGATCTGCATTAGCTGGGGAACGATGACAAGTTACCAACATTATTGATAAAAACCTTTATCTATGTGTTTGCACTAAGATGCCTGGGTGCATTGTGCAAAGAGTTCACTTTCTACAATCATCAATAAGAATGATCTCAATTATTTCATTATTATTTAAATTTATCGTTTCACACAAATAGCCATTGTGCTAAAATATAACTAATATACCATATGTGCTAATATAATAAAACATTTGTCAAACTGAAAATATACCATATTGAATTTATAGATGTTTTCAGAACCGCCTGTCTATCAGTATGAGACACCTATGGATAAAATGTGAAAGTGTAGCAAATCTAATTATTTCTAGCTTATATCGATAAGTGTTCACGCTCGAATACTTTCTCTGTCTAGCATTTGCTTGTCTCTCACCCCCGCCATCGCTAGGGCAGCGGGCCAATATACGAGCGAAACACCTTAAGTTGTTGAGTTTTACTTGCCGGGGTGGCCCGCATTGACATCAGGTCTCCAGAGAGAGACAAAATACTCGTAAGTCCTTTATTATAAGGTGACAAGCAGTTAGGAAACAATTAGTTTCCTTTGGGCTATTTAGTGTTGAAATACCCATAAAGCTACTGCTATAGTTTGTACTGTTTTACGATTATAGAACTATATGCTTGTAAGTTGATTGTACCCACCCAATAAAGATTAATTATGTTTACAGAATAAAAGTGCGGATTTTATTTAATTACCGCCACCGCTACAAAAGTATTATTATATGGCTATATTCAAACTCAGACTGCAGAACGCTTCAGGGTTTGAAAAAAAAAAAATTAAATCTTTTACGAAAGGTAGATAAATTTGGCATAATAAGTGATCGAATCGCTCAAGACATTTTGAAAACTGCCATAAAACGCCAAAAATCTCCGAGAGGTTTTAGACGGGCTTCTATTAGGGGGCCAGGAAAGACAAAAGACAGATCAGTCATGGTTGAAAATAACTTTAAAATGAAGATGACTTTAAACCTGTCAGCTGAGAATATGCAGAACTGTGTGAAAATTACAATGAGTGTTACTCAAATATCTGAATAAACAGAAAAATCAGAAAAAAATGTTGGCATCTCTGGGACTCGAACCTAGGACCTTCGGCTTTCTGGCAGATTTTCGCTAGTATCGTCTTCATTTAATTAAAAAATATATAACAAATATATAAAATGGTTTATTATTTTTACAAAACCTGAAAAAAAAATCAAAACTTGTTTTCAAAGAAATAATGACCGGTGTTCCTTTGATATTGAATTCATTTGAATGCCGTTGAATGAAAATGAATTTTGAGATGAGCACATAAAATGTTTTCTATAAGTCAGGGGCTACGCATTCATGAAAAAAATGTAAAATCTACAGTGCTATTAGCCCGATCAATTCTGATTTTGTCCTTTATACAGTTTTCAAAGCATAAAGATAATATCCATTTGCAAAAAATTCCAGCACGGATAATAGAAAAATTTCAGTTGTAGTAAAACTACTAATACTACACAAAAGTCTAAGAGATTAATCAAGCTTTTAATATTAATGTGGACATGCGCTAAAAAAAACTCACTAAAAGATATTCAATCCAGGTGTAATTTAAAAAAAACTAAACAATGTTGCCGGAAGATAGGCAGAAAACGGGCAAAGTGCATTCTTTAGTTTGCTCCGATTGTCGTTTCTATGGTTATATAAAAATATTAAGTCCCAATTCTTACCACCAAAATAGCGTTTCCATCTCCAATAGCAATAGCTCCATCTAATAGTTGTGTCTTTGACTTTAGGCTTCTGTGGTGGTATAGAGAGCATGGTCTTCCTACAACCAGTCTCTTCAGTGTTATTGAAACGCTGGGGAACGATACGTCACTAGACGTCCCTTTCCCTCCCGCAGGTTCAATACCGGCCTGGGCTGAAATTACTGAAACAGACATATTTGAGAAAAAATAATTGTACTTGTTGCATATTGTAATGAGATCTTTTAATGCGAGATTATTAATTCATTTTAATCAAACATTATTAGAAACCATTAGCCTTTTTACGACGATGTCATCAAAAAATTTGCAATACCCGTGGACGGGCAGATTTTTCGCAATTTATAAATCTCATTTTAATTGAATATAGTGTCACTTAAAAAATATTCAAAGACATAAATGTAGTCTAAACAAAGAAAACAAATCCAATTCAACAATCAAACATTTCATTTTCTAAACATTTAAAATAACGTAATATGTGTCATGTATATATGACGCTTGTCTTTTAGGAACGTGATCGGTTGGCATGTATACATGACACTCGTCTCAAACAAGTTAAGTATACTCTCAAACTACTACTTATAGAATTCATAATATTCAAAATAAAACCAAAATTCGATATTTTTTTAATTGAACTCAAATGGCGTCACAAACTTACTAACGTAATAAGTAGGCAGTGAGGATGAATTGCCAAACAACTCGGTCTTGGCACACACTCCTTGCCTCATTCACATTCATACATCGTCTCTTACAGTGTCGTAGCTTGCCTTGGAAGGGCCCTGTATCAAAATTAGTTGGGGGGCCCAAATGAAGGGTAAAAATTTTTGCTTACACACGTTAGTGGCCTCTGTAGCCCGGGGGCCCCGTATCATTGATACTGGCATTTTTTAATCTTACACATTACGCTTACATCAGCCTTGCATTCCTTGCAAATCTCCATATTTCCCACAGATGTGATTTTACGCACATACGCCTCAAGAATCTCATTTCTACAGCATTCAGTCTAATTTCATCCTTCCTCTTCCAGTTCCATGCCTCACTGCCATACATCGGGGTAGGTACCAGCACTCCTGGTGTGGACCGCTAGCTTTATTTCTATGGACAGTTTTTTGTTAGGGCCATCCGCGTTCGGTCCTCCATTTAATGGAGTTACCTGCTTTTACCCTTCTTTCAATATATCCAGGTTAGGTGAATATTTACCAAAGCTTCTTTTATTGGTAATATTAGAACTACGAACGATAAGTTAGCAATCTCTTTACTCACTTTTTTCTAAGGCTTTGTCAGAAATTACACAATGCAATGGTAGCAATGATTGTTTGGCAACATCAAAGCTGATGCTTCCTTCAAGTGAAGAATTTTGATCAAGACCAGCCCTCACTTCTGCTCCCAATTTGAAGAACTGCTGTGATGAGAGCTGAAATTAAAAAAAAAAAAAAAAACAATGCAAAAGTCAATTGCAAATTACGCAAATGCTTGACTATATGAACATATTGCTATCTAACCTCGTCATCTTCAAAACTGTAAGGTTTCACTTTTACTTCACTGTAATTCCAATAATCATCTTCCTCTGACATTTTAAAGAGTAAAGTTTGTTTGAAATAAATTAACTACGTGCAAAATAATTCTCCGAGATAAACATTCACATTCAATATTTTGACAGCATCAAACGATCAAAATACTTGGCAAAATTGACAGTGATAAACAAATATGAAGATAACAACATTGGAGTATTGGAATCGACATGCTGGTATACCTGAATATAGTGCAACAGCTACATAATTCACCTAATAGCACCCCGCACACGACTATTTCGGAAGGACCGAGTCCAGCGCCACTTAAGGCCGCCGCGTAGAAAAGTAAAGACCGATAGGTTTATAACGCAGTTCACTGTGAGACTTTTCTGCGCGGCGGCCTGAAGAGGCGCGGGGCTCGGTCGCTCCGAAGTGGCTGTGTGCGGGGTGCCATTAGTCTACATCATTTGCTCTTTGCTTGCTGGGTATATCAATATATTTGTGTAATGATAATATTATCAATAGACATATAAATATTTCCAGGGCTCTTACTTGAGATCAACTTGACAGATGTAAATATGTCTCTGAAAACCTACCTGACAATATTATTATCGCCTGAGGTAAGATTTTTTTTTCCACTGGCAGCCCCAGAGCGCCTAGAGCTGTTGATGATTTCATGTTCAATGGCCACCAACAAAACGAAATAGAAGAATAAAAATAAATAATATAAAATTCAAAATCCCACCGAACTTGACTTTTGTGAATACTATTTTATAATTTTGATAACTTTTTGCTAACTAATTCATTTACTTATCAAAAGCTATTGAAAAATGAAACGATCTGTCAATGAATTTAGGAGGACGGTAATTGTTTTCATTCATTCCTTCACATTTTTTTGAAAATCCAAACTTCGGGGGTTATGTGTCAAAAACAGTTGTAAATAAAAATTCTAACGTATTTTATCATTTATTGTTTTTGTTTCTGCTCTGAATTGTTTTCAATTACTCACTATCATGGTGACTTATCAATAAATCTAGATGAGGAAATATTTCACGTGAAAACTCACTTTTTGTTTTTACTCAATTCGGTATCCACGTATTTCATCTATACCGCAATTTATTTTATTATAGCACATGGAATCAATAGACATTAGCAATCTGAAGTTACTTTGTATTACGAACATCGCCCATTTAATCTCTTACAATTCGTCCTATTCATTCAACTTTATGTTTTAGGCGAAAGATGTTGAATCCAGACTAGACATGTTACAATGGAAGATGGAGGCCCTCTCCCAGAATGGCTTCAAGACTGATAACTCTGATTTAACGACCCATCAAGACCCTGTCACTGTATCTAAGTTGCTACAGGAATTCACTAAGGTTAGCATACAAAAATAATAATAGTTTATTCCAGAATGTACGAAGGGGTAGTGCAATACAATACATTCCATATTTTGAAAACACAAAACACAAATTGGACAATTAAAATAAGAAAAAGTAATAAAATCAAATTAAAACAAATAAGCATGAAAAATATAAAACTGAAAAATATTTATTAAAAAGGATATTTGACCGTATCCAGAGGGCCATCAGGGGGGCTCCATCCAGACAATCATTGCTGTGATGTTTGTATTCTTCGATTGGCATGGTCTGTACCATAAACTTCTTTCCCATGCAGTTGCGGAGAAGTGCTCTGAAGTGTACTCTTCCCTCCAGGAACATTTCCGTAGCGCTGCAGTATCTCGGTAGACAGAATAGTTGGCGATAAGAATTAATGTAGGCAACAATGCTTTGCCAACTATTATTCAGTTCTGATTTTGACATTGTTCTGTGCTTTGAATAGTATAATTTTTATGTTTTGGACTGCAAAAGTGAAAACACCTTAACTGCCTGCTCTAACGGATATCGCTCTTCTTTGTCTTTCCATATCCTCAATGTCTTTCAGGTCGTCTGTGGTAATACGTCCCATGTACCTTACGCTATGACTATCATCTAGCCATGCCGAGAGTATTTGCGCAAGATCATTTTTACATTTGAAAACCATAATTGATTTGGTCGTATTTATATATAAGATTTTTTTTTTGCAAAATCTTCACTTATTTGGGGTAATTTCTTTAGTGCGCTAAGTGACGTTGCTAGAAGAACTTGAAATATTCTTTGAACATGGCCACCCATTTTTGTGTCATGAAGTTCATCAATGTATGTATATTGAGATATGCTTCCCCCTAGCCTTAGGCACTTTTCAAATAAAATGGGTTGGAAAACTCCCCAGAACATTTCACGGCATTTTCTTGCTGCGTGTGTGCCACATCTTCCGAAACTGTTCTTTTTCTTAGGTTTTCCCAAAGTTAATGTGACATACACAATCAAATGCTTTGCTTAGATCTAGAAAGCAGGTATTATAGATGGATTGGCGTTTTTCTTAGTTTATAATAGGGGACGATTCTTTTTAAGGAATTGTATGGAATTGTAATTGGAATTGGAGGAATTGAATAAGGTTCCTTTTAAACGATTGTATACAATATATTAGTAGTCAATCCAACTATGTTTTTAGAAAAAATACTCAATACAACATTATTAGTATTGTACTCAAAGGAACTAGAAAGAACTCATTATGGGGACCAAACAAGTTACAGCAAATGTTTTATGGTATTAGAATTTGATTATCATTTCCTGCTTTTGTGATAATTATAATGGTAAAATTTCAACACAAAATATATAAATAGGTTATTAGATTCTTAGTTTGGGTTATTTAAATAATTTATGCATACTTCCTAACCTTCAAGTTAGCTTTCAGAAAAAAATGTATCTTTAATGCATCTATAACCACCTCCCTCAACATAAATAGTTGTTTCTTGTGATAATTAGATTGAAACCAAGTATTATTTTTAAATTTTTAAATTCAGCAATTTTCTTGTTGTTATTTGTAAATGCATTTCTTTAGTTTTACCTATGAATTTTCACACTTACAAACAAGATACAGATATATTTTTAATGCTCTAATTCTCAATATTTTCAGGTAAAAAACGACTTCTCGGGTGTTAAGCAAGAACTAAAGCAAGAACTGGAAAAAATGAGCAACGAGTCAACCCAACTGCAGGAAAGATTGGAATCTATGAAGGAACGATTCGCGCAACTCAAAGAAAATGTCGGAGAACCTCCAGAATAGGAAAATTATTCACCCTACTCTGATTGTTACAACGTTATCTACCTAAATTCTGACTGCAGAATTGAAATTGTATTTAAAATTGAAAAATATATTTTAAAAGCTTGTGAAATATTTTACTGTAAAAAATGGCTAATTCGTTTTCAAACATCGGAAATACATAAATGCCAGCTTTTTCATTTATCTAGTAGTCCTAGTTTTTCAGTTTAAGGTTGTTTGATTCCAGATGATGATTGTAGAAAGTGGTTTATATTTTTGTCTTCCTGCTTTGTAATGAACGTTGTATTTGAGATAGCCATAAGAATATGAAACACCGATTAGTAATTATTATTGTAAGGTTATTGGATAGAATCAGAGTTCTTGTAGGCTGTAACCACTGATGAGATTAACCGGTAAAAGAGAGTTGTCGTTTGCCCGAAGTAAGCTCTGGTAAAATTATGAATATTTTTCAAATATAGCAATTCATTCTTGAACAGATAATCAATTTCATTAACCTGATTAAGGCCTAGGAGTCGTAAGGCCTTATGTAAATGGCACGTAATCTGAAACGCCTGAATCAGCCTCTTCTGCGGTATTACATAAAAAAAAAAAATGAACAGATTTTGCAATTGATTGATTGAATTAATCTTTGTTGCTGCTTTACAAATTTTGGATTAAAATAACTGATGTGTAGGAGGCGGAATGCGGAGGCAAAACGAAAATTCCAGAGCCGCAAATTATAAGGCAAAACAATTAAACTGTCATTATTTGACCGGCCTAATTTGTTTTATTGGGCCAACAGACTTAGCTATAAAATGTCATTTGGTTTTGGCCTATTTCAGCATATCGCTCGCCATACATTCCCAATGTTTTTTGCCTCCGCATTCCGCCTCCTGCTGATATGTTATTCACTACTTAGTATCGGAAAACTGGGTTATAACCATCATATATTTAAATTTTACAAAGTAATGTATTTCATCAAGTGGCGCATTTTGAAACAATATTTTTTGTGTAAACTGCGCCCTGAAGTTTAAGTTTAGATTTACGGAATTCAATGCTTCGTTTGTGAAAGCACTATGAAACATACACGATAATGTGTGACATCCACTAACGAACGGATCATATGTGTGACATCCACTTACGGGGACAGTCGCTGATGGATCACCTATGTGACAGCGGCGTAGATCAGGTTAAAGCAGTAGAAAGTCTTAATAATAATTATAAATCTAACCATAAATTAATATGTATCGCTTCCTAGATCTTAAGAAACAAATGGAACTTGAAACTGTTGTGATATTTTTGCTAATAAAATGCTTTTATAAATTAATAGATAATTTTGTTGTTTTTTTTAACCTGATAATAAATTTCTTGAGTGAATAAGTACGTCCGTTTTCAACCAAAAAAGCTCTAAAAATTTGGCTTCTATTCAAAGTAGCACATCAATCTCAAAAACCTTTACAAATAAGGAACTATCTTGGCTTGATGAAAACGAATTCTTCTAATATGGACCTGGAAAAATAACTGATAATTTCACCATTATGATTACGTGCTTTTAAATTGTGCCATCAGCTTTGCAAAGACAATGTATTTTCAATTGGTGACTGTATTTAAATTATTTTTTATGTATATTCTGATTGTAATAAATAAATAAATTGATGCATTTTATGTTTGCATTGTGATCATATCCCAAAATAAATTTATTGAAATATTTTTATAAATAATTTTTCGAAAAAGCTGATGTTTTATGTATTCCCATTATTAAAGGTTCCTGGGCAAAAAGTACACTAACTTTTGGTAGGTGATTTTACATAATACAAGTATAAAAAAAGGTAAATTGATTAAATGAAAAAAAAAACATTTTTTGTGGAAAAATATATTTTTCTATGGAAATCAATGAAATTTCGAAAAAGGTTATTTATTTTATCTTTTTGACTTTTACCATTATGTAGAATCGCCTCCCCTTTGGGAGCCCACCATCCTCTTCCCCAACTCCTTCCCTCCCTGCCTTAGGCCTCACAACATACCCCAATTAGGGAGACTCTTGGGAGATATTCATATAAAAATAATAAAATCCCCGGACACCGTGTACATGGTTGTGACATCACAGACAGCAAAGTCATTTGTGTCAAGCGCAGTGGTAGTCCGTGCCTCTTCAGTGAGCTAGTGCCAGGAAGAAAAATATGATATTTTCGATTTTGTAGCTGAAAATGAAATATTATTATTTTATTATTTTTTTACAAAATCTCGTTAATTTTCCGGTGCCTCCCCAAAATAAAAATAAAAATCATACAAAAAACTGAAATTTTGAAAAAAAAATATTTTCAGCTACAACAGCATCAATAATATCGTTTTTTTTTTTAATCTTCGCACACTAAATCGCGAAAAGTCTAAAACCGCTCCAGGACAAAGCTGTATTAATAATACCCGGCTCAAATTTCAAAACTTTTGAGAACTTACATTGCTGAATTCAAGATTTTAAGAACACACTTTCGAAAAATTGAAAAGGCGTAAACACGAGAAAAGGTGCAGACATCGCTATCGGATATGTGTAGGTACCTACACAGCAAGATTTGTCGAAAATGCGTTGTTAAATACCTAGTTGTTCCGTTGTTCAATGTTTTTGTGGCAATTTCTTTCGTAATTTTTTTTTTCATTTTTCCCCATCGGGTGGCACCTGAAGCAGACCGCCCCCCTAGCTACGCCACTGCTTGTGTTATATTTGTGTATTTACTTAGAACCTAATGTATGGATAAATATAGATTCTTTAGAAAGGTGAAGAATAAAAAAAGTTATCGAATTGAATCGCGAATCTAAATTGAAATTGATAAACGTCGCTACGCGCCAAGCATCTTTGGACATTTGCGGGTAAGAGGGGACTGAACTTATCTAGTTCGAAAACTGTTTTGAATCTTTCAATTCTATCGGTGTGTACATGCAAGTATAAACTGTAGGTACTATTTAAAAAAGTCGTAAAGGTATCTACTCTTTAAAAAAATTACTCAAATAATCTTTTTCTGATTATGTACTATATTTTTAATAAAGCTCTAAGTAAGTAAGGTTGTGTTCTGTTACGCTTTCGAATTAAATTAATTGTAATGAATTTGAAGAGTTTTGTTTTCCATTTCCTACATTTACAAACTTAAATCTGCTCAAAACTAACTTAAAATTTGTACAAGTATATAAATGATTAGATTTTATTAGAGGGGGTAGTGGGAAGGGTTATTTTGGAGAGGGGGAGAACGGTAGGCGGAGTTAACATAACAAGGGAACATTGTCAGTAATGGTGATTTACATGGTGCTATTATTTTGTTAACAAATTTTTTTGTTTGTTTATGGTTTCTAAAACGCACAAATTAAATTATGTATTCGTATGTAACTTGTTTTTCCTTTCTTTTTGAAGCTGTGGCCGGTCTCTATTAAATTATTAACAAACTCGGAATAGTTATTATTTCGTAAGCAGGTTCATGTTTGCTGACTCTAGTTTTAAATTTTTTATTTGTCATACCCAAGGTTCGAAGAAAATGCTTGTCAAAAGCTCGAGTCATATCTACATAGGGGAAGGCCGGGCATTGCGAACAGCCTAGGCAAAGCGGATACCTTTCATTATTTCAAAATGGCGCGCTCAAGTGCACTCCCATCGCGCCACGAGGTGCTCCCCGCGCCCCCCAGTCGTAAACAAATAGAGCTAGCGCGAGGACACAGGTAAATAATAAAAATTAAAAAGTGAACATTGCTTAAAACTTTCAAGGTACGTTATTCTGTAATTACTCATGTTTATATAGTACTACTGTTTTGGCTTGATTCTATCTTCAAAGTGCATGTTTTCTTGCAGAAATGCTATTAGTTTTATTGTGAATTTGTTTCTAGGTTTGATTTTAGGTTAGGTTAAATTCAACAAATACGTGCTGGGCAAAGCGAACACGGGTAAAGTGGACACCGTATCCACTTTGTGCAACAGGTGAATTTACAAACAGAAAAACATGGTATTGATGGTACCAGGATCTACAATGTTGATGAAACTGGAATCCAAACGTTAACAAAGAGACCACCAAAGGTAAGAAGCAAGTTGAAGCAATTGAGCCTATCCACTTTACCCGGTGGATTGGGCAAAGTGGATAGCGGTACCAATTTTATTGTGATTAATAATTTTAAGTAAAGAACTGATCTTACGTAATTTTTTGTTAATTATTTTAAAAAGTTTAGTAAATACTGTTTCAAACTCAGTCATTATTTTTTCTCTCTGTATCGGCTCCCTTCTCATAGCCCGCCAAATATTAAGCTGTCCACTTTGCCCGGCTTTCCCCTACTGTGCGACATAATTGCATTCTAAGCAAATATTCAGTTTTTTTTTCAATTTATTTTATTCATCCTTGTTATCAATTTTTATTTATTTTGGAATCGGTTTACAAAGCTGGAGAAATATAATTTTGTAATATGCGGGATATTTTTAAAGATAAGTCTCCTGTATAAAGATTTTTTTCAATATTAGGATGTTTTACTCGGTTGGCCATTATTATAACAACATAAACGTATTTTTTTGTTAAAAAAATTCTTTATTAATAAAACAAGAAAGAAAGAAAAATAATAAAACAAAGCTCTTCAAAAGAAAATGTCCAGAAATTGTTACGTAGTTAATACCCAAGACGTACAAAAAAATGTAATGAAATTATTAGGCGATGGGTGTTTGCCTGAGGCGGAGCAAAAGATATGGGAGCAGGACTCTTGTGCTGTATTCAGATAAAAATAAAATAATAAGATTTTTTAGATCTTTGCAAAGCGCCCCTGAGGTGTGATTTCCAAAAAATTTTTATTATTTTTTTCCAAAATACTTCAACGAAATAATGTTGAACCAAAGTGAGTAAGTGCCTACCTACGTATATTAAAGATATTTTACTATTTTTTTATGAATACCGCACAAGAGTCCCAACTGCTCCCGTCTGGAGCCAGTGAGACTATGGCATCCCCAATTGGGGTATGTTGTGAGGCTGAAGGTAGGGAAGGAGAAGGAGATAGGGAAGAGGAAGGCGCGAAGTACCTGGCTATTCAGATCTATCAGATCTGATCACCAAAGACGGCTAAAGCCATTTCAAGCAACGCTTCCGTTCTGAACGGTGGTCTTACACCAGGGCGATACTGAGAGTATCTTCCACTCTGGAACGTGCCGCAAATATACTATATATTATTTTAAATGAATAAATTGTGAAATAAAACAAATTAATCAAATAAAATTTATTTGCCACGCCGGGATTCGATCCCGCGACCTTCGGAATGCGAGTCTAGAGCCTTAGAAAATGTGATTTAAATATCTTTACACATAGATATAGCGACCGCAAACGAAGGGTCCGACCAAATCTTGAAAATTTTCTGAAATACGAAGTTCATAAAAAGAATCGTTGGAGTATAAATGAACCACAGTTTGCAAAAAAAAAAATTGGCTGCAAAAATGCGGACATAAACGAAAATTGACGAAAAAATCGGCCTTTACTGTGCAATAAATTTGTCATAAAATAATATTTTTCATAAGTCGAGGTTCGTCCGCATGTAAATAGTATAATTTTCTTTAATTTAAACTTTGAATGAAGTGATTATGATATAAATTCGATAAGCAACGATTCCAACCAACCCGAAAAACGAGATTTTGTGAAAAACGCTTTTAAAGTTTTCGCTTGTAAAAAGCGTAAATTTTTCAAAACTTACGACGATAAAGGTAATCTGCGATTCCTGGAGCATATGGTAGGCCTTCAGACTTCTCAAAGTACTGCTGCTTTAGAAGTTTCTGCATTTTTCGTGCAGATCGACCCTTGTGCTTTCGAGGCTGCGCCTTGCGTACCTATATATCTATTCTCCGCTTTATCTGATTGACGCGCACCGCTCTTAGCAATATTTCAAGGTCGAATTTGTTTCTGTAACTTTGGGAATGGATTTTCCACATGTAAAAGAAGTTGTTTAAGTTAAAAAAAGTCGATTTTTTAATGGGCTGGACCAGACTCCCCTCTTAAGATGAAGTTATACGTGTAATCCTATTTAGATTCATCTTTACGACGAATCGGTTTACATTATGAATATCAAAAAATATGCTACGGATAAATTGAAACTTTTATTAGCTTTTCTATGTATTGAAATTATAATAAAATTATTAATTACATAACAAAAAATACAAGCGTAAACCACTAAAAAAATGTTTTTGCATGACTTAACTATGAAGTAATATAAGAAACAATTTTTAAAAAATACCCCTTTTTATGGCTAAGACTATTTTTGAGGTTTTGTATGTTCTAACTTTTTTACATTCTTATAAAATTATGTACAAAATAAATGAAAACCACTTTTTCGCTTTTTTGCCTCGTGCAAATAAGACGCTAAATTTTGAAATTTTGAAGGCATGAGAATCAAAATATTTCAGCGTTTATATTCCTCTTAAGGAGATCTTGGTATTGTATTTCCGAAACATGGCAAAACCCCTCTAAAAATACTTTGTTTTCGCCTCCAGTTGGCGCCTTGGGCCGACTCTGGCAGTCTCCCTCCAACCCCGTCCCACTTGGGGAATCGAGCGGCACGTGGTGCCCTGCGCTCTGGATTCCGAGTTCCGAGCTTCAAGGCCCCAAACAAAGTGGAAAGTGATAAATCGGATGAAAGCTTTGAGATTCACAAAGTGGGTGTCCACGTGTCCAGTCTAAAGGGAGACCCATTTAATCTTGCTTCCAAATTCAAATTCATAGACATTAGATATTCTTTCCGTGTTTTCGTGAGTCTCTTTTAGTTTATTTTGATAGAAAGTTTGATGTTGCCATGTAGTTGATTTTCGGTGGGTTGTTAAATAAAGGATGATATGGTTTAGGATTTATAAATGGTTTTTAAAACCCTTTTTATACAAATTCTATGTTTTAAAAATGACAAAATAAGTTTACATATTTTAACCTTCGTGATAATATACTTTTTTCCTAATTTTAATGATGGCGTTTAATAACAATGATTTTTTTTAGGATAGTGTCGCGAATGTCAAAATCTCCGTAGTTTCAAAAAGACATCAAACGAAGTTTCTTCCCGACCCCTGCAGGTCAAGAGGAACGTATGCCAAACGTATGCCGAACGAACGCCCATTTCGGCCAGTTTCATACAAATCTTAAATTTGGATTTGAGATCAAAATACTCAATCAAACGGAAAAATTATTTCTGTAATCAAGAAGTATATCAAATATCTAGTACGGATGTGAGCTACTTTATTTATTTTTGCTTTAAATTATAAGATATAGGCCATTAAAGATTTAAGTGTTTCATGATTTTAGAGGCAACTTGGGCAATTATTTGCATTTATTTTGCAAATACAATGAAAAATTTGAACAGAATGAATAATTTTGACGGCCGGCGTAGTCCAGCGGTAAGGCTCCTGACTCGCATTCCGAAGATCGCGGGATCGAATCCCGGCGTGGAAAAATAAATTTTATTTGAGTAATTTGTGTTATTTCACAATAAATTCATTTCAAATAATATATAGTATATTTGCGGCACGTTCCAGAGTGGAAGATACTCTCAGTATCGCCCTGGTGTAAGACCACCATTCAGAATTGAAACGTTACTTGAAATGGCTTTAGCCGTGTTTGATGACCAGATTAGAATAGCCAGGTACTTTCCTATCTTCCTCTTCCCCATCTTCTTCCCGTTCCCACTACCCTCGGCCTCACAACATACCCCATTGGGGATGCCATAGTCTCATTGGCTCCAATGAGACTATGGCATCTTAGTGAGAAGTTGGTACTCTTGTGCGGTATTCATATAAAATAAATAAAAAATCAGATAATTCGATATAATGTTAAAAAGGGGAGGTACTGTACTTCCAAAGGGTGCATGTGTATGACACATACCCTTCGCGTACATACACGTACACATATAATATACACGTTAGGTATGAACTTATATAAATAATTTAGGGTGGCTCAAGGCTATAGGTTTAATGCCAGTCTCACACGAGAGCTATACTCTCATAATACATGTGGTACATCGGACGTTCTGAGTAAATATGTTTTCTGTCGAAGATAACTAACTGGTTCTCAAATTTTTAAGATAATAAAATTATTTTATAAAATTGTTATCACACTATAAATCCTTATCACACATCATTAAGGCAGCATTCTAGTCTAGCAAAAAAAAAAAAATTCTTCATATTTCCAAAGTTTAAATATTCAAAAATATCTCTTTAGAAGGATTTTTCGAAATTATTTTAAAAGTTATAACCATTTTAATGTCGCGGTTTAGACGGAATCTAACCAGAATCTGAATACAACAAAATTTTAAACACATTTTTCTCAAAATCACTTTTTTCGAGACGGTTGACACGATATCTCACTACTAAACCATTTTGCTTGAAATTTGGCGTGAGCGTTTTCTATACATTATTCTATGGCTATATTTATATTTAAGATTAATAAAAACAATACCTCGCAATTAATATATTTAACGTAAAACGGTTTGAAAATATTATTGCCCGTATGTAACTATAAATTTAGCGGTAAGCACCAGATTTTATTTTTCTAGACAATGAATTAATAAGTTCGGGAGGGATTCGTTTAAAAACATCAGAAATATTAGTAACACGTTCTTCAGAAGTAATTAAAATGAACCCGGCGGAAAGGTTGAATCTCCAGGCTTGCTAGGGCGAATTCGACCGTACGTCCGTCCAATACGCCGTACCGCGGGCATATATTTGTTTACACGCTTTCTTCACTTACGTCGTTAAGATTCTCACATTATTTTTCATCTTCTTCTTTTCTTTGAAAGGGCAAATTAGACAGTAGGTCCGTCCAATACACGGGTCGCGAGTCGTAATTTATATACACGGCTTCTTTACTTACGTCGTTAAGATTCTGAATATATTTTAGGGTATTGTGTAGTCTTAACAGGATTTATAGGATAACGGATTAAATCGAATAAATTTAATCATTTTACAAGCAAAAATGCCTACATGTATATTAACATCCTCGCTAACCTATCAACACCGGGTGTCTGACGGATTTTCCTTTAGGTGTTAGCAGGAATGTAGATTCGAAGATGGCAACACTGCATACAAAACTCCTGCTGCCATTAAAAGCTGAACTCTTTCTGAACAATTCAGGGATCAAGGAGTCTAAATGTGCCAGTGTCCTGTAGAATTTACAGTATTTTCCACTTACTCCATACATGTAGGCTTGGCCTATTTCAACGTATATTATGAGAGTATAGCTCTCGTGAAAGACTGGCTTAAGGCCCCAATGGAAGTTAATGATGGTTCCCCTAGGGAGGTTGATGTTTCAGATTTACGATTTAATAACCGCCGTGTCTCATATACTCCTTTGATTCAAGGTCGAATTGTCTGAAGTAGATATGTTGAGAGGCTGAAGGCACTGGAGTGGGGGAGGAGATGAAGAAGAGAAAGGTGGGGGCGTGGGGAAGTACCTGGTTGTTCATATCTGGCCACCAAACACGGCTAAAGCCATTTCAAGCAACGTTTCAATTCTGAGTGGTGTTCTTACACCAGGGCGATACTGAGAGTATCTTTGACTCCGGAACTTGCCGCATACATACTCTTATATTTTTAAAATAAATTATTTGTGAAATTACACAAAATAATTAAATACAATTTATTTACGCCGCGGGGATTTGAACCTTAGCCTAACCCTCGACAACGGAGGGCGTCCGTTATTATTGTATTATTAAAATATTTTTTAAATTTTCACCAACAATGAGTGATAATGCTGATGTTAGGTCTAAATAAAAAAAATTAAAACCCTTCAGAGCACATTTACTAAGAATTGAAGTCGGAAATTTAATTGATGTTCTTTTGTACCTCGTAACATTTCATGTAGGTAGCTACCTACCTTTATTAATACTCGCAAAACATTTTAAATCAAATCGCACAATTCAGAAAAACAAAACAAAGGGGGGGCGGGGGTGAGTAGAGAAGTGTGATATTGTGTGACAAGGGGTATGGGGGGGTTCATCAGCTCTACGACGTCACCTGATTTGGTGTTGATTTTATTAAAAAATATTTTTAATAAAAATTAAAATTTTAACTACTGTTTTGATTATTTTTAGATGTAATATTGCAAAATATGTGACGTCACACTAGGGGGGAGGGGGTCTCACAAATGTTACGATATGTGACAGGGACGGGGGGGATAAAAAATCGTGAATTTCGTAATTTATGGATGGCCCCTAAGCTAATAACTTTATAGGTTCACGACACTCCCAAATGAAAGTTAATTGTTCCCGTTCGTTTTACCAAAAGTGTTTATATTCACTCTGGGTTAGCTGAATTTTGAAGCCATATTTTATAGTTTACATTCTTCAGCTAAAAACTTAGCGCTTCGTCAATCACTTATCGTTCTAAACCGCCAATTTACAGATTCAAACGCAAACATTATTAGGTATTCAAATAACAATCCATAGTGCGATTGCAAACTCCAAACTCTTGCAGTATAATGATAATAAATAATGAGGATTTGTTGACATCACCTAGACACGCCACCAATACCAGCACGGAATGCGGCACGAGGCTGTCTGTATACGCGGTGCGTTCGCGCGTGTAGTGTGGCACAGAGACCAGAGTTACCGAGCGTTTTTGGCAATGAATTAAAAAATATATATTTCACGCCATCGATACATTACAAGTATATAGTACATGACCTAACATAATATAGTGAGGCGAGAATGATTTTGGTGAATCTAAGTATGTATTTTCGTATAACCCCACATCCAAGGGACCGCCTTCATTGGTTTCGATGCCTGAAAGAATAAAGTTGAAGATCTACAGAGCGCATAACACGTAGGTACAAGGCGTATAATAAGTGTATAGTACATGACATAATTGCCTGCATTACATAATATAGGTATAAGTTGTACAAGTGTTTAGTACATGACATAAGTACCTACACAACATAATATAGTGCATAACACATAGGTATAAGTTGTACAAGGCGTATAATAAGTGTATAATGCGTGACATAAGTATCTTCCTGCATTAACATAATAACTGCATTAACATTAACATAGTGTATAATGCGTGACATAAGTATCTTCCTGCATTAACATTAACATAGTGCATAAATCGTAGGTATAATTTGTACAAGGGAGTATAGTACAGTACCTACAAGATTTAAGTAATTTCCACTTTATATCAAATTTGTGTCCTGAGAAAAACACCTAACGTCGTTAGTTTTTTCACATCTAATGCCGGGTTAATCGAAGATTAACATAAATAATCTTTAGAAAAAGTAAACCGAAAATGATTAAGTAATGTTTTATATTAAATGAAAATACACCAGTTAAAAAGTGGCGTATTACAAAGCCTTTTTTTTCATTTATATGCATATAATGTCACGCCTCAGAGTATTTGCTTTCTTCGAAAAAACCTAATGTTTTCTTTTACTGCGAATACTGGACGATAGCCCCGAGATCTGAAATTGTAAAATTTAATTTTGATTTATATTATAAGACCGTTTATATTTTGCATTATTTTCTTCCACGATCGCAATATTGCCGGCTGATATCAACACTGTTATTTCATCACTTGACGAAGTTTATAGAAATAAATAATAAATAAATATTTTTATAGAAGAAAAATATTATTGTAGGAATGTACCTAAATAATAATTAGTGCTGTTTTGGCGCCGTTTTCCAAAATCTTCTCACGGACGCCCTAAATATGAATTAATCCTGCGATTGCTCGGTAACCTACAATAATGTTTCGATGATTTATAGAACTCCCCCCTCGGCGGCCTTCAGCCGGGGGCACTAGGCTCGTGCCTCGCGCGCCCAGGGGGTAAAGACGGAACTGTAAAGGGGCCCCAAGCTGTCTGCGTTGGATTGTGTGTGTGCACATGTTGTCTGCTTGGGTGTGTGATTGTGGTCAATGTGGATATCTGCAAACTGGATGGCGATTTCTGAAAGACGTATCGATTGGGCAAACGTAGATATCTTAACCAATTCACAATAAAGGCAGCATTTTTCTAATAATATGAGTATAAACCCGTGAACAGCTTGCCTCAAGAAGTTCGATCTGTAACGATTTGAAAGAACACGACAATTTACATACGTCCTACATACGTCCTGCAACATCTTGCAGACATGCCAATGAAATTGATTATCTGTTGAAGAAAAAAATTCGAAAAATGGTCAATTTCAGTAAAAATCTAAGGGTGAAATGAGCCTATTTCAGCCGGTCCAGACATCTCACATCACATTTCTTCATTTTATTTCATTGGTGGCTGTGCAGCATTTTTTTTTTTTTTTTTTTTAAATATGTTTATTCAGTTTTAATTTTAAAATATTTTATTTTACAAATCTTACGAAACTGATCAATCAGTTTGATTGTAAGAAATCTCTCATTTTTTTCTAATTATTTAATACAGTATACTTTTCAGGTATGTTTTTAGGTTTTCACGGCCAAAAAGTATTTTTGTTATTGTTTTTGGGGTGTTATGCCGTGTTTCGCTACCTCCTTCTTTAGCCTAAAGAAGGAGGTAGCGAAACACGGCATAACACCCCAAAAACAATAACAAAAAAGTATACTTTTCAGTTTCTACATAGTATATACTAAATATAATACTTAAGGTGATCCCATAGTCCTTGAAAAATTCGAAATCGTCTGTTTTGCGAGGGATTATAAAATACTTGAGAAAACTTGACAACCAATAATAGACAAGAGGCGTCAGGCTCATAAATCCCGAGTTCCGCCCTCAAATACACTGTGGTAAAGTTTGTGAAAAATATGAACATAATAATTATATTAAATACTTATTTATGATTATCAAAATACACGGTAAAATTAACATATCATGGGCCTAATTTGTAGAACAAGTATCTTTCATTTATCAAATTTTACAGGAGGCAGAAAAGACTGTTTTTTAAACTCATGAACCAAGATGAACCGCTCTCCTTCACACGGAATAGACTAGGTTTATAAAACATTTGAACGTACGTACGATTTGTATAGTTTATTAATCAAAAATGTTTAATAATTTTGAATTTTTAAATTATTTTTTATAATATAACTTTTTAGGTAGTTATTAATATGCAACTTACAGTTATTTTATCATACGATTTCTTTTACTCTTCTATACACTCTTGCAGTTCACATTTGTTTAGAATTCTATTGAAAAGTTTTTATTTTCAAGCAACCAGTTGGGCAGCGTTGTGGGGCGGCTTAAAGAAGGATCTGTAAGAAGGGATGTATTAACGCGAATTTTGAAGAGCAAACATTTAGTTTACAGGTGAGAGTGGTGAACTCCGAATTTTAAGTGGATAAACAAAAAATCTTCATTCTTGGGAATCTGTTTTATAAAATACCTACTAAACTTTAATAATTAACAGTTAACAAAATTATGACGTTATTTCTATCAAGAAGATTTATCTTATTTTCAAGTGCCTTTTTTATTTTTTTATGTGAATATCACACAAGAGCAGGCGCGGCCGGTGACTTAATTTTTTGGTGGTTCACCAAGCCATCATCAAAAAACATAATGTAGACATTAGATATATTTAAAAAAATTTAGACATCACGCATGATTTTATATTATTTACTATCTAAAAATATCATGTACCTAACGGTAATAGTAAAATATCGTGTTATGTGAAAACATGCTTTAAAAAAATGTCTATAGTTTTTAACATACGAGTCCAAAGTCGTATTTTCTCCAATCATAAAAATTCTAATACACATGCGTAAAAATGTAAATATATTTATCTGTTTTTACGAGTAAATGTAAATAATAAAAATAGATAGAGCCTAGGAATTCGTAATAAATTGTACAACGCAACGTAACTAAATCGGCGCTCTACAAATTATCCAATTATTACCTGTAGAATTATTATGGTATCAATATTTTTAGATGCATCTCCACTTCAATTGATATTACATCTATTAAAAGATAAGTGGAAAAAGTAGATTTGATATCAATTTAAAAAGACTCCACCTTCCAATAATATTAAAAACGCAATAATTAACACAAAGAAACATTTCACTTAGCGGAGTAGATCGCCAGCGGTCGCAGGTATTTACTGTCTGTTACTGACGACCTATAAAGTTCGCAATAGGTGACAAAAAACGCACACAAACAAAAGGTCATTTTCAACTGTCAAACAAACAAATAATAATCTCAAAAAGGTATATCCCAAGGGCTCGAACAAGATAATATCGTGCGAACGCATAACTGACCCTTTGACTAATGGTTGCGTTTTAGAAGAGAAATATTATTACCTTGTTCAAACCCTACTTTCGCTAGAACCAAAGTTTCCGAAGAATCCCGAAGATCTTCGGGTGGCCGTGCGGCGCGCGGTTTGCCGTTTTTTAGATACATTTAGTACAGAGATGGGCAAACTTTTTAAGGGCCAGATAAATCAAAAAATTATCTAGGCGGGCCGGAAAAAAATTTAATAAAATAATTTTTTAAAAGTGATATATTTTATGTTTTAATTTTTACATTAAACATAATATTAAGTATATTATATGCTACAATGGCAAAAAAGTAACAAAAATTGATTATTCTTTAGAAGAGTATGAAGGCGTGTGTGACAGATGAAACTGTGACTGAGCTTCTAAAAGTTTTTCATAATCTGGTAGAAACTGGGATGAGCTGATTCGCAGTAGTGAAGCTAAATGGTGGTCAGTCAATCGGTTTCTAACGCTATTTTTGCGAAGCTTCATAGTAGAAAAAAATACTAATTATTACGACAAACTAATTATCTCAATGTTTTAATGTTTATGAATTGCGTTGTAGTACAAATATTTTACACAGTACAAACATACGGTGAGAAAATAAATAGATAGGAACTATTTTATTTGATTTCATGTTCTTCGGAGGTAGAAAGATTTAACTTTTGTTTTGATTTTTGAATAAGATGTCTCATTTTTGATATTTTCAGGTAATGCGTTAAATATTTCCGGAATTTTATGACTTTTTGTTCTATCTCCGTATACTTTTTGAGATTTATTGACAATAAACATTTGTGCTTCTCTATGCCTAGTAGGGTAGTTGTGGTACAGTTATTTACAGTTATTTACAGTTGTTATTTACAGTCGTGCAGTGTGCAGATTAGAAAATCAATGACATCTCATTACTTTAATGGCTTATATCTAGTATTTGGTAAACATACATTTCGTATTTCGAGTTCTTCAAAGACATTTCGCTTGAGGTTTATCTTTTTTTCTTTAATACTTACTTCACCATCGTCTATAGATTTTCAATAAGATTTATATCGCAGCTATTTCCAGGCCATGGGAACGTTGAAATTTGCATGGCATTAAGGAATTTGTGGACATCTTTGGCTTTGTGAAAAAATTTTCTGTTTCAAAAAAATTTCAAATTTTTTAAAATTAAATTTAATATTCAAAAACATAAGTATCTTCAAAATTTTTAAAAAATCCTGAAAATTTCAACATTTTCCTCTTTTTTTCAACATTTCAACATTTTACACCGAAGATAACGATTAGGGGCCATCCATAAATTACGTTACACCTTAAGGGGGGGGGGGGGGGTGTAGAGAAGTGTGACATTGTGTGACAAGGGGTATGGGGGGGGGGGGTCATCAGCTCTGTGACGTCACACGTAAAAACCTGAATTTTGATTATTTTTAGATGTAAAATTCCAAAATATGTAGCGTCACACTAGGGGGGGAGGGGGTCTCACAAATGTGACGATGTGTGACAAGGACGGGGGGGGTCAAAAAATCATGAAATTCGTGTGACGTAATTTATGGATGGCCCCTTAGCTGCAACGAGTTAATCTCCACCAAGAATACGAAAGAAATGTATTATTTCTGTCTAATTTCCTCGGGTAGATGGGCTTTAAGTGGAGAAATAAAAATAATTGATTGATGAAAACCACACGTCAAATGAGAAATGAGGAACAAATTCGTACGAATTTGGTTAACCAAAAAAAGTGTTAACCTCTCTGACCAACGCATCTGAAAACTAAAATCTGTTTTTGAAAGGTGATGAAATACGCTTCCAAATTTTATAATTCAAATTTTGAATAGAAACATAAAAATTTTTAAAAATGGCTTACCTTACTTTTCTAACTAAAATTACTGTTAACGAAAAAAAAATACAGACATATTTAATTAGTCAAATACACATTATCGTCAACTCACTTTTTGTCATTTCATGTAAAAATAATTAATAAAAATATTCAAAAGTTTATTTTTTTTTTTGCGGTCAGCAACGTTGGATTCATAAAGGTGTACATTTTAATTATTTTTCGATAAATTTTTAGATTTTAATATACAACGTGGTACCTATTTTCTCTTTATAACATCGTTAGATCATATTTCTAATCTTTACAATTTGGGAGGCGCGAATGGGTACCGCCGCCCCGGGAACCTTTATTGGATAATCAACACCTCTGCCATAGGTCACCCCAAGTGGTTCGCTACGTTTGGTGATTTAGCAGGGGTGCCCGGGTTCATGGGGAGAGGTTTATCTAGGCGGATGACCAGGACATACTGAACCCCAGATTCCTACCCACCCCTTAAACCCTTTTCCTTCCCAGAACTCTCCCTCCCCTTCCTTTCCTCAAAAAAAACCCTCCACACAGCATCCCCAAAGATGGCGTAGGCCCTGAGGGAAATTTTTTTTCTCAGGGCCTCCTGTGTGGAGCTCATGTAAAAAAAAGTACCTAGTTAGTAACGAAGACAACGACTTCTATGAGACCTATACGAGTTTTTCCCGAAAAGCACACAAATTAACCTGAGGGTTAAAAGTCTTTTTGCAAACTGAAAATTTTTTTAAATACTTGGTATGTATTTTGTCATAATATTCTGCAACCTAAACGAATTTCTCATTTTCTGCTTTACAGTAAATTCTACGGTAAACAGCCAACAGGCAACGAGCTAATCTCTACCAAGAAATACAAAAGAATCGGATTCTTTGTCTGATTTTCCCAGCTGAGTAGGTAGTTGGCACGTTAGTTGCGTATTGTGTGTGTATAGGTGTCTTTGTAATCCGTGACCCCTTCTCTGTTCAGCCAAGGTCACCCCCTCCCGGACGCAGACGGCACGTGGCTACCACTACCATTAAACGCCGGTAAGTGTCACACCGTCACACCATCACACCGATAGAGGTAGCCGAACCTACCTCAGGTCTGACTAACACGACGGGCCTGGTCGTGTTAGTCAGACCTGACTAACACGACCAGGCCCGTACTATATAATATATGCTACATGTTACTCTTAGCGCCTTATAAACACGGGGTCAATATTATGCGGTTTGTTAAAATGTTGGAATATTGAAACACTTTACTCATTACTACGCGTGTAAACCGACGACCGGCTAGTGACTGAGTTGACAAATGCGTCAGGCGGTAAGGCTCTTGACTCGCATTCCGTAGGTCACAGGATCGAATCACGGCGTGGCAAATAAATTTTATTTGATTAATTTGTATTATTTCACAATTTAATAATTTAAAATAATAAATATGGTGTTTGCGGCACGTTCCAGATTGGAAGATACTCTCAGTATCGCCCTGGTGTAAGACCACCGTTCGGATTTGAAAAGTTGCTTGAAATGGCTTTAGCCGTGTTTGGTGACCAGATCTGAATAGACAGGTACTTCCCACCTTCCTCTTCCCCATCTCCTTCCCCTCCCCACTACCTTCAGCCTCACAACATACCCCAATTGGGGATGCCATAGTCTCACTGGCTCCAGACGGGAGCAGTTGGGACGCTTGTCCTGTATTCATATAAAATATATATATAAATACATACATAGTTTCACGACCGAGGTGTAAGAGGTAGGCTAGCGACCCCAAGGTTACGAGAACGCGATTAATTTGTGTTATTTCACAATTTAACCATTTAAAAATAAAATGGTATATTTGCAGCACGTTCCAGAGTGGAGGTTACTCTCAGTATCGCCTTGGTGACCACTGTTCAGAATTTGAAACGTTGCTTGAAATGGCTTTAGCCGTGTTTGCTGACTAGATCTGAATAGTCAAGTACTTTCCCATCTTCCTCCTCACATCTCCTTCCTTTCTCACTACCTTCAGCCTCACAACATACCCCGATTGGGGAAGTCGTAGTCTCATTGACCCCATAGGGTAGGGAGAAGTTTAAGTCTAAAAATTTGAGAACCTGTTTTCTCTCAACGACAAAAAAATATTTTACTCAGAACGTCCGATGTACCACTTGTATTAAGAGAGTATAGCTCTCGTGTGAGACTGGCATTAAAACTAGAGCCTTGAGCCACCCTAAATTATTTATATAAGTACATACCTATATTATATGTATATACGCGAAGGGCTGCACTTATCTATACATACACCCATTGGAAGTAGGTACATCTCTTGCTGCCCTGTCTTAGCATTATATCGAATTGTCTGATTTTTGAATTTTGTTTATTTGAATACCGCACAAGAGTCCCAACTGATCCCGTCTGGAGCCAGTGAGACTATGGCAACCCCAATTGGGGTATGTTGTGAAGCTGAGGAAAGTGGGGACGGGAAAGAGATGGGGAAGAGGAAGATGGGGAAGTACCTGGCTATTCAGATCTGGTCACCAAACACGGCTAAAGCCATTTCAAGCAACGTTTCAATTCTGAATGGTGGTCTTACACCAGGGCGATATTGAGAGTATCTTCCATTCTGGAACGTGCCGCAAATGTACAATATATTATGTTTAATGAATAAATTGTGAAATAACACAAATTAATCAAATAAAATTTATTTTTCACGCCGGGATTCGATCCCGCGACCTTCGGATTGCGAGTCAAGAGCCTTACCGCTAGACTACGCCGGCCGTCGACACCGTCGACGCGTTTTTACGCCATTGCAACGGTTACGCAGTTTTTCCCTCGATGCCACATGGCAAAGTGCTTGTATTTATTAACTATGTCGCTGTATGCAGCGAGATGTCAAATAATTATGTAAACCGGTTTTAAAAATTATCTTTCGAGGCGATATATGGCCCCGTATATGATAAGGATTTAAAACTGTTTTTATTTGGGCTCTAATGAAAAAAAAAATTTTAGTTTAATAATCCGGAATGCCCTGCTCCAATGGCACCTCTGTAAGTTCGGCCCTGTGCGATCGTCAGAGAATCATTAATTATAAACGAATTAATTTCGAACGCTTACCATCTAAATCCTTATCAAAACTAATGAAAAGTGATTTTTGCAATGAAAAGTAAATTCGAGCTTTCCAAGATCTGAAAAATCAAAATTATTTATTTAATTTTATTTAAACGCCCGTAGGGCTTTTACATATAATGCAATAAATATATTTTTAAACTATCTACACTAAGAGGAATATAAAAGCAAGAAATATTTCGATTCTCATGACTTCAAAATTTAAAATCGAGCGTCTTATTTGCACGAGGCAAGTAAGCAAAAATCTGGTTTTTATTTATTTTGTGCATAATTTTATAAGAATGAAAAAAGTTAGAACATACAAAATCTCAAAAATAGTCTATGTTTCTTATATTACACAATAGTTAAGTCATGCAAAAAAATTTTTTTTAGTGGTTTACGCTTATGTTTTTTGTAATTAATAATTGTATTGTAATTCCTATACATAGAAAGCTAGTAAAAGCTTCAATTTATCCGTAGCATAGGTATGTTTTGATGTTCATAATGTAAGCCGATTCGTCGTAAAAATTAATCCAAATAGGATTTCACGTATCTATAGCTTCATCTTAAAATACAGGTAACACAAAATAACAAGAGAAAAAAATATATTTCTTCAAACTTCGCAAATTCAAAAAGGAAAAAATAGGTTTCATAAAATATAAGAGTTGACACAAAAAACGTAACATATAATAAAGTGAAGTAAAAATAGATAATCTGCCAATATCCTCCTAATCAAAATGAAAATTAATAGAAATAAAACGTTTAAAAGTGGTGGTCACAATAGTTGGTGAAATAGTTCGCACATACGACGTTTGAAATTTGCCAAGCTCAAATTGTTTTCAAATAAATACTGTTTAAGGATTTGTTACCAATACTTTATTTATTTAAACCTTGAAGGCTTTTAATGTAACATTGGTAAATTGTACAGGAGCATTATAACAAGTATATAGTTCATAAATAATAAACTATGAAAGACATAAGCAGGCACAACACAAATAGGTATAAGTATTCAATAAGTAAGTTGTACAAAGGAGTTCAACAAGCAGATTCGTATTTAGGCTCAGGCTTACAGTATACGATGCAGCAATTATTGTCACAATACTACTCATAACATGATTCCAGTGCAGTTCAAGTACTAAAAACATAACTGTGACAGTGGTGTAAAACATTTTTTAGCAATTAATATAAATTTTCTGCAATTGTAAATTTAATTTAAAGTTTTATTTCTGCTAGTTTACGTAAGTTTGTTGTTATTATTATTATTATACAAATAAAAGGTACACAACAATTACACGTTTAAAATAAGTAAGTACATAGGTACTATGAAAGTAATTATGTACAGAGCAGTGTGCATTGAATTTGTTAATCCGAAACATTTATAAACGTTGTAGTGCGGAGTGTAAACTATAGTTGGAATAAGATGTGTGTATATAAAATGCTAATGTTTGTCTGTTCGTGTGGGAAGGGACATGCAGATTTATTAAATGTAGGAGTGGGAGTTCATAACAATCTAATTTATAGTTTAATAATTTTAATAAAAAGGTTAGCTTATTTATTTTTCGTAAAACTAACGAATACGAATAGCATTAGATCTACATCATCAGGCAAGTGTAAGTGAGACAGAGCGCTGGACTACTGGGCTAAAACTGAATAAAACGTTTGTTTCCATTCAAATTTGTATGGAAGATTTCTAATACTTCTAGTTTTCTTCTTTCTTTTGTGTTATTACAAAATGCCTTTTATGATTTTTTGTTGAACCATTTTTCATTACATGGGTAATAAAAAATTGACTATTTGATTATTTGTATTTAATTAAATGAAGACATTATGAGCGAAACTCATTATGAGCGACCTCCCTACTTTCCACCCGGAAAGTAGGGAGGTCCTGGGTTCGAGTCCCAGAGGTGTAAATATCTTTTTCTGATTTTTCTGTTTCCAGATTTTCGATTGAGTTTCGCTCATAATGTCTTCATTTAATTAAATATAAATAAGAATTCGTTTACATTTTTACACAATTAGATATTTACAACGTCGCAGATTATGAAGGTAAAAAGTAAAAGATTTTTGATTTAATGAATACAACTGTCCGCAAAGGTGAGTTTTAAGTTTAGCTCTAAAAAACTTAGGTGTGATAAATAAATGAATACATGTAAAAAAATAATGGCGTGGAATGGCATTGGCGTAAGAGCGCAGTAATTATGGTAAATGGCCCATCAGCTTTGTTTATATTAACGATGGTTCATCATGTAACTACTATTATTAATAAGTTCCACAATTCCAATAAAAAAGTCAAGGCCTTCTATTGGTAGTCACTTGGCATCCGTTTATTGACGACACGTTTTTCCGCCGTTATTGACCGGGAAACGACTCTCGGGAGCTTTCATAATCCCGTTTGAATGCGGCTTAACACGTGTGGCCTTATTTCAGAAGCTGTGCCTTGAATTCATTAGTGGCATCTATCGATATGTACTTACTATGGCCGCCCGGAACAATGCCCACGTATATAGGCGTGTACCTACAGACTACACGACTGTCGAAAATGTCGGGCAATGCCTTTAAAAATAATTTCCTTCAGGGTCTATGTCATCTTTAGGGATGCTGTGTGTAGGGTGTTTTTAATCAAAGGAAGGATAGGAAGTTCTGGGAAGGAAAAAGGATTTATAGAGATAATTTGACATACTATTTTTTGTCAGTAATCTTATTCGTGGGCTAGTTTGTAAATATTTATATTTGATATTAGGTTGGTATATACTTCAGCATCCCTTAAACAAAAAGTCACCGACCGCCACTGCAATATATATGACCTTTCTCCGCTTCTTAATTATATAATCTTTATTTTTTTTCTATACTTTAATATGGTTGTTTAAAAAAACAAAAAAATACTCATATGTAAATGGCACTTGTGCCTTTAATTCTAAATAAATGGCACTTGTGCCATTAATTCTAAATAAATGCACCGGAGTGGTAAGTCGGTTTGTAATCATCAATCATCATCTTCATCATCATCATCATCAATATGTGAAGCCAAAACTTTGTACCCCTTTTTACGAAAATTGCGCGGACGGAGGAGTATGAAATTTCGCACACTTATAGTTTATATAAAGGAGGAGTGCAGAATGCTAATATTTTTTAAAAATTATTCATAAAAATAGATTAAATCAATAACAAACACATTACACACACTACCATGTATTTGACACACACACTCGCGTCTTTACTCTATTGTTTATTGTTAAAGTCTATGGTCAAATTGAGAATAGATTTATATTGTTTGTCTTTAATATTATTTGTCTATGGTCTTACTGAATGTCAAACATAAAAAAAACATTACAATTATGGTCGAATTTCGACCATTGGGCGACCACTAGTTCTAAATAAATCACTGGCGTCCGGTATGTCGGTTTCCGCAGATCTCCGCGCAACGCAGAACCACGAGGAATCGAGGAGTCTTCTCCACCATGGAAATTGATGATTATTGATGATTATTATTGACGATCCTCGACAATGAGGAACCGGCTAAGAAGAGTAGGAGCTTTTTATATATTGTCAGGTTATTCCTAATCCAGGAGAGTTAAAGAATGACTAGTTATAATTTTAAAAACTAGTTGTAAGCCTATAGTATTAATTTTATTTTATTATATGTTTATATGTACAGAGCCCTTGAGATGATTTTTCATGAAAATTGCGCTTTATAAATCAGCCAAATATTATAATTAAATGCTCATAAAAAGGCATGCTTGCTTGCAAAGAGGATGCTCTTCAACATGCTCTCAATTTGGGAGGCAGGAATGGGTACCGCCGCCTCGGGAACTTTTATTGGATAACCAACACTTCTGCCGTAGGTCACCCTAAGTGGTTCACTACATTTGGTGATTTAGCAGGGGTGCCCGGGTTCATGGGATGAGGTTTGTCTAGATCTTGGAGGCGGATGTCCAGGAAACACTGAACCCCAGATTCCTACCCACCCCTTAAAACCTTTAATTTCCTTAAAAAACCCTCCTCACAGCATCCCCAAATATGACATAGGCCCTGAGGGCAATTATTTTCCTCGGTGCCTTCTGTGTGGAGCTCATGTAAAAAAATGACCACATTTGCTTGTGCATGGCATGCTTGTTTTAAGCATACTCGTGAACAAGCGTGCTCAAAGCAAACCATTGAACACAAAGCATGCTTTTTGCTAAAATGCAAGATAGTACAAGTAATCAAAATAGTATCAGTTCACTACTGTTATAACGATATAAAAGGTTAAGTTCCATCCGCGTAGAACTAAACAAAAAAATCGTATTGCTTACAACGCAACTATTTAAAAAAAACTTTTGCGAAAGAAAAAGAAAAAAAGGTAGATTTTAGTCCGTAATTGGATAACTAGAGGAGCAAAGTTTGGAACAAGTAATCATTTGTTAGTAGAGATGCGAGGAAAGATAGCTATAAACATCATTTACGCTTGTTTCCGCAGAAAATTGATGAGCTACCTATAAAATTAATCATTAGCGTGCTCATAAACAAACCTGTCCAGACGTGCTAAGAGCACACCCCTTCCGCCCGCGAATCCAATAGCACGAACAATGTGTCATTGCCAATTGCCACGTATACCACTAAGTATCTTGATAGTAGCATGCTTTCGTGCTACTAATAAGCGTGTTTATCCGTAGCTTTAATATATTAGCTCGTACGTGGGACAGTACGTAACAATTTCAGTAGATTCCTCGTACACCAATAAAACAAAAAATTTATAAAAAAAAAATATATATAGTATGATTTGTCAGACGTCATCTCCCGGTTTAAGGACTACGGTCGTGATTCTAAATTGAAAGTCCACGTGTCCGCTCTACTTTGCCAACTACGTGCAGGTCGTGCAGCCTATTTCGGCAACCTAGCGACACGTGGGAGTGTTGCCAGGTTGGCCGCAAATAGAAAAAATCACGTGCAAATTAATTAGAAGGTGAATTTTGGTTAGCAAAGGTGATTTTTTTGCAATAAGTCTTATACTGGTATATTCATAGGAGTTACAAACTTACTTTAATTCCACTCAAATTAAATATATAAAAAATGTTACAAGATGGCTATAATGACATAAATATTATTAATAAATAAATATTAGTTTAAGCATTTATTATTCTTTTGCGTGTGTTCTATTTTATATTTTCTTTCACTAATTTTACTTCTCTAGTATTATTCCACTAAACTATTCTAGGGTGCATTCCGACAAAAAACGATAAGTCGGAAATTTGACATTTTGACTTAATATTGCTTAATTATGAAACTCGCTAAAGTGTCACGTGACGCTAAGCGTGTAATTTAAAAAAAATATGTAATTTATTCGATAACGAATATTTTTGTACTGGAAAAAAACGTTAAATCAATTTGCCTTTTACTATGTCTGTGAATGTAAACTTGTATCCGCCGAACTCAAACTTTATTTCATACATGTAACAAAATATCTCATTTTATAAATTATGTCTTTATTTTTTTGCTAAAAATTCTCCTCTGATTTATCGCAGGAAAAATAAATTTGCCAAAAATGTACCTTTCTATTTTTATTTACCTTCGTGAAATACTGTTTGGGGCCCATGACAAAACAAACTAAATTAAAATGTAAACCTTTAAATATGAATTATTTTGAAATTTGTTTCCACACCTGGCAACCACGCATGTATATTTTGACACGTATGATGAAGTGACCGGAAGCGCGGGTCGTCCTCAAACCCAAACCCATTGGGATTTAGGACGATTCAGGCTCCCAAATCAGATGCTCCCACTTCCTCCCCTCTCCGCTCACTATGCTTCAATAACAATTCCAACTTTGGACTCAGATCACCTGAAAACGAAAGCTCAAAAAAATGTTATACCACAAAATCGACTCAATAATAGTAGCACGCAGAATAAACAATTTGGGAGGCGGGAATGGGTACCGCCGCTCCGCGAACCTTTATTGGACAACACCTCTGCCTTAGGTAACCCCAAGTGGTTCGCTTCGTTTGGTGATTTAGCGGTGGTGCCCGGGTTCATGGGGTGAGGTTTGTCTAGGTCTTGGAGGCGGATGACCAGGACACACTGAACCCCAGATTCCTACCCACCCCTTAAACTCTTCCTTCGCAGAATTCTCCTCCATTTCCTTTCCTTAAAAAAATCCTCCACACAGCATCCCCAAAGATGACATAGGCCCTGAGGGAGATTATTTTCCTCGGGGCCTCCTGTGTGAAGCTCATGCAAAAAAAACATGCAGAATCAACGATGCTTGAAAGTTCAGGAACTGGCGAACACGAATAAAATATTAAGAACGTTACATTTTTAGCGCAGTTTTGTGAGGATCCACCTCATTTTCACAAAAACTGCGCTATAAAAATCATCCATTTATTATTATTTTTATTATTAAGTGGAACGTTCGCGCAGCCTGTTTCGGCCAGTTTCATACAAATCTTAAATTTGGATTTGAGATCAAAATACCCAACTAAACGGAAAAATTATTTTTGTAATCGAAAAAATATTTAGTAGTGATGTGAGCTACTTTATTTATTTTTGCTTTAATTTATAAGATATACGCCATCAAAGATTTTAGTGTTTCATGATTTTAGAGGCAACTTGGGCAATCATTTGTAATTAAATGAAAAACATTAAAAAATAATTTTACTATATTATTTTAAAAATATAATGAAAAATAAAATTAAAAAATTGAACATCGGTAAAAATGCAATTTTGGGTAGTAATTTTAATACATAAACGACAAATGTTTGTTCCACCGTAAATATTAATTTCTATTTTAAATTTACATCCATCAAAATGATTTTTTTATTAACTTTTATGTTGTATTTTATATTTCATCATATTTTTATGATAAATATACTAATATTATTTTTTTTAATATTTTCCATTTACTCACAAATAATTGCTCAAATTGCCTCAAAAATCATGAAAAACCACTAAAATCTTTAATGGCCTGTATCTTATAATATAAAGCAAATATAACTAAATAGTTCACATCCGTACTAGATATTTGATATACCTTTTGATTACAAAAATAATTTTTCAGTTTGGTTGGGTATTTTGATTTCAAAATTAAGTATGTAACGAGCAGAAATAGGCCGCGCAAACGTTCTTTTTAAGGGTGCTTTTCCTAATAACAATAAAGTAAGTAATTATAGAAATCAAACTTTCTATTTCCTTTTCATTTAGTCAAACAACATTCCCCTTGCGGTAATGCCGTAGTTCAACCGACTCCTGGAAGTTAAAACAGGTAAAAAATTATGCATCCTTCAGAGAGTAATTAAAGTAATGCAAAAGAGAAGAAAACCCGAACATCACGAGGGGCGACAAGTACACAATTTTCAATTCATATTCCAGGGAAAGAAGACATGGAGCATGGTGAAATCAATAACTTTACAATATCGGATCGTTAGGAGTAATTTCAGATGATTTTATATCGACATCCCTAGCACAATTTCACTGTTGGTAGCCGAACCGATATTGGCGGGGAATAAATTAGAAATTGATATACGCCGGCAACACTGGCGGATCTGTCAATATATTCACATTCAGAAACGTCAAACGCCAGTCAAATACGTAAAAATATGAATAATTTGGCTTGGTTGAATTGAAATACAAACTTAAATACGCATTGGCAGTCCACATTTACTTTTTGAAACTACACGGGAGTTAATTAGTTAATCATTTCTTTAGTCATATTTCAGCCACTTAAGTTTATCAAAATTCGAACGGAATAATTTGGTCGAGTCTTAGTAGAATCATTAAGTCTATGGATCGCGTACATGACTTCTTTCAATACAAAAATCTTCGTTAGTTCAATACGTTTATTAAATAAGCCAGTAATGTTGATTAACGAGAGACATAATTCAAATAAATGCATATATTGACAGCTAACCGAAACTTATCTGAAACTATGGAATTCGGGCTAAAAATTTGTCAATCCCCGCGCGTTGGTTAGAATTTCTCTTACCAATTGTTGACCGTGATCGCAAATATCACTGACGGTAGATGATGGATCTGGGCAATATCGTATTGATATAGGGTTATATCGATCGTACCTAGGTATGCTAGGTACCCTGGTAGCACCAAAATACCAAAACTCATCAATCTCATCACTGGTTCGAGTTCAAGGTTTGCCTTGAAGTTTTGTTGTTAAATCTACAGTGTAGAAAAAATATAGCGTTGTTCACATACTCGTAAGCGATCAAAAGAACCGGCTGCGGGCTTTTATCATGTTGAAGTTCGTGCACGGTTAAATTCACTAAGAGAGTTTTTTTTATTATTTCTTACATGAGTAGCGGAGCTGTCATACATAAATATCCATTTGGCATTTGCAATAGACGCAGCACGTTGTTGGTTATTTCATCGAATTTTCATTTAAAAAAATCCTTCTGTGTTCATGTTCAGGATGTAAATGTATCGGCGTATAGGTAATCTAAGCCGTCGAGCGCAGATAAATTGTGCGGTATTGACATCCGTTGAAGTTGGTGATATAGTCGGCGTGTAACTAGCTCTAGATTATGTCTAGATAAATTTTTAAAAGCATTCGATTTCAAAGCTTGTTATATCTCCTGAAGCAAAATCTGCTTTACAATATCGTTTGGTTAGAACTCACACGCTGTGATTCCAAATGACTTCAGGAAGTTAATTTGAGTAAATCAGATGGATTTTCATGCAAACAGTAAAAGTTAAATATGGTAGAAGAAGTCAGGGAAGACTGGTGAGCCCAAAAAAGACATGGTATGATCAAGTGAACCGAATACCGAAATATAGTCGGGACACGTTAAAAGTCAGAATAACAGAAGGCTATGTATGCGACGATATATATGAGTGTGAATTAAGACGACACAATACCCTTAAATATAGTCAGAGTCTTAACGACGTAAGTGAAGATGGCGTGTACACAAATATGCGACGTGCGACCCGGTGTATCGGACGGACGAACAGTTCCTGTTGAATTTTCCCTAGCAAATATTTAAAAATAAATAATATGGGAATCTTAAGGACACGTAAGTGAAGAAAGCATGTACACAAATTACGGAGCGCGGCCCAGCATATTGCATGGGCCCACGGTCGAATTCACCACAGCAGGCCTGGAAATTTGATCTTTCCGCGGGGTTTATTTGAATCAATTCTGACACACGCGTTACTAAAATTTCAGATTTTTTTAAACGAATCCCTCTAAAAGTTATTACTTCACCGTCTAGAAAAATAAAATCTGTTGTTTACAGCTATATTTATAGCTGAAAAACGTTTAATAAAATTTTAACGTAAAATATTTTAATTGTAAGGTACTGTTTTTATTAATTTTAAATACAAATAACTTACGTTCATGGACATGGGTTTTTAAAAAAAGAAGTACTATGATTACGAATACGTCGGAATTAATTAAAATGTTCGCCTTAAGCGAAAATATTATGAGAGTATTGTGCCGCCTTAAGCAAGAGTGTGCTAATACCGAGTTGTTTGGCGGTCTCTGTCAACTCTTATCTGCCTACTCTTCTTCTTCATACTGCTTACTAACAACGTATGCAGTGACACTAAACAGAGATTCGTTCAAAATAAATAAATGTAGCTTCGTTTAACAAAAAAATTAGACTCTTGAGAGAGCCTTGAAGGAGGGTAAGCGGTGGATAACCTCCAATGCCTACTCTTCTCTGCCTAAAACTTAGGGGATGTTTAATTCTTAGGTCAGATTCCCTAAAAACATCACGCACTCTTTGACAATCTGAAACTAGATACTAAAAACTAAACAGTTCTTTTGCACAAAATTATGGTACTTAACCAGAAAGAACTTTTTTAATCGGCTACAAGAAGGAATTAGAAGCTTAATGAAAAAAAATGTTTCCTCTTGAATTAAAGGGATATGATACCCTTCATTCAATTCGTAAACTGCAAGAATTGCTTTATGATTACTTCGATAGATGGCAGTAGAGATACCTTCTTGAATTTGAAATATTGAAAATTGTACGCGCGTCGCTACACAAATTTCGTCCTAAACTCCGCCGACGAAAAAAGTTATTGGCAGCTAGTGGAGGGAGGGTGATCTACAGAGAAGGGCCGGACTGTTAATGGGCTTAACATTATTTTATTTATTTCATAATAAAAATATGTTTAGTTCAGTTTTTTCACATTTTATCGACAAAATATAATTACGCATTACGCATTATTTGCTGAACGAATTTCTTTTTCAAAATTAATAGATTACTTAGTTAGTTCCCGGCATACGTTGAAATGCCACAAATAAAAAAATTGTTTCTCCCTGCGTGTCTTTTCCCATTCGTTCCGTTCGCCTTTCGTCCCCATTCCCCCTCCCATGTCCCCTTCCCCTCACGTTATTATTAGATTTATACATCAAAGTATGATTTACGCGAAATGTATCGTAATTTTACGAATTTTCTTCGAATATCTAAATTTGAAGAGCCGGTTGCATCAGAAATCGGCAACGAAATTTCGATTTACGCGGTAATATATCACATTTTTATGAGTTTAACGACATGGCCGCGACGGTCGCGGCCGTGAAAATTTGATTTATGCGGAATATTTTACGGAAAATATCGTATTTTTATGAATTTACTTCGAATACATTGGGCGACTTACATGGGAATAAGTCGTATTATTACGAATTTATTCCGAAGAACCTACCCGTATTTGAATTTGCAACCGAGGAACTCAATTTTCGGCGATTTTTTTTCGTTAAATTTCCAATTACGTGGGAATTCGTCAATTCAAAATTTTACTTTTGATGTCCCGTGGATTTCGAATTGACGGGTCCTACTGTATATACAGAAACACTTATGACACATGTAAATCACAAGTTTGTACATGATCAATATAAAAATAAAGATTTGTTGGTAAATTTTAATTATTATAAATTAAGTTGACTGATTCGGCCCATTGCCTTGCCGATTTGCCGTTTGGAATCTCGTGGTTCACATTTGTAGTCGATTTTATGGTGTTTTTTTTTTAAATTTAACTTCTAAATATTCAGCCGTTTATTGTCTTTAAACTATATTTTCTAGAATAGATATCATAGATATATATCATATCATAAAATATCTTTGATTTGACAACGTGTTAATGGTTACGTGTTTATACGCAGAAAGGCGATATTATTGTTAATTTTTCCTTTAAAAGTTTTTTTTTGTCTGTTTCTCTATGTACAAACTTTATTGACTTCATTTGAAATTTTAAAGATAAAAATAAAAAAAAAACTTGTTTGCAATAAACTTGTTTACTCCTTATGCTAATACCCCTTACCGTGTAAGGTCGGAACAGTGGAAAACTTGACTTATTATCACTTAAAACCATAAAATGCGTATTTGCCGTTGTAATTAATAACACGGCGTCCTTGAAAAAAAAATGACATTTCGCATTCTTTAAATTAACAAAATAACCATTAAAATGCATTATTTCCAATTTCCGGTTACTGAATCAATTAGTTCTAGTTAAAATCTACCTACTAATTTTTTTAAAGTGTACATTAAGCGTGTTCCTATATTGATAATGGCCGCCAAGTGAATAATCGATTTTAATTTTAACGAAATAACTATTAAAATTCATTACTTTCCAATTGCGGAAACTGGAATACTTACTTCCCATTATTATCTATCTGATATTAAGTTTTTTTTTAAAATAAAAAGTGCATATTTAGCACGTCCCTATTTAGTAAATATTTACCTAAGAATCTAATTACGAGACGGTAATTTTTGGTTTTATTACCAAACACCGCGTACGTAAAAAACGTTCACTCAGAAAGACAAATTCTCGCACATACTTGCAAAACGAGCGCGCTGGTCAACAATACGCGTGAAGTTGCAAACAGAACGCATGTTTGATGTTGTTTTTTTACGCGTCTGTCAGTTGAAAACATATAATGCGGTAAAGTTACATAAAAAAAGAGAATTTGTGAGTACTAACTGTTATTGTAGCTTCCTTAGATTATCGCATTACTTGAAGTGAATTGGTATTGTAGTATTTGACTCATTTATGGAACATTTTGATGGCGTTTTAGAAATATATTGGCTATGAAATATGGAGCGTATGGTTTCACCACCATTCAACGGGGGCTCCTCTCCCGGAATGGTAAAAAACTTTGAAATGTGTTAAAATTTCGTGCAAAATTAAGTATTTATTTAATTGTTGATATCCACAGATATCATAACGATAATAAGAGGCCGTACTTCTACAGATGTGTGTATTGTTTACATGTTTCAATTTAAAAATATAGTGTAAAATCATTATTAATGCGACAATCATAGATCGAAGTTTTAAAAGTGGGTTGTATGGTGTATCAATGTTTTTATTTTTTATGGTCGAATGCCTACATCAATTAAAAAAATTAATAAGCAGATTGAAAAATAATAGTCCATTATTTAGTAACAAAAAATATCAAGTCTGGGAATGACACACAAAATGTAGTATTAAGCCGTTTTAGACAGCCGTTTTCCAGCAAAATACCATTCTGCCATATAACACACTCTTAATCGCAAAAATAATCGATATCTCATTGATTTTCCATTAGTACCAATTTGTTCTCCATTACTCTGTCAATTCTATTTTATATTCTACTTGCCTAATTTCTTTAATGAAAAAGATGCAAACAATGAAGTTAGTTGACTAGAGAGCAGAAAGACGAGAAGAGGGTGGAATGGGGTGAACTGTGACCCGAGGTGTTGGAGGGAGGAGGGAGAGTCGTGTGGCATATCGGTTTCGCACTTGCCAGAGAGTTGAGTTGGGGAAAATGGGGTTAAATCGTGACCGGGTAAATCACCCCTGAGAACACGAGGCACTTTGCTTGCTTCCGAGTGCAGTTGTATTGATTATAAAGTGCATTCAAGTTTGTTTGTTGTGTTGATGGAAATATTAGTGTGCAGTGGAATATTGATTACACGTGATCGGCGGGAAAGTGTACCTGTGGATTATATTGATTTTAAATTAAATATCCCTTTAGAACAAATTAACTACAGTTTTTTAATCAAATAAATTTGTTTTTTTTTTAATCAAATCACTTGACGTGATCGGCGAAGGATAAGCGATCTATGCTTCTTTTTTCGAGATTAAACGGTTAGATATTTTGCCGGATACCGAATATCCGGCCAACCTTAAAGCCGGATATCCGGCCGAACATAGCGAACAGAGCGAATCGGAATTCCGACCCGTGAGCATTCAGTATTGATTTTTGAAGAAAAGTTCTACATGGAAACTTATAATATAATTTATTTATCTGAAAATATTTTTTGGCCGGTAATATTCAAAATTAACCAGATAACAAACTGGAAGTCAGCCGCTGAGGGCAGGAGGAGTTGTAGGCGAATGTTGCGGGAGGCCAAGGCTCGATATGGGCTGTAGCGCCATCGGAGAGAGAGAGAGAGAGAATATTCAAAATTAGATACTTTTTAAAACGAATGCCATTACAAATTTACATGCAGGGTGAACAACACTGACTTAATTAAATCTTGAAATAACTAATGAAAAATGAAGAATTAATAAAGCCGTCTGAAGATTGGTATCTGACGTCATTATTATTTTTTAAATTATTAATTCCCTTATTGGCAGCCCTGCATTATTGCAATTCATTTCATTTCATGTCTCTAATAGAGACAAACGAACTAAAATTTTCTGATAGGGTCGAACCTCCCACATGGAATGCATGGCAACGCCCTTGAAATTGACGATCATAAATTGAAAAAAATCAATCGATGATAAATATATTATCATATGCCAACATCATTTACCAAAAATACCGGATCGACTGCTGATGTCAGCGCCGCGCCATACACGTGTTATGAATGTCTGCATTAATATTTGGAATTATTATTTTTATCATTTTGTTAATACACATGTCATGGACAGACAGCGAATAATGATTGTTTATCACTTATCAGCATAAAAATGCGAAATCTAAATACATTTATGTAAATGACACAAGTCGAGAGATAAATACTTAATTTTTATCATGTATTCAAGCGACGTACACATTTTAGCTTTATTTAAAAAAAATATGTATACTCCATTAATAATGTTCGCAATGCAGTCACCACTATAAGAGATCTAGGAATCACTCTTGATTCAAAGTTTACGTTTAATGTACACGTCAGTGCTATTTCGAGTAAATCTTTGAAAATGATGGGATTCATACATATCTGAACCATTCAAAAATCCCCAATCCATTATAACCTTATACAATACAACTCGTTGGTCAGAAGCAAATTGGAATATGGGGAGTGTTATCTGGAACCCATACTATTTAAAATATTCAAAAATCATTGATTCTGTACAAAAAAATCCTAAGACTGTTATCATTTAAACTTGGATTAAATGCCTCACTCATATCTATACAAGGAACGACTCCAACAATTTCATTTTACAACCCTGGAAAAAAGAAGACAATTTGCTGACTTAATATGTTTATACAAAATTATTCATGATAAGCTTCAAACCACCCAATGTCTGAGCAATATTCATATTAAAGTTTCTAATAGACGTAATTTAAGGAGTCATAAAATATTCCATCTTGAATTATAATAACAATATTGCATACTTCAATCCACTGTCTCGAATGTGTCGTCTATACCATACCATTCGTACCATTGAATTTGACCATACAATCTACGCAAATAATCTCACATATTTCAATAAACAAATTATCAAACTCCTACCATGACACTTCGTGGAGAACAGTTATGTAGCTGCTTTATTGTCATGCCCTTTCTTTCTTTTTTCTCTTTCTCTGCAGGTTATATATTATTTTTGGCACTCCTATGTTTTATATTTAATTTTTATCATTATTTCTGTTATCACTACATGCATTTCCGTCTAGTAATAACTAAGCATTGATTTTTCATGCTGTGAACATTTCTAATTGGATTGTTAATATCTATGTACATCCCAAAGGCAATTCTATTATTGTAATAATTGTTAACACCCTGTAAATATTTCAAACCATAAATAAAATAAAAATTGTAACTTTTAACTTCGTACAAAATTATATTGTTATCAATTTTTGCCCACTTACGAATCAATATATTATGTAACAATTTTTTTAAGCTAGTTCCACACAGAAGGCTCTGAAGTAAATAATTTCCATTTTAGGCCAAGCTGTGTGGACAGTTTTTTAAGGAAAAGAAGTAAGAGAAGTTAAGGGAAGGAAAAAAGTATGAGGGGTGAGTAATCTGGGGGGTCAGTGTGTCCAGAAGTGACGGACGTATGCATCCATCCCTCCAATTGCTGGGTGTGGGTCGAAGAGTCCGGCTGGAGAGGTCAAAAGGCCTCTTTCGACCAGTCTCCCTCGATAAGGCTCGCAAAGCAGCAGGTTGGCAGACACACCGGCCACCAAGACCAAGGTGAAGTTTGACACAAATCAAACTTCACCCCGTGAGCCCGGGCACCCCTGATACTATGGCAGGGGTGTTAGTTATCCAATAAGTGGTACCCGGGTCTGTGGTACCCTATTCGCCTCCGAAATTTAAATTTCAATATTTTTTCGCCCGCTCAATGGCATGAAAGAAAGCTCGCACATCGACCAAATAAGGAATTATTTGCAGGCCGCACGTTTTTTGGACTTTCTTTTGTAATATATATTGATGATTACCATTTTCGAAAGTATAAATCGGTTTGCGACACCACCGATTGCAAATTTAACAATGTTAAGCCGCAAGTGGCCCGTGAACAAATTGAAAAATGATAAATTGGCCATCCGACTAAAACGTTTGATCATCACTGCTTTAGACTCTAGTGTCACGAAAAAAACGTTCGGTCAAAGATAAAGAAATCCGCACGTGTAGCATTTAAAATTAACGGTTGCCCTCTTTATTTGCTAACAGGGATACGTCAAACACGAGATACGGTAAATTGGGCGAAGTTAATTTATTTCCACTAATAAAACTGCACTATTCAAAATTTTAATATTAATAATAAGCATAACTATTGGTCTAAAAGACGCAGTATTATGATTTTAAGAGATTCATTTAACATTAATTGACTTTTTTTCTAGTTTAATGCTATGGACACACATGTTCATTAGAAGCCATATAGCGTGCTACTTAGTAGCAATTGCTTCCTAGTAGCATTTGTGTCAGTGGCGTTGGGGGGCATACATTAATTGCGTGAGCTGTCTTTTTTCCAATTTAGACGCCTTCCCCCCCTTGATGAGATTAAGTGAGATTTGATAGGAACCCCCCCCCCCCTCCCCCTCACGTGAGATTTATACTATAGTTATTAGTCCTTTATTCGTGTGCAGATTTATTCATTCATATTCGGATTTCAATAGTGTAACGAAAATACGAAACAAGACGTGCCAAGAAAACTAGAAGAGACTAGAAGAAACAACAAAAACGGGATGAGACGGGCCAAGGTCGAGCCAAGAAGGGGAAAGGGGGTGAGAGGTGCAAGAGGGGGCAGGAGGATGCAGGGGGGGGCAGGAGGATCCAAAAAGAGGCGGGAGGATCCAAGAGGTGTAACGAAGAGCCAAGAAAGAAGAAGAGACAGAAGAGAAGGGACGAGGGGATTCGGGTGGATTCAGGAAGAGACGAGACAAGCCAAGGAGAGGCAAGAAGATCCAAGAATAAACAAGAGGAACCAAGAAGATGCGATAATAACCCAGAGGAGCCGAGAAGCGACGAGAGAAACCAATTAGAGGCAAGAAAATACAAGTAGAGCCAAGAAGAAACCAGAAGATCTAAGAAGAAGCACGAAGAGCCAATAAGAGATACTATGAGAGGAAAAACAGCACGGAAGCCAAGCAGAGCCTAGAAGAGGTGAGAAGAATCAAGAAGAAGCAAGAAGAGATAAGAAGAAGTAAAAAAAGGGCCAAAGGGAGGCAGAAAGATCCCAGAAGAAGCAAGAAGATAAGAAAAGAGACAAGAAAATCCACGAAGGGGCATGGAGAGCAAGGAGAGCCGAGAAGAGACAAGAAGAACCATCAAGAGCAAGAAGAGAAAAGTAGAGTCAAGAACAGACGAGAAGTTCTAAGAAGAGGCAAGAACAACCAAGAAAGGCCAGAAATAGATAAGAAGATCCAAAAAGAGCCGAAAACAGGCAAGAAGAAGGAAACATAAAGAACTGATAAATTTAAAAAAAATCATAATGCCCAATCCATTCCTTTATTCCTGCCCACCCAACATTCTAATATTGGTTAGGTTGCCATGTAAACCGGTCGATTGAACTCCAACCTCCATTCCATCCTCAGAGCACGTGTTCCAAGTCCGAACAAATCAGTGCCCTTCGGTATACCGGTCTGACCGGGACAGGAGTGCTCCTGGCTGGTGGGTACAATCGTATCGTTTTTTTTTTCAAAATCATACAAAAAAATTCTTCTACACGTCGTCACTGGTCACTCAGCCGAGTAGCCGCAAAACTCATGCCGCTCCTAATTGTCCAACATCTAGTAATTTTTTTAATGTTTTTGGTTGAAAAAAAAACGTCAACAATGTCACCGGTATTATTTAGTTAATTCTTTCTTTTTTAAAAGTGACAAATTTTAATCAAACAAATGCGTAGGCAAAAATAAGTTAAATAAATTTTCGACTGATAAGGAGATTTAGTTTGTTTATAATTTATTTTCTTTTGAAGAACGAAGATTTAATTTAAAAAAACTTAATCATTTTTGTCACGAGCTCAAATTTCATCACGAGTTCAAGTAAAATACGCGACACGTGTTGGATGTTTTCGTTTTAATTGAGGTCATCAGTCATCATGAACCGGCGAAAAACGTTTTTTTTTTCTTTATCTAGGCTTAACTTCATTGTCCATTGCTTAAAGCGGCGACTCCTGCGCCAAAAAAACATGAACACCAGCTTGAACTACACCCTAAACATTGAAAACTTTGAACAATTCGTGTTCAAAAACCCTGTGTTCAAGCTTTACCACAGGCGACGGAAAACATTCATCTCACGGGCGAAGGGGGAAGGTTGGCGGGGACGGCGGGGGGAAATTTGTTCATATTTTTACAAGAACCGCGCGATGCGGTCATTTATGGAGAATCAAACCGAACAAGTTTTTGAGGTTATGCGCAATGAGCGAGCTTAATAATCACTGGTTTAGAATATTGATGTACCTAAATACAATATAATTAATATATTTGATAATAAAATTATAATATAATAACGAATATTAATATAATTGTAGTGGGTGAAGCGGGAAGCGGAAAGGTAGGCGGGGCCGGCGGGGGGGGGGGGGATTAGTTCATCTTTTTACAGGAGACGCACCGAGCGGTTGGTACCGGAGATAAATCGAATGAGATTTGGGGTTATGTCAATCGCGCGAGCCTAATACCTAATTATGACTTTAAATTGTAAATAAATACTGTCGTAATGGATGATTATTTCTTTCGTGAAATCACTTGTAAATAAAGTCTATTAATTTATAAATCGGTTTCAGAGACACGGAAGAAATTGACCAATTAAAAAAGGTATTCTATTCTTTCCCTGATAAATAAATACCTAATAAAAATCGAGGTAGGTAAGTTAGGTCTAAGTTGAAATCTGCGTGTTCTCCTTTATATACCTCATCCTCGTTCTACAATATTATCGCTAAATTTCTTAACAGAACTTGACTTTTGACGTTTGAATTTCGAATAGGTAATTAATTACGAATTCGAAATTCTTAAATACTAACTTTAGGTCATAATAATCGATATTAGTTGGAAATCTTTCCTGGTAAACAAACATCTATTAAAATATCTCTGTTTTCTCCCTGATGTAGAATCTCTTCTTCATTGGAACATATTTTAACATGTATTTAAACGCTAAACGTCAAACATCAAGTGTTCAGTGCGTACGCGTGGACAGGCCACTAGCAAAATTGTGTGTGACCGCGCGAACTTCACACCAATCTTTCAAACCATGTTTCAAAAAACGGAGGAGACAGAAAACAAAGAATGTTTATAGTGTAGTTCAAGCGTTGTTCATGTTTTTTTTTGGCGCAGGAGTCTGGCCTTAAGAGGAATATAAACGCTAGAAATATTTCGATTCTCATGCCATGCAAAATTTAAAATCGCGCGTCATATTTACACGAAGTAAGTAAGCGAAAAAGTGGGTTTTATTTATTTTGTGCATAATTTTATAAGAATGAAAAAAGTTAGAACATACAAAACCTCAAAAGTGGTCTTAGCCATAAAGGGGTATTTAAAAAAAATTGTTTCTTATTACTTCATAGTTAAGTCATGCAAAAACATTTGTTTAGTGGTTTACGCTAATATTTTTGTTATGTAAATAATTACTTTATTGTAATTCCAATACATAGAAAAGCTAGTAAAAGCTTCAATTTATCCGTAGCATATTTTTTGATGTTCATAATGTAAACCGATTCGTCGTAAGGATGAATCTAAATAGGATTTCATGTATAGCTTCATCTTAACTCTAATGCATAATTTATAAATTGGAAAATTTTATTCAAAACGTGATATATCACACCCAACACGATACACTGCTGTTATTCAAAATATTATGTCAAATTGTACATTCATTAAATGCAAGCCCGCATTTAAAAATATTGCGAACATGGATGGTTTGAAAGTTGAAAGTGTTAATAGCAATGATATCTAAGAGTCCCAAATACTTATAAAACAGAAACCCGTTTTTCGGACTTGTTCAAATCTTGATCAGAATCAAGACCGGACCGGATAATATCCCTACAATATTTATCAAAGAATGTATCAAAGTAATTGCTCTTCCATTAACCAAACTTTTTAATCTATCTTTATCCAGTGGAATTTTTCCCGATAAGTGGAAAATGAGTTATTTGACTCCAATCTTCAAAAAGGGTGATAAAAGTGATGTTTGTAATTATAGACCAATATGCATTCAATCCACCATACCAAAACACTTTGAAAGCTTAATACTTGATTAACTTTTTACTCAGATAAAACATGTAATATCACCTTACCAGTTTGGATTTATGCCAAGGAGAAGTACTCTTTCAAACTTAATTATTTATGAAAATTTTATAACCAATGCTTTTAAAGAAAAAAAACAAGTTGACTTTAGTAAGGCCTTTGATACAGTTTCCCATAAAATTCTCATTTGGAAATTAGGAAAGCTTGGTATACGTGGCAATATATTAGCCTGGTTTGAAAGCTATCTTACTGGAAGACAATGAATTGTTAGAATAAAATCCTCCCTGTGAAAAAATTGACGCAACAAGTGGGGTTCCACAGGGTTCACACCTTGGCCCAATCTTATTTATCTTGTTTATAAATGATATTACAAATATATTTCATAATGTATCTATCTTACTTTTTGCTGATGACCTAAAAAATTTTAAAATTATTCAAAATATTTATCATTGCAACATTCTTCAAGATAATATCAACAAATTGTTAATTTGGTGTAAGGAAAATAGACTTTATTTAAATATCTCAAAATGTCAAATAATTAGATTTTCTCGTATAAAAAAATCCAGTGATCTTTAATTACTACATTGATGACAATGCTCTTGAGACACTATCACAAATTAAAGACTTAGGCATCACTTTCCAATAAAATCTTTCATTTGTTTACCACATAACAGAAATCTGTAATAAGGGCTTAAAAATGTTGGTTATAACTAGGCTAACTAGAAATTTTAACAATATAAAGTGTATTAAACTGTTATATTTTGCGTATGTTAGATGTCAACTTGAGTACAATTCTCCCGTCTGCAATCCACATTATAACATACATGTACAAGCTGTTGAAAGAATACAAAACAAATTCTTACGTTTTCTAAATTTCAAAATGGGGATTCCAACAATTATGTTGAACTACAACACTCTGTTAAATAATATGAATATGCTCAAATTGTCAGACAGAAGAATTTTCACTGACTTGGTATTTCTATATAAAATTCTACATGATTTAGTTGATAGTCCGGTATTGCTTGAATTGATAAGCTTCCGGATTCCACAACGTAATACAAGAAGTCAGGATTTATTTCAGTGCAGAAATTCTGGGACTAACTACCATATGTATTCCTCTTTACCCTGAATACTAATGGAAGGAAACAATTACACCAAGTCCGTGGACATCTTCAGTTTATCTTTGAACAAATATAAAATATTATTGAAGCAGTTCAGTTACGGACAATAAATATTGTATTTATTACCATTAATATGTAAAAGCCCTGAAAAAGGGCGTTGATCAATAAATAAATAAATTCAAACCAGGCAGCGAAAATCGCCAAGTGCTAAAAGAACTCTTTCTTCGAAGAAGGCTTTAAATTAACGGTTTCTTTTGTGAATTGATTCGAAGCGCGCGCTCGTGCGTACTGTTACTTCTCGGAACATTGTTGTTCAACAGATGCCCCGCGTGTGGGGTCATTGTTACTAGCGACACGTGGAGCGGCCTCGACACGTGCCATTTGCTTTGCAAAACTTCAGGACGTTATTATAAATCGTTTGTTTTACTATCGCTGATGTCATATGTTAATTTTCTTATCAATCTATTATTGTGCAAGTAGTGTTATTAGAAAAACGCATTAGCAGAACTGTGATTCAACGAAAATGGTTTGTGAAATAAAATAATGAAGTAAGCAATGGCGAAAATAACGATCACCACAGTTATGTAAATAAAAATTAATAGTAAAAAATTACAAGTAATATGCAGTGTGCCAGTTAGTTAATGCTATGCTAAATTTATTTATTACTAGCTGGTTCACGGCATGCGTTGCTATTCTATTCAATGAAATAAATTGACTCCCCCTTCTTATCCTTTCCCGTGCGTCCCCGTTCCCTTCCACCTTCCCCTCCCTCGTCTCTTCCCTCTCCACAAACCCCACATTCCCTCAATCTTTCCTCCATCCTGCAAAAATATATGAAATACACACATTTTAACACAAAGAATTTTAAAAATCGTTTTATTGTTTTATGCGTGAAAGCGTAATAAACAAACACACGCAGTTTCGCATTTATAATATTAAAATATATAGTATAGTATAGTATAATGAGTGCTAACCTAAAAAAAAAATACTTATGAAAGTAATTAAACACACAACATATAAAAAGGGTTAAAGGAAAGGAAGGGAAGGAGAGTTTTGGGAAGAAAAGGGGTTTAAGGGGTGGGTAGGAAACAGGGGTTCAGTGTGTCCTGGCCATCCGCCTCCAAGACCTAGACAAACCTCACCCCATGAACCCGGGCACCCCTGCTAAATCCCCAAACATAGCGAACCACTTGGGGTGACCTATGGCAGAGGTGTTGGTTATCCAATAAATGGTTCCCATGGAGGTGTATATGGCCGTATGGCGTTGACGGCCGATGGCGCATTATACGAGGGCTGTCCGTGCTGCGGTCGTGAGGAATCCGCGCGATCCGGCATCACTGGCGTGTAGCCTGGTTCCACCACGCCAAATGCCTATCACGCTGCACTCTCTGTGACACTTAGTCACGGCGTGGCAGCTGTTCGCGATGATGCTTCCGCTCGCCGCATTCGCTAGATCTGAATTACGTTCTATAATTCATTTTTTGTGTGCAAAAAACAATACCCTGGTAGAAATTCATTCTCAGCTGCATAAAGTGTACGGAAAACAGTGCATGAGCACGAAAGATTGTTTTAGAACAGTGGTTCTTAAACTTTTTTCCGATACTGAACCCCCTACCAGTATCATATGCATTCACCGAACCCTTCTTAATTGAAAAGTGGGGCGGCGGATTACCACAAGACGGGGGCGTAATGGGATAGGATGGGCTATTGTCACGACTATATTTACCACAGTGGGGGGGGGGGGGGGGGGGGTCGCAATGGGATAGGATGGGGCGGTATGGGATAGTGACAATATTCTTCGTAATTTTTTTTCGGGCTGTGTCTTGTTCCGTCGAACCCCTGAGACTGACTCACCGAACTCCTGGGGTTCTATCGAACACAGGTTAAGAACCACTGTTTTAGAAGGTCTCGTTCTCAGTCACAATTAGGTCCAAGACTTCCCCGCAATCGATGTCGTAGCACTCAACTCTGCACATTCTATCTCAGCATATGCCCATCCTAAGCATTATTTTTAAATACCGTTTTATTTTTACGTTTTTCTTTCGTTAATCTGTTATTCGACCTTACAACAATTGAATGATTACAAGCCAGTTTGGAAGATTCTCTCAATATCGCCCTGGTGTAAGAACACCACCATTAAGAATAGAGAACTCCAGTCCATTTTTTTTTTATGAATAATGACCTTCTAACTTAAATAACTGCATATATATTTTTATTTTATAGTTAGTTTTAATAGTTAAAATAAATGTCAAAGTTTTAATTTTTCAAGATCCCCCGAAAACCACCGTTACATCATCTGGCCAAAAATTTTAGTTATTTTCAACAGATGTTGTCATTTCGTATGGAAGAAGTGATGAAACTATTCAATAAGTAAAACGTTATTTAGGTGTAATTATTTATTTATTATATTATACTTATTATATTATTATATTTTTCAATATTATTACGGGAGATTGGTATAAAAATTGTTTGAAATTATTATTTTTTCAGCTTTACGAATCGAAATCAATATTAAGGAAACCGAAGCATGAATTTCGTAGGGAATTGGAATCAGCAGTTCGACCGCCGCCATTTTGAGTTTCAGCATTGGAGCGTTTTATGGAAGCGGTGACGTCACGCCTCACAAATTCAATAACACTAATTTGACAGGGTGTTTTAATGAACTGTTTTAAAATGGACTTTTTAATATTTTTTTAAAACTCTATGTTAAATATTATTTAATAAAACTTATGTATTCAGAATCAGCGTTTATTGGTCTATATGAACATATTTTTTTAAAGCCATAATATTTTTCTCTGGAGTTCCTTATTGTTGTGCTGTTTGAAATGGCTTTACCCGTGTGGGGCCATCCATAAATTACGTCACACCTTAAGGGTCCACTATTCGAATTTCGACCGATTTCTTACATATCTCCCTTAAACATTTGAAGTTCTTAAAAAAATATATGTTATTCGTAGATACGTTCCACGCCGAATCGCAAATTATATGAAATACCCTCGATAGAAAAAGGGGGGGGGGTGTAGAAAAGTGTGACAAGGGGTATGGGGGGGGTCATCAGCTCTGTGACGTCACATGTAAAAATCTAAATTATTAAAACGCAAAAAAAAAATTTGGATGTAAAATTGCAAAATATGTGACACTAGGGGGAGGGGGTCTCACAATTGTGACGATGTGTGACAGATACGGGGGGGGAAGGGTCAAAATATCATGAAGTTCGTGTGGCGTAATTTATGGATGGCCCCTGTTTGTGACCAGAGCTGAAAGGTGCTTTCCCACCTTCCTCTTCCACGTCTCCTTCCCCTCCTCACTACCTTCAGTCTCACAACAAATCCCAATTGAGGATGCCGTAGTCTCATTGGCTCCAGACGGTTGGGAGCAGTTAGGACTATTGTGCGTTATTCAAACATAACTAAAAGAAAAAGATATCTATTCATATAGAGAAGAGTGTCTGTGGCGAGACGACGGGTGAGCGGCGTGGATTTGATTTTTATAGAAATCTACAGTTTCATCCCCAGATTGCACACTTTGACTTTTAAACAAGATGAAGGTCACAAACGACATGAAATTTCTAAAAATTCTGCGCAACGCCACCTGATATTCATTCAAAGAAAACATATTAAAAATAATATTTTCATCTAAAAATATGATTACAATATGTATATGTACCAGGCATCCCATAGAACTTAAGTAATTTTAGACAACAAATATTCTCGACGATTCCCAGAATAGAAGAAGAGGTACGAGTAGCAACTTTTCTTCCGTTCCGCTCTCGCAGTTCCCACCCCCGGCGTAGCACACTTCCTGGAATCAGGGGTCTTCCCCGACGATTCCCAGACAAGGGTGAACGTCTCGGGGGGTCGGTGACCTACCCCCCCACCAAGACACGTGGTCTCGCACGTGTCAGCGCACTACCGACTCCCGGCCACCGCGAATACCACGTGCGCGCGCAACGGTATACGGAGCGGAAATCAAGATACATGTTTTTTTGTCACGTTACGTTGACTTTTGGCACGTTGGAGCACGAATCACGTAAAGCATACGTAATTCTTTGATTTTTTGTCTTTCCACGCAATGCAGTGTTAAGTAATAGTACTAAAACTCATCGAAAGGAGGTAGCGCAAGACGGCATAATACCCCAAAAATTTGGTTGTCTGTAAAGTCGGTTTACGGACGATAATTTTACGCGATAACGTCACGAGCCGAACGCTGTCGAACGTTTAGGCCGATCGTGCCTCTCTATCGCTTGTTTTGCGCTCTCGCTGAACGCTTAGGCCGAACGCTTGTTCCGCGCCCTCGCTTGTACGCCCGGCTAAGGCGGAACGTGACAGCGTGACAATGAGTCATGCTTTTTCGTGAATGCGGCCGGCGTTCATCGATTTATAAGACGTCACGTCAACAAATAAAAATATGTTACATATGTACTCTTGCGATGCATATGAACCAAATTTCAGCTTTTTATATGAAGATAGTACATCCTGAAAATCTTCATACATACTCGTAACATCGAAATTTAGAAAAAAAAATAGTTGTCTGTTAAGTCGGTTTACGGACGATAATTTTACGTGATAACGTCATATAATAACGATGCAGTGGAAGAGAGATAGATGCGTCACAAACCGAACGCTTAGGCCGATCGTGCCTCTCAATCGCTTGTTCGCACGCTCGGCTCAGGCGGAACGTGACAATGAGTCATGCTTTTTCGTGCATGCAGCCGGTGTTCATCGATTTATAAAACGTTATCACGTCAAAAAAAAATTGGTCGTCTGTAAAGTCGGTTTACGGACGATAATTTTACTTTATAAGGTCATATAATAACGATGGAGTGGAAGAGAGATAGATGCGTCATAAGCACTATAAGCAGAACGCTTGTTCCGCGTTCTCGCTTGTACGCTCGGCTCAGGCGGAACGTGACAATGAGTCATGCTTTTTCGTGCATGCAGCGGGCGTTCATCGATTTATAAGACGTTATCACGTCAAAAAAATTATTTTCAGCTACAACAATATCATAACATCGTATTTTCAATCTTAGCACTCTAGCTCACTGAAAACTCACGGACCGCCACGGATATGAACTCATTGAAATATTTGATTTAAAAAAGCTCAGAATTTTGATTCACTTATTTTTATATGAAATTCAAGTTATATGCTTCTTTGTCACGTTGACCCTAGACACATGTTGAGACACAACTGGGAGTTAAGCTTGATTTGAGAGTCACATAAAGCACACGTAATAAGATATTTTTAATACTTCTAAAAACCAAGTCACATAGTGCAGCGAGTATTGTCACTCTAATTACTAGATAGTGGGAAGGAGACAGGAAAGGGGAAGGTGAGGAACCTCAGACTCACCTCTCATTCCTTTTCCGTCTCAGAATTTCCTCTTCTTCCTTTCCCTAAAAAGACCCCCTTCACAGCATCCCCAAAGATGACATTTGACCTGAGGAATTTTTTTCGTAAAAGGAAAAACGTAATACCTATCTAAGACTAAGGGCGGGTTATTTCACGTAGTTTTACAAGTCATTTTAAGCCGCCGCATCCCGAATTTCTACCGATTTCTTACATATCTCATTAAACATTTGGAGTTTTTAAGCTCTTAAAAAAATATATGTTATTTTTGAAGATAATATCCAGACGTTCCCCATGCCGAAACGCGAATTGTATGAAATTCCCTCGATAGAAAAAAATCGCACAGTATGTTCCGAAAATTATTATAAACACATTTTATTCACTTATTTTACAAGTTACGTATATCTATGAAAAAATTCACAGTGTTTCTTAAGCACTATTTCAGATGTTCCCCACTAGATTTTTGCTCTATTTTAAACGAGTCGTTTTTTATTAAACATTTTCACAATTTTCGCTCAAATTTTATCGTTTTTATTATTAGCGCGCTCTCTCTAACATTCGTATTTACATATCTCTCCATCTTCTTCTTTTAGAGCGGGTATACGGCGCCTGAATATTAATTTTCAAGTTATGCTATATCACTAAATGCTAATTGCTTCACACACCGAAAATAATAACTTGAATAAAACTATAACAATGAACTTTTAAATTTTGATGAGTTGTTCAAATTCAGTGAAACAGCCCGTCCTAAGAATTGTCAACGCTTGCCTTATCTTACTCTTGACTTTATCATGGGGATGCTCGGTATGAACCATCTACGGGTCAGAAGGGGTCATCTACGGGTGCTCATTGTAACACATTTGTTTCGATTTTGATTCGAGGATGGTTCTAAAACTCGACTATCATGGAGAGCATTTGTTACTATGTTCATGATGGTTATCACCGTCACCGTCAGCATAGACTGTTTAATCTCCCGGCTTGCAGAACTAACTTGCCAATGATCGTGCCAGTCGGGAGAGCTGTTTAGTTGTTAAATAAAATCCGATATGTTTAACGTCAATGAAGCACAGTGTAGACGGCATGTTTTTATTGCTCTTAGTTTAAGAGCCATTAACTAGCGGCGGAGAATTTAAATTTCGTCGAACGGTGATCTTGCGATCGTACCCTTGCAACGGTACGGGGCGGTTCCGATGAGAAAGATTAATTTTTCTCTATACCAGCATTTTAACAAAATAACTCAATATCGATTTTATTTCATTCCATATTTGCTTGATAAATACCACATTAAAAAAAGCTCAAACTCGTGATGATTATGTACTTTTTGTAATTATTTTTTTATCATAAGTATTTATAATTTTTCAATAATGTCTAAGCAAAATAAGAATGTTTTTTTTAATATATTAGTTTGTAAAACCGTAAATAAATATACAAACTACAGTATTTTCGTTACAAAACAAGGGCACGGATCTTTTTTGAATGATTTTATTTGAACTAAAATTAAAATTCTGAAAAGTAGCTTTCCCAAATAATTTATTGATTTATTTTACTGCATGATTTGAAATGTATGTTGCATAATACAAAATTTTGTTTGAAAATTTAACAAATCTGCCAACGACCTACGGAAAAACCTTATTGTACTAAAAAGAAACATATTTTCTCAAAATTAAAAAAAAACTTTACTAGATAAAATAACAGTCATTCGAAAGCAATTTTTAATTTTTTTGTGGAAAAGAGGCAATACGTCTAAAATTTGATTTAAAAGTGACATATTTCCGGTTTTGTCTGGTTATTCCCTCTTAAATCTGAGTATCTTAAATTAAACATTTTCTCTCTTTTAAATGTTAATTTTGTAATGTTATTAAAATTAATTAATTGAATTGAATTGAATTAAATACTTCAACATCGAAATAAGCCCAGTTAAAAACAAGAATAGAATTACTATAAATACTTGGTTACATAAAGTGAGAAGTTAATTTTGCCTGAGACTAGGCAACAAGCAATACCTCTAGATAAGAGGTACCAGTTTGGCAGAAGGCAGTTATATGACCGGACACCGGACCTATCCGGTGCTGAACAACGTGATGTGTCTAGGAACTCAGTACGAGCTGACACATGGAGAAGTAACGTGGCCATTTAACTGCAGGCTTTCCTTTCGACTTCTTTAAGCACATAAATAGCTGGAACGAATAACGCCTCAGCTGACAAGTGCTAACAATTCACGTGGTTACGAACAGGTTGATTGAAAAAATATACCAGGGGGTCTGGGCACAAAGAAATCAATAACTTTACGATATCGGATCGAAAGGCATAACTTCGGAATAAATAAGAAATGTACATTTGCTGTCAATACTAATTATTATTTTTTCTACTCTCTCTTACGTGTTCTTTCCCGTGAGTTCCCGTTCCCACCCCGTTCCCCTTCCACCTTCTCCGCCTTCCCTCCTCCCGCGACTCCCTCGCCGTCCTACGAACCTCCTCTCATCATCCGTTCCCATGTCCCCCCTCCCGCTAATCCCTCCTTATTTCCACTCTTCCGGATTCCCCTTCCCCCCTCGGTCGTTGAACGAAATACATGCACTTCTCACAACTGTCGTTGAAAAGTGAACTGTCCGTGAAAAGTCCGTGTGAAAAGCATGGATTTTCTAAAATGACCTCCTGCTATCCCCTACCGCTACTATGTGTCCTTTTAAATACTTCCCTCTTCTCTTTTCTGCGTGCCTTTTTCCATGCGTCCACCCCTTTTCCGCCCCCTCTCACCTCCCTCATCACCTTCCCCTTTCGCGTTCCCTTCACCCTCCCTGCCATTAAATTATATGAAACACACACATCTCACAGTTGTCCCTGCGAGAAGCTTAGATTTTCCAAATTTACCCCCTTTTATCTTCTACCAGTACTACGTTTCCCTTGCTATCCCTTCCTCCGCCCTCTCTCGCCCCCCTCCGCCCCTGCGTGTCCTTTCGCATGCGTCCCCTTCCTCGCCTACCGATTTATTTTGTAGTTATTCAGAATCACATGTTAGAGTCAGATGTCCTGTTACGAAGAACACGGTCCATAAATAGCCTTTATGTGTATTGTATCGTGCACACAGCAAGCCTCATGCTCCGAGATATCAATTTGTCACATTCATGAGTCGTAAGTGTGTGATGTAAGAGAAACGTGAGGGCAAATGCACAGCACAGCAGCAAATGGCGTAATATTGTCAACAGCGATTCTAACAATAGCACAGTAAACACTGAGCACGTTGCAAAATGCAATTATTATCAGGACCTGCAAAAATAACATGGCACGTAAACACCTCGATGCATGAAATACACAAAATTATTTAAAAAAATATAAATTTACGTGTTACAAAACTCAATAAAAATTGTCAACTAATTTTCAGAAGAAGATGCGTGTTGAAAAGGGTTATTGATCGAAAATTAAACGAAAAAAAGACAAACACATACATATATAAGATTTAGCCTGCGAGAGAATGAGATAGAATAATCGGTCTCTAATCTTTGTGCGGTGCTTCATAACCTCCCCACTCTTCTCTACTTTAGTTTTCTGAAGGTTTCACTTCTACCGCGTGTGAACTGCACACAAATTTTGCTAACATTGTAGTAATTAATTAAGTAGCTGAGCGGATAGGTGTAATGAATGTGGATCCAAGTTTAAATAGGAACAAAAGAATAATGTTTGGGTTTCTTTGTTTGGACATGAGTTTAGGTATAAAAGGAATTGTCTTGTATGAGAGCCCTCTCTTCAGCGTTGACCACCACGCGATAAACGTTACATTAATATATTCTATAATTTTACGAGTCATATTATTTTATTTAACGGTCCCGAACACAGTAAACTCACATCTTAATAAGTGCGTCGGATTCCTACCCAAGCTGTATTTAATTCCTCTGCTAGCTAGCCTCCATCATTGCACAAGCAACATTTTCTGCTTATAATGATTGTAGAGGGAGGTTTTCAAATATTGCCAGATCATTATAACTCTGTAATGTTTGTCAATTAGGAATAATGGCTGCCTGACCTTTTTTATACAAAACTTAAATTTGGATTTGAGGCAAAAATAGCTAACTAAATTGTATAAGTAATTATTTTAATAATCAAAGTGTTTAGCCAATATCTAGGACGGATTTGTTGTTTATTTCGGTATTGATTTTTTCATTTATTATATTACTAAATAACATTTTTTAATTTTATTTATTTATATATCAACGGTATAAATATACCATAAGCACACATGTAACAAAGTCATAGGAAACATATTAGAAATAGTGAAAAAAAGAGTATAACAGATAATTTTAGTGTTTGAATGAGAAATGACACCAGAGATGCAATTTACAAAAATCTATAGAACAAATAAATTGAAAAGATTTGATAGTATAGCCCTTTTGTATCTACCTTCCGTAGTTAAATAGATCTGCCACATCTGCATATCTATTAGTAACTTCATGTAACCTAGATACAAGCGAGTGTTTCGTATACTCAGTCCTGTTATTATTGCATTTAAACAAGATTTTAGAACGAGTGGCTCTCATGGGTATATACCCATGAAATTTCATATGAAATTCATTGAGGTTAGTTAAATAAGGACTGTCTATTCTACCTTTTACAATTTTGAACATAAATATTAAGGAATAAACACATAGGAAATATAAATGCAAAAGAGATGTAGATTATTTTCTTAGTCTTCCTTACTAGGATCCTGTGGTGAGGAGGACTACGTTTTTGATAAATTTTCAGTGACTATTACGGCTCAGTTTCATGGTTTGGGTTTTAAGTTTCTACGACGTATTTTTAATAATAAAATAGTAATTTATTTTCTGATAGTTATGATAGTTTGTTTGTTACGCTTTCACGCATAAATCAATAAACCGATTTTAAAAATTCTTTTGCCAATAGAAAGCTACTTTATATGCGAGTAATATAGGCTGTGTTTAATGGTAAGTTCTGGCGTTATGAAATATATTTATTTTCTTTCGTTTTCTGTCGCTAACAAAAGCGAGTCAGAAACGTCAGAAAACAAATCGTTGCCGTGAAAACGGTGTTGATATATTTGCGGGAAATCGTAGTTAATCTATCTATATAAATAAAAACGAACGCGCATAACTTCGACGAGTGCACAAAATTGGATAATTCTTTTTTTTACTACTGGTGAGCTCTGGCATTATGAAATTTAGGTGGCACTGTTGTGACAACTGTTTGAAAACTGAATGTACCGGGAATGAATGTATGGAATGGGGGATGAGGGAGGGAGGAAGGGGGAAGTGGGAGGGGGGGAAATTCAATAAAAGTGATGAAAAAAAAATTGTTGATAGGTTATGAGCTGTTTTTCAATTTTTCTTTCCGTAGCTTTTAATGACTTTTCAAAGAGGTGATGGGTTGAATTGATTCTGAGTTGTCATGAAACCGTTTTGAAACAATGCTAGACCAAGCCAATCTTCTATCTATCTATCTATACCTATTTTTTTTTCTCTTTACATTAAAAACAAGAGTGTCTGTGATGGCCCCCATCCCCTTTTCCACCCCCATCCCCTTTTCCACACTCCATCTCCTTTTCCCACCACTTAAAAAAGAATAATGCCCGAGCAACGCCGGGTACTTCTACTAGTGAACTAATAAAGCAGCATAACATCGGCCACAGATGTACCGTGGCTTGTTTTCGTGATATCAATCTGGAAAAGTTTGCGAAGGAACGTGCACATTATTGTTTACGGGGACTGAGCGATATACGTTACGAATATCGCGTTGCTTCGAGATACCAATTTATCACATTTACGATTCATGAAACCATCGTCCTAACAACGTGATGGGTGATGGCGCAGCAACTCCAACAAAAGTGTGTCCACAATGTTGCAAAGTCATTTCAGTCTATTCATAGCAGTGACCCTTGAACACAATAGACACTTGTGCAGATACAGCTCAACAGGATATTTTCACCGTTTTTGAAGTGCGAACTTCTTTATATTATCACCAGCGTGATATAAAACTCGACGAATGAAAAAACGACACTAAAAAGAGACAAACACATACATTTATAGGATTTAGCATGAGTTTTTTTTTATTTTTTTTTAAATTTATTTTATAAATCAACAAACCAGTCCCGCTAAGCCAATTGCAATTGGCTTGACAGCAGGTGCTTATAATTACTTACAAATATATTTAAAGTTATAATTTACATCTTTTATCTACAGTTTAAACATTTTTTCATAAATTTTATCATAAGTATCAAAATAAATATTCTTTTTCCAATAACTAATTTTTCACCGTATATTTAACCTTATTCATAGAATTATGTTGCGTTATATTGTCAGGTAATAAATTAAATATCTTCGGTATGTTGTATTCAAACGTTCTCTGTCCGTACTATTATTAAATTTCGGAACTATTAACCCGTCGTTACGCGTGAATCTAGTGCTATATTTATGATCTAGTTTCTCTTTATGCTGCGGGGTAAATATATGCTGAATTATAATTTTATACCATAGTATTGCCTTCACAGGTAAAATTTTTGCACTCTGAAACAGCAACGGAGTATTGTGTCTTTGTTTGAAAATGTTAGGGACAACTAATAATTTTACAATTGCGTTTTGTACAACTTGTACTTGTTTCAGGTTGGTTACAATAGTATTTCCCCATATTGTTAACCCATATCTTATTATTGATTCTGCTAGTGACATATAAATTATTTTAAGTGTATCAATTGATAGGAAAAAAATTAATGTGTACATTCTGCTAGCAATTGATCTGAGTCTTTTACAGGTTTTTTTAATATTTTTGTCCCATTTAAAAAAACAATCTACTGTAACACCAAGATACACATATTCAGTGACTAATTCTAAGCTTTCACAATTACAGTTAATTTGAATATTTTTGTGGATGCAATTAAAGTTATGAGAAATAATATTAGGATTAAATTGAAATTTGGCATTAGGTGATCTTATATGCATTACTTTAGTTTTTTTAGCATTTATTAATAGTCCTGCATCATGTGACCATTTACAGAGTTGATTAAAGTCAATTTGTAAGAGTTCAATTGCAATTTTTAGATCTTTGTGTGATATGACCAATGCCGTATCATCTGCGAATACAAAATGTTTTACAAAAGAGAAAAGTTTTTTCATTATAGTTACATAGATTATATATAGTGTAGGTCCCAATATGGAACCTTGTGGAACTCCTGCAGATATATTTTTTGTTCTACTAAATGTATTATTTATTTTGGTACATATTTTTCTATCTGTAAGATAATCTTTAAATAAATTTAACAAATTTCCTCTTATTCCAATTTTTTCTAGAGTTTTTAGCATTTTTAAAGAGTTTATTGTGTCAAAAGCTTTAGAGTTGTCGATAAATAAAACAATAACATGTAATTTATTATTTAACTGATTATTTATACAATTGGAAAAATCTTGCAGTAGTTTTTCAGTGTTTTTTTTTTCTTTGGAAGCCATATTGATTTGGATCTATGATAGCGAATTTTTCAATGTAATTATTTAATTTATTTGATAAAAATTTTTCAAGAATTTTTTCTAATGCTGGTAGAATACTAATTGGTCTATAATTTCCCAGTTCAATGTGTTGTCCGCCTTTAAATATTGGTCTAGTGATGCTCCATTTAAATTCTTGTGGAATTTTTACTTGCTTTATTATCATGTTGATTAAATGAGTTATTATTGGCCCAAGAGTTTTTATATTTATTTTTAAATCAAACATTCTTATATGTTCAATACCTGTGCTTTTAGAGTTTTTCATTTTTTCAACGATATTTTTAATATCAGTTATAGTTGCTCTTGGTATATATAACTATGAGGTAGTTCTTCCAGTACTATAGTAGAAGCTTTGTGATTGCATTTATGTAACATGTTGCTGATGCTATCCGAGAAGTAATTCACAAAATCATTTGACACAGAATCCTCAGTTTTATCTTTTAACATGTATCGTGTTATAGTTTCATCACAATCGTTTTTGGGTTTACGTCCTAAAATATTATTTATCTCATCCCAGGTTTTTTTTGTATCATTAAAACAGGTTTTAAATTTATTATTATAGTATTTAGTTTTATCTTTATTTATAAGTTTATTGACAGGGTTGATTGAGAAAGAGTAATCGGTCTAGTCTTTGTGCGGTGCTTCGTAAATAATCAGTGTCCCCTTTGTGGGGTGCTTTACTGCTTTGTAGCCTCTCCACTCTTGTCTACTTTAGTTTACTGAAGGTTTCACTTCTGCCGTGTGAGAACTGCACACATGTTTTTTTGGTTCCATGCTAACTGAGAATAAAGTCAACTCAACACCTGCTTGAAAAGTCATTAAAAGCTATGAAAAAAATAATTTTAAATAAGCCGATAACCCTAACCTAACGTAACCTATTTAACCATTTTTTATACATATATTTTTATCACTGTAAATGATTTATCTGAGATGGTTCTGAGTTAGTTTCATTCCGAGTTGTCCGGTCACCGTTTTTTTATATCGATGACGGATATTTGATATTTGCAAAGGACAAAATGTTGTTTGTAGGAGAGCGAAAAGAAAGTTTTGAAATGAAAACTTCTTTAACACCGTTGTGATTTAAACTCGATGTAACGAAAATGCGACACTAAAAAGAGACAAACACATACATCTGCGAGAGAATGACATAGAATAATCGGTCTCCTCTTTGTGCGGTTCTTCGTAGCATCCCCACTCTTATCTACTTAAAGTTTCACATCTGCCACGTGTGAACTGCACGCTTGTATTTTTGTGAAACCTCTTTAGCACCGTTATGATTTGAAACATGATGAAACGGAAACGGCTCTAAAAAGAGACAAACACATACATCTATAGGATTTAGCCTGCGAGAGAATGAGATAGAATGAAACCTTACCGCATTGGCTGCTTTGATTATGAGCTCACTTTTCAAGGTTCCTATTGGTTGAGATTTTGTTTATCATTATCTATTCCAAAACAGCACTGTTATTGTTAATTTTGTTCTCTTGGCATTGCTTTATATTCTCTTGGCATTGTTTTTTATTGCAAATCATGTATATTCTTTGTTTCATATCATTTGTTCAATATTTTGTAAGGAACTCTATAGGATTACTTTTAAGTTTATAGTTAAGCGCACTTGAAGTGAAATAACACAAAACTGCGCTATAAAATTATAACGTTATTATTATTATTACTGTTATTTGTGCGGTGCTTCGTAGTCTCCCCTCTCTTGACTACTTTATTTTTCTGAAGGTTTTATTCTACCGTGTGTGAATTGCACACTGTGAAATTTTTCCAAAAAGGATTATGAATTTTTATTATAAAATTAACGTTGAATAGATACTTCAGAATACTTCAGAGGATAAACCACGGAAGGCCATTAATTTTTTCTTGTTCATAAATTGACATATTTGTCTTAGCTATAGCCAAAAATGATTTGAATTATAAAACATACCGTTCACACATCTTAATTTTTACAGTAAGTAAAAAAGTTATGGATCTTCAAAAATTCTGATCGCTCTCCTGAACAAAAGTCCAAATTCATCCTTGGTACAGAGATAATGATTGAAACTGATTTTTTCTTAAAGGATAAACAACGTTATGTTGGACTTCCGTTGTTCATCCTCTAAAGTAAATTGGACTCAAGTGATTTTGTAATTAGCTAAGTCAGTTAATTTATTGTTTACGAACTTCATTGTTTCATCCACTAATGTAATGAAAAAAAAAATGTCTGCGTATTCAACTCAAAACCACCAAAAAGTGGACTTGCTTGGTTTATCCTTAAGGGTACAATATTGTTTTCTTAGATAGTGACAATGTTTGTATTCACCGTTTTAATTACGTTTAAAATGGTCATCGATCTCATCGTTTTCGCCCGGTCATTAAAGAAAAGTTTAAAGAGCAACGATAACCTCGCATCACAGCCATCTAAATCCACTAATAACGATTTAAAGAAAAATGTGCCACAAGTACCTACTTCATTATATTGAAAACGTGCCATAAAAAGGAAAAAACTGGTGCGCGTGTACTCAGACATTAGCCGCATGTGTTTTCCATTAGAGTTAGTCACGCCGGTTATCTGGAAAACAACGCGCAACATTATGAACAAAATAAGGCGATGCAATGCGAGTAGATAATCCAAAATCATGTTTTTTCGGTTTCAAAATGTAATCGCCTAACAACATTGTAGATGCTTTTATTAAATACTGCGAGTAGAAACATCTTGGCCTTTGCTATAAACGAGCCTTTATGAAAAGTATTTTTTATATGTCTAGAAAAAAAAAGTGTAGAGACTATAAAAAATACCTTGAAGTTGTTACAAATAAGTACACACACTTTATTTATGGCCTCGGTGTGTGGCACCTCTAGTGCTTGCCCATTGACATTTGGTCATTGGTTATATTGCGAGCCCTACAATATTTTGGAATGCAACAGTTGTTAATCCTGCACAGATTCAAATCAGCAGATTTGAAAAGAAAGCCAGCCTTTGTGGAACAGCCGAGAGCTTTGGGCGGTCCTCTCGACCGCAACACGACGGATCCTATCCTGATCGTCATACCCGCCATCTTGGGAGCTGACTGGAAATCATCCTGGAGGGATGATTGGCATCGAGAATCATCCGCCTCTACTGCTTCTGGAGGGTCCTTTTGGCTTGGAACCAATTCTCTGGAGTCCTGCCCTTCTCACGATGTGAGATTTGTTTCACAAAAGAAGATTTCATCATGCGTCATCTCAACTTACCACGGAATCAACATGAACTTTTTAAACCTAAGCAAGCCCTTTGCCAGACAGCCTTAGTTTTTGTTAGGATGTCATTTTTATTTTAATATATTTTTGTATTTAAAATACCTTATTTTCTTTGGAAATCATTAACCTACTTCTTAGATCTGCCATGCAAGTCATTTTTGCTCATAGTAATCTAATCTACCTTGTACATTGTTGCCACCTCATCCCAGGTAACAAAGTGTAAAATCTCCTACAAACGGACCTCTTTTCGGATATGGTTTTATTGTTTAATTGTGGAAAATTATTATTGGGATCGGGCAATATTTTTTCAATAAAGTCGAGTCAGATTTCATTCAAAATAAAGGATTACTTTTATTAAACCAAAATACACTCCACATTATTTGACAGTTAACCGGAAGGAACAGTAGCGCCACATACGGCCAAGAAACAGAACATAAAAGAAATTGCATTAATAAACGCACCTTTGAATTTACCTTTACTCAACAATTATGCTCTTTAGATTATGCAATCGAAAACATTTTTAATAATTTTGCCTTAACTTCACAAAATAAAATAAAACAGCTTTTTGGCGATGTTCTATTTTGCATAAATCAAAACAGGCGGCCGTTGTGGCATCGTTAAGGAGTACCTACGGATGCGGGGCCCGTTTCTGTCATTTTCATAATAAAAATTATTTGAGGTCAATATACCCAACCAAACTGAAAAATTATTTTTGTAATCAAATTTAATAATAATACTAAGAATAATGTTTTTATTCCAAGATATTACTTTAATATATTATATTAATATGACATTCCTTTATTTATTTGTGTTTTAAATGATGAAAAATAGGGCATTAAAATTTTTAATATTTCACGATTTTAAACGCAATTTTGGTAATTACTTGGAGTAAATGATAAATATTTAAAAAAATAATTTTAATATGTATGTGTTTGTCTCTTTTTAGCATCGCTCGTTTCCGTTTCATCGAGTTTCAAATCATAATGGTGCTAAAGAAGTTTTCACTTCAGTAAGACTTCCTAATACATAATATATTGTTAATTATATATTTGCTTCTTGTAAAAGCCCACTAGGGCGAAAATAAAATAATTTACAAGGGCTTGGAATGTATAGAATGTGTGCAACCGCCCCTAAGTAATAATATTTGGCTACATAAAAATATCATTCGGGTATTTCTTAAATATTTGTAAACTTATATTAAGTATGTGGATATTTGAGGTGAATTTGATTTCCAGCTTGTTTAATGGAAGAACTTTTTTTTTTATTTGCTTTTTTTTTATTTTTACTACTTTGAATATTTTCCTGGGGCTTTTAACAATGAATAAAATAATAATGTTACCTAAAGGTAATACATACATACTTTATTGTTATTTTTTTGGGGCTTTTAACAATGAATAAAATAATAATATGTTACCTAAAGGTAATACATACATACTTTATTATTATTGTAAAAATATGATGAAATATAAAATTATTTTTTTTAAAGAAAGCATTTTGATGGGTGTAAATTTAAATTACATATGACCTGTTTACGTAGTAACACAAATTTGTCGTACATAAATCTGTTTTAATACTCAATCAACTGAACTGTTGAATTTTGCCGCGCCTTATGCAAAACCATCTTCGTTCGTGTGAAGTTTGTTACAAAGCTACTGTCGTGACGCCCGCCGCCTGCAGGGTCTAACAGCAAAAACCCGTGGAGCGTGTTTTAACAGCTAGTTAAAATTATTACTAAAAGACGCATTTTTTCTTTTTTAACGTAGTCGATGAGAAAAGATATTTTTTAATACATAACTTAATAACTCACAAAAAAATTCCAAAGTTGCCTCCAAAATGAAGCAAAATTGAATTCTTTAATTACTTTTATATCTCATCATTTAAAACAAAAATAAATAAAGCAGTATATATCCGTACTAGATATTAAATACAAGTTTTGATTTGAAATAAAACATAATTCCATAAAATAATTTTGGTTGCGTATTTTGAACTAAAATCCAAAATTAAGTTCTGTATGAAACGGGCCGCGCAGCCGTTCGCGGGAATTTTAACCTTTATTTTTAAACAATCTTAAGTTTCCAAACGCGACTTTCAAAACGTTTTTTTTTTTTTTGCAAATGTCAGACTAAAAGAATAATTTTTGGAAAATATATCATTAAGATGAAGCTGCAGGTGAAATCCTATTTAGATTAATCTTTACGATGAATCGGTTTACATTACGAACATCAAAAAATATGCTACGGATAAATTGACGCTTTTACTAGCTTTAATTGTATTGAAATACCAATAAAATTATTAATTACATAACAAAAAATATAAGCGTAAACCACTAAAAAAAATATTTTTGCATGACATAACTATGAAGTAATAATATAAGTTTTTTTTTTAAAATACCTCTTTATGGCTAAGACTATTTTTGAGATTTTGTATGTTCTAACTTTTTTTCATTCTTATAAAATTATGCACAAAATAAATAAAAAAACACTTTTTTCGCTTACTTGCCTCGTGTAAATAAGACGCTCGATTTTAAATTTTGAAGGCATGAGAATCGAAATATTTCTAGCGTTTATATTGCTCTTAAAACTAAAAAGTGTTTTTGAAAAATTAAAAATTTATATAATACTAGCTGGGTTACCTGGCTTCGCTCAGGACAACATTCGAGAGTGTTCTGGAATGTTCCACAATTTATTTTATTTATTTATAGCGGACCCGACAGACGTTGTCCTGTACACAACTGCGAGAGCCTTGAAGGAGTAACCATATGTTACTTATACCAGGGCGGGTATGTGGTGGATAACCTCCAATGTACACAACTGTCGGGACAAACTAAAATTAAAATAGAATAATATTGAATATTCGATTCTGCGATGGTAGCGCAGTCTGCCGGATCCAATGTAAAACATTCAAAAATCAACAACTTCTTAGAAATAAAAAAAAATATTTAAAGAACATTTTCCAGTGGACCAAATTGTGAATCTAAACCATTCTCGAATCCCCTTAGAACCCACACAAAAAATTTCATCAATATCGGTCCAGCCGTTTAGGAGGAGTTCAGTGACATATACACGGACAGAAGAAATATATATATTATGATTTAAAATAAACCTAATTTCAATCGCCATCTGCATAAGGTGTATTTGCGTGATTTCGTTCAATTCCGAACGTTATATGTACAAAACGTATCAATTGATTTGTTATACCTATTATGTCCGAATAGTTTTATCCTATTCTAAATATACACTTATTTGTAGTTACCTGATTCAATATACACGCTAGATAACAATTATTGTACATTGCGTAATGAAGACTCGCCACTAACTCGCGTGTTGTCAACAATAATTATTCGCACATGTTCCCGATGAACAATGCACATTGCACATAGTACCAATTGCGCGACCTGCCTTAACATTTAAGATCAAAGGACGTCATTGGAGATTGGTAGGTCATTAATAACAATGATAAACAATTATTTATCAGTCCAGACAAACAAGAAATTGCATGCAACTAGCTAGAGTCATATGTGTTTCGATGACTTTGCTAACTAAATAAAATAAGTATTAAAAGTGGAAAATTAATAAGTCAATAGAGTTTTCTCCTTGGAGCAGGAACAACCTTGTAATTTTTTTTTGTATCATGTTTCCAAAAAATACCTATAATTTGGGAGGCGGGGTTGGGTACCGCCGCACAAAGGGCCAACATCGATAAAACATTGCATTTATTCGAAATGAGTGAGTATTTAATACGCCCAGCTTCTGAAAGGCTAACTGAAGTCTGACTTCGATGGAGAACAAATTCAATCGATTATTTTGTTCTAAAATATTCATTTTTTAAATCTCAGTTCTGAAAATTTCTCCATGTAACATTTTATTTTTTATTTGTAGGTTTACTTTAAATACAGCGAGGTTGATAATGTAAAGTTAGTTGTGAAATTGAACTGGAGTTGGGAGGTACGTAGGTACCTGCAGTTGAGGCAAAGGGAAAATAGACCCTTTGCACAGATTCAATTATATAGTACTAGTTTTTACCCGCGGCTTCGCTCGCAAGGTATTAGGGGGAAATTACTGTAGTGTTTGCACTTAGTATTAGTACAAGGGTCGACTACCATAGTACGGGCATGTGCCTAGTGTGATAGTCGAAAACTTGTAAAAACTGTATACCTAAGATATTTTTATGAATATAGAATAATAAAAAATAAAAAATTATCCCCCTTCTCCCCTCCCCCTACCTCCTACCCTCTCCCCTCCCACTCCCCCCTCCCCCCACCATCCCTCCCGCATTTCATACATTCATTCCCGATATATTCAGTTTTCAAGCAGCTCGCGTGCCACCTAGATTTCATAATGCCAGAGCTCACCAATAGTAGAAAAAAGAATTATCTTATTTGGTGCAGTCGTTCGGAAGTTATGCGCGTACCAACATTTCGAAGATTCATTTTTATATGGATACCTACATAGATATTAACTACGACCCCTGACATAAAAAATATATGACCATCGTTTCCACGGCAACGGTTTGTTTTCTGACGTTAGCATTAACTCGCTTTTTTAGCGACAGAAAATGTATAATAAATTAATATTTATAATTTCATAACGCCAGAGCTTACCATTATATACAGCTTATATCAACTCGCATATAATGTAGCTTTCTATTGGCGAAAGAATTTTTAAAATAGGTTTATTGGTATATGCGTGAAAGCGTAACAAACAAACACACTCAGTTTTGCATTTATAATATTAGTATAGAAGTATAGATATAGATGGTTGTGGCCCTGGAACTGGGAGGTACATGAGGTGTATCTTCAGTTGAGTGTTAAAAACTGACGATAGAGATGTTGAGATAAATTAGACCTTCGATATTTGTCAGTGTGGTGTGATCGTGGAGATCACCCGAGCAAAGGGAAAATAGACCCTTTGCAATTTTATTTTATTAAAATTTAAGTAAATTTTGCTAAAGAAGAAGAAGAAGTGATTTCCTGCAACTTCCATCCTGCGGTGTTCTGGTACCACAATAGTTAATTACATATAATTGGGCATGAATAGCCTCACCAAATACAATAGCCTTTGTCTCTTTATGGTGAGGAAAGGCTATTTTTATATTCATTTATATCTATCAACATACATACATAACATATAAAAAATGTATACTTATTGTAAAAACATACAAATATTATATAAAATTAAAAAAATAAAATCCGTCCCTGCACGCATTTCGCAGCAAAATGTGCACATTGACGGCCTCCGTGGTCCCGAGGCAAGACTCTCGACTCAGAATCCGAAGGTCGCGGGTTCGAACCCGGCGTGCGCAAATAAATTTTATTTGATAAATTTGTGTTATTTCACAATTTATTCATTTAAAATAATATATAGTATATTTGCGGCACGTTCCAGAGTGGAAGATACTATCAGTATCGCCCTGGTGCAAGACCACCATTCAGAATTGAAACGTTGCTTGAAATGGCTTTAGCCGTGTTTAGTGACCAGATCTGAATAGCCAGGTACTTCCCCACCTTCCTCTTCCCTATCTCCTTCCCCTCCCCACTACCTTCAGCCTCACAACATACCCCAATTGGGGATGCCATAGTCTCACTGGCTCCAGACGGGAACAGTTGGGACTCTTGTGCGGTATTCATATAAAAAATAAAAAATAAAACATTGAGGAGTATGTATGGAGCACGTGTGACGCCTGATCGTTTGAACCTGAACCCACGTTTTTTTCCAAAGAGCTCCGGGCAACGAGCTACGAGCAGCGGCCCCGGCAGCGAAAATTGAGGAATCGTGGGTAAATAACGTGATCGCCCAATATTACGTCGCGTCGTTACGTACGTCAAAATTAGTTAGTATAATGTACGCCGCTTTTTACGGGTAATCCGCATTACCTTTGTTATGTCTTGAGCCAAACTCTCGCACAATGTGTACGGACTAAGCTGACAAAGTAATTTTATAAAACTTTGTAGGTTTCCAGATACAAACCCAAATATTGTTAATAATTGACTGGGCGTAGCTAGGTCCTGGATTAACTCGGTCATTTTTCATTTCGCCTGTTTAAAAATTTGTTCATACGTTTCGTTTCCATTTCAAGATGGTGGCCGTGTTGAGACCTTATTTTTATCCCGCCAGAGATCTGTCTACGAACCGTCAAATCGGAATAATCAACACTAGCAGTTAAAAACCCACTCCGCAGATTTTCGCTGCTACGCCCTGCGGGCGGCTTTTGGTCCGGCCTCGCCCAGTTAGTGTCGATGAGCATTTTATAAATCCAATAGGAACTGGTTCCAAAAATAGTCCATTCCTCGGATCCACTGTCATCCAGTGATAGCTAGTCACCGGGACAAAGTTAGCGGGACAGGCAATGACGTCATATGTAATTTATAGTCGATTGATACTATTATTCACAACTGAGTAAAACAGTCAATCTTTCCATATCCGGAGAGATACTTCAAATTCACAAATTTGTAGCACTTATAAACTGCCTGAGGCACGTCCCCATACTCCCCATGCGGCCTACTGATGGAAGTGGTGACATCTTTTGACGAATTCTTGAATTCGAAACCGAACTACAATGGTAGATTTGTTTGAAATTTCACGTACACAGATGTTTATGTGGCGCAGCACGTTTTGCGTCTGCGTGGTTGAATTTCAGAACCCGGCTTCGAGTGCTTACGTACACATATGAGTAAAATATGTTAGTAAAATAAGCGTAATAATAATTTTCCCTTTGCCTCAACTGCAGGTACCTACGTACCTCCCAACTCCAGTTCAATTTCACAACTAACTTTACATTATCAACCTCGCTGTATTTAAAGTAAACCTACAAATAAAAAATAAAATGGTACATGGAGAAATTTTCAGAACTGAGATTTAAAAAATGAATATTTTAGAACAAATATGTTAGTAAAATAAGCGTAAACATCTGTGTACGTAAGCACTCGAAGCCGGGTTCTGAAATTCAACCACGCAGACGCAAACGCATTAATACTATTCGATTACGGTACCTACCTGCCTGAGAAAGTTTGAAAAATTAATGTCATTGAGATAGTTACGTTTCTTTGGAGAAATTGTATAATTTCTTACAACTTGGTAGTTATTTAATGGTACTTACGCGAAATTTTAGTTTTGATTTATTAATTTTTTGTATTTCTTGGGCATTAACTATGTAACAATTTCTAGACATTTTGTTTTTGAAGAGTTTTATTTTCCAATGTACATTTGTTACTTAAAGTTTAAATTTTTCCGCGACCGGTTCCACTAGCAGGATTAAAACTTTGATTTGATTTATTTGAACTTTGATTTGAATTGATTGATTAAATAAGAGAAAATTAGAAATAAACTTATTTTGGGTGCCAGGTCTGCAAATGCGTCGGGTTCACCAAACTCTTCCACTATGTGTACTTATGTGTACGGTGCACAATGTGCATATATAATTTTAAATATACTTAAACGTAACAAAAAAAAATCAAAATAAGGAGTTTTGATTCCCTGTGTAATTTAGACTCACCAGTTTCCTGGTTGTACTAGTTTCCGGATACTACGTTTACAAACTTTTAGATACATACCTACGTATAATTATAAATTATCAAAAATGTAAGGACGTGTAGTTCAGATATACTCTAAATAAAAAAAGAAATTCGTAAACTAAGCAGCAACTATGTTGTTTTTTTTCATAAATTTATCAAGTGACAGTGACAAATTTAAGTGGTGATCGCGATAACCTTTAAGATTACATTAACAACCGATTACGCTGAATCGGCGTAGATTACTTATCATAAATTGCTCCACCAATATGTTATCTGCCACCAGACTTGCTAATAGAAGGGTGCCCACACATGCTTTTACACGTGAGCACAAACGTGCAAACTGCACTCAATAATAAACACATGCATCTGCCTCCAGTCAGCGTTACTAAGAAGGTTATATATAACCACTTAGACAATATCAAGACGCTTCTAAACTCTTACGCTTCGTAACTGATACAAAAAGGGTTTGCCAAATGCATGGTTCTTGTGCCCATGGCATAAGGTTCACTTTAAAAATCAAAATCGAGTGCGGGCCGTATTGATTGATGTCAAAAATAGAAAAGCGAGAAAATGCATATTTTATTTTATTTTGTGAAATTCGGGCGTAAATATCATATTATTATATAAGAAACTGAATTTGCCGCATTAAACAATAAAACCATATCTGAAAAGGGGTTTATAAGTAGGAGAATTTGCACTTGAAAGTGTTTTTTTATAATACTTTATTTTTTCTAGGCTTTTTTTAAGGACCATGGTATGTTCTATACACAGTATTTAATTAAAGCATCTATAATACTTCTAAGTGATAAAATTTTACAAAATACATGATTTTGTTTGATTTTGCATTATTTTGTATGGCTTCATCTTAAAATTTAAACTGTTTGCAAATGCATTCTGAATTGTTTACATTTCTTGGAAATACGTACCTAAGTAGTGAGATAGATACGTTATCTTATTATGTAGGTGTACCCTATCATAAATAAGTCAACATTTCACTACTAGAATAATTTAAACCTTATAATAAACAAGTATTTTGTATTAAAATATTTCACATAAGTAGGAATATTAAAATCATTACTTTTAATAGCCGCAAGGCTATTAATGCATGATAGTTGCTTAAATTTCACGATACCCGAACTTTATATTTATAGTTTTAGCGGAACACAGCGGGAAACGCTAAAAGAGGCATTTATGCATCAATTAACCGATATCGGGATTAGCCTCTCAGAAATTGGGCATACTGTACCGAGTCCGCAGATAATTTGAGAGTACATACTCGTAATTGCTAACCCTGTTCAAATCGCAAGTGCGCCCCACATTGAATTTGGCAGCCATGTCTGGTCTGGAACACCAAAATACCTGAAAAAATTGGTTGTCTGTAAAGCCGGTTCACGGACGGTAATTTTACGTGATAACGTCATATAATAACGATAGAGTGGAAGAGAGATAGTTGCATCACAAGCCGAACGCTTAGGCCGAACGCTTAGGCCGAACGCTTGTTCCGCTTCCGGCTCAGGCTCGGCTCAGGCAGAACGTGACAATGAGTCATGCTTTTTCGTGAGTGCAGCCGGCGTTCATTGATTTATAAGACGTTATCACGTCAAAAACACTAGACTCTGTGCAGAAACGGGTGGTCCATTTGATAGGGTTCCATGCCAACTCAGAATCAAGTTAACTCAACACCTCTTTGAAAAGTCATTAAAAAATAATTTTAAAGTAACCGATAACCCTAACCTAACGTAACCTATTTAACCATTTTTTTATTTTTTTTTCATCACTTTCTGAGGAAGTTCTGAGTTGGTTTCATTTAATTATTTTCTTTCTTAAGGCGTGGTATACCCGCTCAAAAAGACGATGGAGTAATATGTAAATACGATTGTTAGAGAGAGAGCGCTAACGTTCAAATCGATAATATTTTAGCGAAAATTGTGAAAATATTTAATGAAACACGACTCGTTAAAATAGAGCAAAAATCTCGTGGGGGTTGTCTAAAACAGCATAGAAACACTGTGATTTTTTTCATACATATAACTTGTAAAATAGTGTTTATATTAATTTTCGGAGTACACTTTGCGATTTTTTTCTATCGAAGGAATTTCATATAGTTTGCATTTCGGCGTGAGGAATGTATAGATTTTATCTTCAAGAATAACATATTTTTTTTAAGAGCTTTAAAACTTAAAGTATTTAATTATGTAAAAACTTAAAGTATTTTATTATGTAAAAATTCGGTAGAAATGGGGTATGCCGCGGCTTAGCGAACGGATTGCAATCTTCAGAGCACAAGCGTCGGGTGGGAATGCTATCCTTGTCCTACCCTACCAGTATTTCAATGGAAGATGCTCCGAGAAACTACTCGGCACCTGTGCAATACGCCATTTTGTACACGGATGACATTTTTCACACGACAACGGGTCGCTTCTTCGACTCGTTCTTGAGTTCAAAAGCTCGGCTGTGGAATGATTTGCCGGCCTCTACGCTTCCTCCTTCCTACAACATGTGTCTCTTCAAGACCAATGTTCATTCCTTCCTCTCCTCAAAAAGACCCTCCACACAGCATCTCAGATGACAGGGTGTCCCGTGTGGAGTTAATGTAAAAGAAAATCTGTGATCATTTTCCGATTCGACTTTTTAAAACCTTCTACTAGTCTGATGTAAATGATTATAAAAGATATTTTCAATAGAATACCTCCCCATCTTTCCACCCTTATAAAATATTATACACACAATATGCAACTAAGCAGTAGAGGGTAGAGGGTAGGAAAGTTTATGAAATCCGCATGTGTTAACACGTGCTAGGACTGGCAGGTCCCAGATGGGGAACGACAGGAAAACGAGAAAAAAACGCAATGAAAAACCTACCCTTAAAAAAAGAGGCACTTACATAATAAAATGTGTTATTTATTATTTCTTATCAATTTTCTCGTCGATAAAGGTTTGAAAAATAACTAAATTGCTTTTCTTCACGTTTATGTACTTAAATTAAACGGGAATGATTCAAAATGTTTTTCCGGTTTTTATTAATTTATCCACTTTTGTAGATATACATATTATATGTGAAAAAACATGGAAATTTGATAAAATTTTATTATTATTCTGCTAAATTAGCTAAAATGAGATAATCTTCACATGAACATTTATGGGCCAGTTGTTTCAGAGAATATGAATAATTCATTAAATTTCAAAGTTAATTTTCAAGTTATGTGCAAGTTCTATGCAAGTTCAATTCAAGTTCTGTTTTTCAGTTTTGTGAAGTAGCTGACCACACTAATATAATAACAAAACTGATAGGACTTTCACAGAACTCGAAAATTAACTTTGAAATTTGATGAATTGTTCAAATTCTCCGAAACAACCTGTCCTAAGAAAGCATTTCGTTTTTCATTATGTCAGAATTCACCGGTCAAGACAGTACTTGAACAAAGAGATTATTAAAGAACTATTAAAGAATGAAAAGATTGGTCTTGAAACTAATAAAGCTAATACAAAAACACAAAAAATATCACTTATTCTTCGTATGTTCTCATTTTTCGTACATTGTTTCAATCTAAAAGCGTTTTGTGAAATTAAAGAGGTTTTTCAGAAAATTGCTCAATTATTGCGCATAATATACCACTGCTAGCAGTTAAAAACCCGCTCCGCAGGTTTTGGCTGCAAGGCCCTGCGGGCGGCTTTTGGTTCGGTTTCGCCCAGTGTGGCCACTTTATAAATCCAATAGGAACTGGTTCCAAAAATATCCTGTTCCTCGGATCCACTGTCATCCAGTAATAGTCACTGGGACAAAGTAACCGAGATAGGCAATGACGTCACATGTAATATATATAGCCGCTTGATACAACTGAGTATTACCGTATCTTTCCATATTCGGAGGGATACTACTAGTTCAATAAATCGTAGTATTTATACTTGCATGAGGCAAGTCCATACCAACCTGCCGAAGTGCCTACGGAAGTGGCGACATCTTGCGATGAATTTTTAAAATTTAAAACCGAATTACAACGGTAGCTTCGTTTGAAATTGCACGTACACAGATATTATTAATGGCGCGGAGCGTAAAGCGTGGCGTCAGGCATGCAATCGAAGTCGGGTTCTGAAATTTAACCATGCAGACGGGGAAGGCTATTAATAATGTTTGATGATTTATGATTGATGATACATTATTGTCTTACACTGGTGGCCTGAAACTATTGTGGACTGTTGTTTTACATAAAATACCTCCACATTATGAGCCTAAAATTAAATTATAAATCTCCCGATCTACAAATTCAATACAAATTCTCTGAATCTAGAATCCTGTCTATATCAGTCTTCTCATTTGAGAAGAAATACAAATTTTACGTGTCTAGTAAAATATCACGTGTCATGAAATGTTTTTATTTTTCATCTGTGATTTCAAAGCAGGTTGTGAAAACGTTGTTACATTCCATTACTAAGTAAAATAAACATTTTAGAAAATCTCTCACGAAAACATAAACATGTTCCACACATTTTACGTTTCTTTCACAAACAAGATTACATTTTGAAGATCTTTTTTGAGGTTACATACGTGATTTCCTGTGAAAATACGAGCATCATTTTTTCGTTCCTTGATGATAAGTAGGCTTTTCTGATACGTTTTACTATTGCAAAACTATAGGCATTTAAAGGTTACGTGGGTTCGGGTTGCTGAAAGTGTTGATGTTTTTGTAAAATATTAACTCAAGTTACATCAGTATAACTTCACTTAAATATCTCCAAATGTCAATAAGTTAGATTTTCTCGAATGAAAAATCCAGAGATCTTTAATTGCAACATTGATAACAATGCTCTTGAGACATTAATACAAATTAAAGACCTAGGCATCAAATCAAATCTTTCATTTGTTAACAAGATAACAGAAATCTGTAATAAGGGCTAAAAATGTTGGGATTAATAACTATGCTAACTAGAAATTTTAACAATATAAAGTGTAATAAACTGTTATATTTTGCTTATGTTAGAAGTCAGTTGGAGCACAATTCTCCCGTCTGGAATCCACATTACAATACTCATGTACAAGCTGTTAAAAGAATACAAAACAAATTCTTACGTTTTCTAAATTTTGAAATGGGTATTCTAGCAATTATGTTGAACTATAACACACGGTTAAATGATATGAATATGCTCAAATTGTCAGACAGAAGAATTTTCACTGACTTGGTATTTCTATATAAAATTCTAAATGATTTAGTTGATAGTCCGGTATTACTTGAACTGATAAGCTTTCGGATACCACAGCGTAATATCAGAAGTCAGGATTTATTTCAGTGCAGAAATTCTGGAACCAACGTATGTATTCCTCTCTGCTCTGAATACTAATGGAGGGAAATAATTATACCAAGTCAGTGGACATCTTAAATTAATCTTTAAACAAATTTAAAATATTGTTACTGGGGCAATTCAATTATGTACAATAAATACTGTATATTTCTTATTATTTATGTGTAAAAGCCCCCAAAAAGGGCCTTAATAAATAAATAAATTTCTGGGGGCAGGCCCACAGGGGTGTCAGGATGAAATTACAAATGACAGAAACTTGGAAGAAATTACTCCTGCTAAAATTACAAGATATGCAATTATTACTCACATTCAAAATATACATCTATTTGAATTTAAATTTTATTTTGTCTCAATGAAGAGGAGTCTTCGAAGTGGAAATTAAAATACTACCCAACATCTAATCAAGCTGAAACTCTGCAGAGAAATTCGTTATCGGTGATAATGCATTTTATGAACTTTCGGTGGCAGACACATTAACCCATGTGGACAAATAAGCATTTGTCTGAAATTCGAAGAAATTACAGCACAATTTGGCCCGATTGGTAGGTTGGTAAGGAAGTTAAAACTTCAGTCAAACCAAAAATAAAAGTTCTAAAAGACATTTGAAAATAGACGTATTATATTAAAAAACTTGGTTTTTTTACGGTTTGATTTTTTATGTTTATATTTGTTGGCTAAATAATTTTCGGATAGGGAGAAAAAATAAAAAGTTTTTTTTTTTTGGTTTATTTTTCGTAATTTCAATATCACGCCCTTGCGAAAGACCATCATTCAGATTCGAAATGTTGCTTGAAATGGCTTTAGCTGTGAATAGACAGGTACTTCCCACCTTCGTCTTACCCATATCCTTCCCCTTTCCACTTCCTTGAACACCTCAGTATACCACAATTTGTGATGCCATTTGGGATGACTCCAGATGCTTGGGAGCAGTAGGGTCTTGTGCGGTACTAACATAAAAATGTATAAAAGATATGGGAACACAAAAATTCTTATTTGACTTTCAAATTTTAATGACTCCATCGGAACCGGTCCAGTTGTCCAGCGTTTAAAAAGAGGAATAATTGTCGTCATATTATCCATTCGCCAGTTTGACCTCCGCCAATCACGTGTACATGATTTTTAATCCAAGTTTTATGATTTTTTTTCGGCGGGATTTGAGAATGCCGTCAACGTGATGCTGTGCAAAGATCACATGGGCCCGTGGGAGACGGTCGACGGGAATTACATGTGAACTGGGAGTTGTGAACACGCAGAGAAATGGTACAGCAGTATCTACACCCTGTCCACCCGAGTTGATCCGTAACAACTTTATTAGGGCCACGTGTTCTTGCATGAACTCGTGAAGCAAAACGATACGGTATTTCTTATTTTTTTAAAAGAGAAATAAACAATCCGGGGTTACGAATAACCCGTCAACATTGATGTAATAGGTACTATACCTTCACACCGTGTATAAGTTGGTAGGTAACTAACATGTAGAAAAGAATTTAAACTATTTTAACTTGTTTTAAGGATTTTAAACTGTTTTATCGTGATTTATTTTTGGGTTATTATATGCTTCCTTCTTCTTTAGCCAACATTTCGGACAGCGCTTTAGTGTCAAGATTGTGATGAAGTATGCGTTTATGTATGTGGAAGTGATTAAATCTTTAGAAGTCATGTGACGCGCACTTTCGCACACAAATCTTTAGAAACCAAATTCGCACACAAATCTTCAGAAGTCATGACGCGCACGTTCGAATACAAATCTTTAGAAACCAAATGACGCACACAAATCTTCAGAAGTCATGACGCGCACATTCGCACACTATTCTTTAGAAACCAAGTGATACACACAAATCTTCAGATGTCAAATGACGTGCACGTTCGCATACAAATCTTTTGAAGTCAAACGACGCTCACGTCCCCATACAAATCTTTGCTGCTATTTAAACTTGTGCAATTTTATTAGAACTAAAAAAAAATGCAATCAGGAAGATGTTTTAGTCGCCAGTTTCCTATCGATCGACATGCCTGTCAGTTTAAAGTCTGTTAATAGGTACCTCTCCACGTTAACTTTTCGCATGGCAATAATATAAATAAAGATACCAATTTCATTGGCATGTCCCGCTGTCTATCTGTAATAGAGAACTCCAGTCCAATTTTTTTAAATTTTTTTATGAATAATGACCTTCTAACTTAAATAACTGCATATTTATTTTTATTTTTATAGTTAGTTTTAATAGTTAAAATAAATTTCAAAGTTTTAAATTTTCAAGATCCCTCGAAAACCACCGAATCTAGTGTGACGTCATCATGATCAACCGAAGTATGAATTTTGTATGGAACTGGAATCAGCTGTTCGACTCCCGCCATTTTGAATTTCAGCATTGGAGCGTTTTACTGGACATTATGGTCGTTTTTTGTACAGTTAGAGTTTTTGAATATATATTAAATAATATAGATAAACTAATAGAGATACTTTATTTTTGATACTGAATTATTTAGGCCAAAATAATGTTTCGATAAAAACAAAAACTATTATATGCCCAAATTATAGAGGTTTATACCAATAACACGGAATGTCTAACGGCTTGCGTCTTACATTTCTATACAACTTTGACCCAGGTGACGCGACGCGGTGACGTCACGCCGCCAAAATCCAGCAATACCAACTTGAATGGGTGTTTTAATGACACGTTTTAAAATGGACTTTTTAATATTTTTTTTAAAACTCTACGTTTAAAATTATTTAATAAAACTTATATATTCAGAATCAGCGTTTATTGGTCTATATGAACAATTTTTTTTTAAAGCCATAATATTTTTCACTAGAGTTCCTTATTCTAATTCAATGAACTCTAGAACTTTGGCAGATTTGCTTAGGTTTTAAAAATTGAAGCAATAATCATTTATACATTTTATTACCGAGTGTATATTTTTTATTCAATCTAATTCTTCTTCAGAGTCGCTAGATCTCGCTTTCTTTTGTGTTTTCTTCTGCCTGTTCTTTTCAAAGTGGTTTGAAGATCGGAAATTGATTAATAAATAAATAAAATAAAAATTTCATTTCGTAGGATTTCATCCTTGGTCCGCCAAGTGTCTGTAGAGGTGCGTCAGGCGCTTTATACCACTATACCAAAGGACACTGGCGCAGGGCTGTGGATTTAGCGTATTATGTTGGAACCGATTACCTACCCATGAATTAAATAAATATTGGATTGCCATCTCATTCTCTTGCAGTCTAAATTTTGTAGACGTATGTGTTTTCTTTTCATCGAGTTTCAAATCACAAAGATGCTAAAGAAGTTTTCACTTCAAAAAATGATCAATCCGATCTTATTCATTGATCTAGTAAGAAGAATGTAATGTTGCCAAGACATACATGATAAATACCACCGACATTGTAATGTGTAGGGACAAACGCTACCTCAAGAATAAGCTAAGTGCTAGGTCACGTTTCAACGACAACAATACAGAAATAAAATTCATAGCACGCTCATTAAAATATCGGAATCCGCTAAAAGATACCACGTTTCACACAAAGCGATAATTGAAGTTGACAGCACGTGTGTCATAAAATATAATTCTTCAATAAGTCAACAAAAGACACACATGTCAACTATACTCTTGATTATTACGATGAAATTGAGTCACGTGGAAAGACGATAACCATTTTATAACTGTAGACGATAAAAGTTCGCATACACATTTTAATGGCGGACGTATAACGTTACAAGATCAACAATAGAGGCACGTTTGAAGAAACGTGCCAAACCTAACAAAAATGAACGCATCTTATAGCACTTATTAAAAGCAATGAATCATCCGAATTACATGACGTGTTACATAGATACATGATACTCTTGGGGCGATATTGTTTTGTTCATCAAAAATAACAAACTTGGCTTATCTAAAAGTAATAAATATATAGTACTTTTCCATTATACCTAACGTGACCATTTATTTTTTCACCCACACCGAAAAAAAGGTAGGTACTTAATAATACGCCACTAATTAATTTGTGTTATTTCACAATTTATTCATTTAAAATAATATATAGTTTATTTACGGCACGTTCCAGAGTGGAAGATACTCTCAGTATCGCCTTGGTGCAAGACCACCATTCAGAATTGAAACGTTGCTTGAAATGGCTTTAGCCATGTTTGGTGACCAGATCTGAATAGCCAGGTACTTCCCGCTTTCCTCTTCCTCATCTCCTTCCCCTCCCCACTACCTTCAGCCTCACAACATACCCCAATTGGGGATGCCATAGTCTCACTGGGTCCAGACGGGAGCAGTCGGGACTCTTGTCCGGTATGCATATAAAAAAAAATTAAAAAATAGATTTCCAAAGTACCTACATACTTTTTTGTACTCTCGTTATTAAATTATCATATCGAACTCATTTGAATAACTTTTTTTCATATCGCTCTATTAATTTAGCTTATGTTCTTCAAAACTTGCTTTAGAGCAAACTATTCATGTTTAAGTTTATATTAATATCACATTCCTCCATAAGTACTTTCATGTGTGCAGGTACATGTATTTATATGGATGTGTATGTATGTGTATGTTTATATATATATTTTTTTTTATATTCCTCTAATATATTTAAATACTTTTTTTTCTCTTCTAAATTACCAATGTACAATAACTATTAAAATTTGAAAAAAAAAATACATATAAAACTTTCTATTACAACACATAAATACTTGTCATACATAAACATAAATAAACACGTAAACACCTCAGCACAGGTTCTCCTAGTGAGGTGTTCACGAAACATACAACAATACCTATCCACAGTTTCACCTTCACAATCCTACCTTACACCCAACATAATAAAATTACAATATATATTATGTAAAAATGTTTTTCAAAATTGATCTATAGGTAAATACTGTAATGCATAGAAATAAATAAATAAATAGTACCTTAAGCACTTTTGTTTTACTCTTATTATACTTAAATTTATTGAACTCTTTGTACAACTTTACATGATAATGAAATTACATATAGTCTGTCAATTTAGATTAGAAAATATTAAAAATGAAACTACCAAATCTGTAGACTGGCAACACCAATTTAACTGACGAATATTCTTTTAAAGCGCAATGACACTGAATATATAGAACACTGAACATTTAAAAAACATTTTTTGGTTCTTAAAGAAAATGCTTAAAATCGAAGAAGCACTCTTGTTAACGTACCTACTTAATGACATAAATTTGATTAAATGGTGTTTTACAAAGTGATTTGCTTTCATTGAATTTCGCATAAATTCGACTTTAATAGTAGGTAGAAAGGAGGAATCACTAAAGGTGATTTTAGTTACACTACTTTTAGATCTGAATGAGTTAAATATATTCAGATCTAAAAATTAGAGACTTGGTGTAAAGCCTGGGCAACGCTAGGTACTTAATCTAGTATTAAATAAATGTGAGCAATTTCTAAATTGTGCTTTGTATATTATTACAATATCGTTATTCTTCATTATGTTAAGACAAAATTACAAAGGTATAATATTACCTACATGCAGCTCTAATTTTGAGATCGGTGGGTTTCTATATTGCAATGAAAAAATATTTTTTTCACTTTTATGCCTTTTTAATTTTTTACAAAAATGTAGGTTATACGGTGCAGGGTTGCCATTTAGAAAATTGAAAAGTCCTGGCAAAAAGCCGGACAGTCCAAAAAAAGTCTGGACATTTCACAATCACATAATGCAAATATATGAGAGCAAATATAAAGGTGTTGTTATCGATGATGTAAAGCTATTCTACGAAGTAACAGCCCTCAATTCATTCATATCCCAACAAACGATGCATTTTTTAGTATGATGGTTCATAAAATGTGGGTAACCATTTTTACAAACTTCGCAATCGCCAGATTGCCCATTCTATTAAGTATTTGCGAGTTCATTTTTGCTAACGAAGCTCAAAACGCAAGTCTAGAAAGGGTGTTTTCTCTAATGGAAGCTCAGTGGACAAAAGAGCGTTATAGGTTATCTGTACCCTTGGTCAGATGATTGGTTGTTGATGATTCAATACAACCTCAAAACTATGAGCTGCGAAGAATTCTATAAGAAAACTTTGAATAAACGGGAGCTGCTCCGTCAAGTATCTGGCGCCGAAAAATATTAAAATGTATGTATTTGTCGAAAACAAGTGTTAAGTTTTGAAGAAGATATTTTATGTTTGAACTTGAACTTATTGATTGTTTGCAACTGCAATTAAAATTTATTGTTTGATCTCCATGAGTGGATTGTTAGAGAATATATATATTTTGTTTTTAGATGAGTGGGAAATTAATAAAGACTTATTTGATATTAGTTATGTAAGTTTTATTACTCATATTCCATCTAAACCAAAAAATCCGGACAAATTGAAGGGCCGGGCAAAGTCCGGACAAATTGAAGGGCCGGGCAAAGTCCGGACAAAAGGCTAGAAGTCCGGACATGTCCGGATTAATCCGGACGGATGGTAACCCTAGTTACACGGCTTTACTACCACCACGAGTTATATTTTTAATATTGCCATTTGAACAACATATCGCCCTCTTATGTTTTCCACTCTTATTTGACAAACTGTACGTACCTGTATTGTACCTGCTTTTATCCTTAATGTTTAGTTTATTACGTTATATACTATACGCTTATTATTATACTCATGAAAAACTTACGTATCTGTAATAAAAACATAACATATAAATAAATAAATAGGAGTGGCGAACGTCTAAATTCACCTCTCTAACTGCGATGTAAGGTGATGGGCCGAGGCCGGCTGGAGTGGTCTAGGTTAGGTCTCCCTCAACCAATCTCACCCAATCCGGCCTGCCACGCAGTAGGTGGGCAAACGTATTGGCCGCCAACCTAGATAAACCTTACCCCATGAACCCAGAAATCCCTGAGTCATCAAACGTAGCGAACCACTTGGGGTGACCTATAGCAGGGGTGTTAGTTATCTAACAAATGGTTCCAATCCGGCGGTATCCATACCCGTTTCCCAAATTGAAAGTTTTATAATATGATATCAAGTTGTGACCTTTATTTGTACTGCCATCTGCGTCCCAATACAAACAGGCTCCTGCTTACTCCTTCTTATCCCTTCCTACCTCCTTCCCGTACAATGGGGTAGGATGGGAGAAAGCAAGGAATAGGAAAGCCTTCCGGAGTTCCAGGAAGGTATTTATTAGAGATGCCACGAATAGTGATTTGGCCGAATACCGAATATTCGGCAAGGCTCTCCGCCGAATTTTCGGCGGCCGAATATTCGGTAACACTTACATTATCGCGGGTGACAGAATGCAAATTGCATTATTGAAGTGCGTGCGGTAACTACGCCGTGGGCGCATTTGTGAGTAGGTCATGTCACAACACGCATTATTTGTTGATTGTTTGTTGTTTGTTTGTTTGAAACTTGTAGTGTGTATATCTTTTTTTTTTTTTTTTTTGTTTTAGGCAATTCACCCTGGAGAGAGTGCTTTGTGCCGGTAATATTTAAAATGGATAAGAAATTTCGGTTAATCTAATGGGAAAATAATAAAACAAATTAAATATTGGACTCATTTAGATCACTAAAACAAATTAAATATTGAATTCATTCAGGTTAATAAACTTACATAAAGCTGTATGAACACGAGAATTGTTAAGAGATAAAAGGTATGAAATATTAAGGGGGGACTGGTGTGTGATTTTAATAAGCCGGCGGTATATGTTCTTGAAAGATGAATGGTTTTTACAGTTAAAGAAAACGTGGTCGAGGGTTTCCTCTTCCACACCGCACTGGCAGAACGGATCATCTAAAACTCTAATTCTAGACAAGTGAGATGCAATTGAACAGTGGCCAATTCTCATTCTCGAGATACATGAAATGAATCGTTTTGAAAGTTTTTTACCGTGAAACCATGGCTTAGCAGGGATATGGTTTTGAATTCCCGCATAGAAAGATCCAGTTCTTATTTTGGAGACTGCCCAATTTTCTTCCCAGGCACGAGTCATATTGGATTTAAGAATCGGAAAGACATCGGATATAGGAATTCTAAAATTTAGTGGAATAGTTCCGGAATCTGAATCAGATTTGGCGAGAAAATCGGCCATCTCATTACCCTCGATACCCAAATGGGCAGGGACCCAGGCCAATATCGTCTCAAACCCAGATTCACTAAGAGAATTGAGAAGATTTTTTATTTTACATATAATATTGTCTTCCGGATAACGTAAAATATTTGACCTAATTTTAGTTAGAGCACTTAGCGAATCAGTACATAGTAAGGCTCGATGAATGTTGAGAACTTGAATTTGATTTAGCGCTTGTTCAATTGCAAAACATTCGGCTGTAAATATGGAAGCTTCTTTCGGTAATTTATAAGTGAGATTGATGTTGAATTCTGGACTATATATAGATGCTCCACATCTTTTATTTTCAAATTTGGAACCATCCGTGAAAAGGATGGAAAATCCAGGGAATTTCGAAGCCACTATGCTTTTAAAGCAATCATCCACATTTTGAAATTTATTTGGGGAAGATAAAATATTCTTCCGAAAGACTGATGTTATTGTGTTCGGCATAAAAGTGATTGCCTTAAATGGAATATTTTATATAGGAAGATTGGGAACTTCTTGAAGATATTGGAGGGAAGATGATAGAGAATTATAGAGATGAAAACTTTTAATTAAGAGAGGAAAACATTGTTTTTCTCTCAATCTTTTGTTAGAATTCAAATTAACACTTAACCTATTAAGACTTTGTTTAATAGGATGATGTGATAACGATAAAGCCTTGAAAATATATTTATTGGCAAGGAATTGCCTTCTGAAATATAATGGAGGCTCCACACATTCCACCTGAAGCGCATTAATTGGAGAAGACTTCATAGCTCCAATAATCATTCTGAGGGCTTTTGATTGAATTCTTTCCATTTTCTTATCTAGATATTTAGGGAGTGGGTCAAAAAGAAATGAGCCATAATCCAAGTGGCTCCGAACTAGGGAATTATACATTAATTTAAGAGTGGTAGGATGAGATCCCCACCATACTCTGGAAACTGCTCGCATCATATTAAGTCCCTTTTCACACTTTGTAGAAATTATCTGAATGTGTGGAAGCCAGGAAAGTTTATGGTTCAAAAGAAGACCAAGGAATTTGATTTGAGTAGCGGTTTGTAGAGGCACATTATCAAAAGAAATTGAGAATTGGGGAATTTTTCTTTTGCGCGTGAAAGCCACGACCCTTGTTTTAGATGCCGCCAGATTCATCCCATTTAATGACAACCAGCTTTTAATATATTGTAAAGCCAAATTCATTTCCTTAGCTGCAAGAATAATATTTTTATGTAACAAATATATAAGGATATCATCCGCAAAGTAAAGACGCTTGATAGAAAAAGGAATTACTGAGTCTAGGTCGCTTATATAAATATTAAACAACAGAGGACTAATAACAGAACCCTGGGGCAAACCTCTCCATAGTTTGCGCCTTAAGCATTTAGAGGAAGACTCAATAATAATGGACCTATCTGAGAGCAAATTAATAATAAATTGGACTAATTTCGGGGGGATTTGTTTTTTAATTAGCTTTTCTTTCAAAACATTCAGTAAAACATCATCGTAAGCTGATGAAAGGTCAAGGAATGTGGCCAATGTATAAGAATTTAGGGATTGGGAAACTCGGATATCAGTTGTGAACAAACTTAAATTATCCATTGTAGATTTCTTTTTCCGAAAACCATACTGATTTGGTGAGATAATATCTTGACTTTCAACAAACCACTCTAATCTGTTCTTCATCAACCGCTCCGCTACTTTCATCAAACATGATGAAAGAGCAATAGGCCGATAAGACGAAATTTCAGATGGATTTTTTCCAGGTTTTAAAATGGGAATGATTTTTTGAGTTTTCCAATCATCCGGAATTAGTCCTGTTTCAAACATATTATTAATAAGAGATAAGAAATATTCAACCGCCATATCAGAAAATGATTTAATGAAACTATTAAGTATTCCATCGGGACCCGGAGCAGAGTCAGAAAGGGTTCTTATTACTAGTTTCATCTCATCAATGGAGAAAGGAGCATCTAGCCAGTTAGAGTGAGATGGATATGGCTTAATAGAAGGCATTTCTTCACATCCGGCCACTGATGGGGGGGCTATTTTATCCGCAAATCCTATAAGAATTTCTTCTGATATATGCTTGGTTCTCGGCGGAGAATACGATGATCCGAATTTTTTTAAGCTAGACCAAACTGAAGATTGGGGAGTTTCCGGAGACAGGTTCTCACAGAACTTCCGCCATCCAGCGCGTTTTTTATTTTTCAAAATTCGTTTGGTTTCTGCCTGGGCTTTTTTAACTGATAAAAAATTTTCTAGTGACATACACTTACGAAAAGAGGAAATTGCTTTTTTACGAGAGTTGACGGAGCGAGTGCATTCCTCGTCCCACCACGGAGTAGAATGTTTTATTTTAATGTTCGCATTGCGTTTCGGGATGGATTTTTCTGCTGCATTTATAACCATAGAGGGAAACGTCTCACATTGCAATCTGATGTCTCCCGGGGACGATTTTTTTTTAAAATTAATAAGGTTATCTAGTTCAGAAGAGAAAGTGCTCCAATTCGCATCATTTATTCTAAATTTGAGATTATTTTTAACTGGTGGAGGATAAGTGTTAGATTGATGTTGGAATCGGATTATAATTGGAAAATGATCACTAGAGAGGGGATCGTTTAGGATGTCCCAAGAGCATTTAGATGCTAACGAATATGAACAAAGAGATAAATCAACAGCACTTTTCCGTTGATGAGGGGGGGTGAATCTGGTTGGAGATCCGTCATTTAAAAAACATAGGTTATGGGTATCAATAAAATCTAAAAGATTGCGGCCAGAACGATTTGTTATTTTGCTACCCCAAGAAGGGGAATGTGCATTAAAATCTCCAAGGATCATAAAAGGGGAACAAATCTGGGTTAAGATTGGTGCCCATTCATTTTCAATAAAAGTGGTAGAGGGAGGAATATATATTGATAATATTGTGATATCAGATAAGACAGCTGCTATTATCTGGATATCGTCGGAGGGAGTATGTATATTAATTTGTTTAAACGGGATAGAATTATGGATTATCAGAGCCGTGCCGCCTTTACCATCCGGTCTGTCGTGTCTGAGACAATAATAACCCGGAATTCTTAAGTGAAAGGAGGGTTTTAACCACGTTTCAGAAATGGCGGCCACTGAAACGTCGTGTTCGTCGAGTAACTGAATTAGGTCAGATTTGTTAGCGAAGAGGCTTCTACTGTTCCACTGAAGAATTTTGTTCAGTTTCGAAGTCATTGGGGAGGCAAGATAATAAAGATTTAATGTAATCGGCAGCGTTGGACGGTACAGTATTGTTGTTTGTAAGGATAGAAATTAAAAGGGTAATTAAAGTTTGTATAAAAGAATTATTATTCAATATTTCGGGGAGAGCAGGAGGGGATGTATTACTATTAATGGCACACCCATTGGGGGTCCGAGATTTGGCATTCCCATTCGGGCTGGTCAAAATATTATTCAATTGTTTTTTATCAAGGTAAGGAGTATATTTTGGGTTGGGTTTGACTGGCTTGAGAATGGTTTCTCTGTGAGAAGATGACGTTGAATTTAAAAAGGTGGTTGATTGGAAAGGAGCTGAGGACGATGTCATCTCTGCGAATGATTTTTTCGCAGGAGAGAATAACTTTGAGGCCTGGAAGTACGAAATGTTGTCGGTAGCCATTTTATGTTTTATGTTCATCTGTCTTGTCAATTCCGGACAGGCTAGACTGACCGCGGTATGTGCACCCGAACAGTTAATGCAAATGGGATTATTGGAAGATTTTGGACATTGATCAAATGGGTGACCTTCTCCGCAAAAGTAACAACGTGGAGGGGAGCGGCATACGGATTTTGTATGTCCAAACCGGCAGCAATTGAAGCATTGAACAGTTGGAAATTTATAAACTTCGACGGGAAGCGAGGTATAATAAATAAACACACGAGACGGAAGGGATTGTCCCTCAAATGTAACAACAACAGATTGGGAAGGTTTCCAGATCGTGTTCCCATCAGTAGAATCCTTGTAGTTCAGTCGACGTGCTTTTATTACTTTCGGGGTTCCTTGGGAATTATTCAAAGCATCAACAATTTCAGCCTCTGGGATCTCCGTGGGTATTCCTCGAACAAGACCCATTCTCGTAAGGTTAAATGACGGGATGAACGATTTATATTTATGGTTTGAGAGCGAGTCAATTTTTTTTTACAAATCCATTTGCGGAAGCGGCAGTATTAAACTCGATAGATAATTTATATCGCCCTTCCGGTTTAATTGAACCGTTAACAATACCAAGGTTATTATTTTTTGAGTCAAATAAGAATTTTCCAAAATCTAAAGGATGAATAAGTTTTCCTTGTTCAGTTCTCTGAACAATTACGATAAAAGGACCGGAAGCGGAAGCAGGATAAAGTAAGTCAGTACTTTTTGTATTATCGCTAGCTAAAGTACTTGTCTGGGTGTTACTATTGGGGTTAAGGTCGTTAGAGGTCGAGGTTTGTTGAATCGGCGGTATAGTTTTAATTTTCGATGGGATGTAAAGGCTATGCGATGGTCGTCGTTTACGAGATGGAAGCGTAATAGAAGCCTGGCTAGTGGTAGATTCCGAATCAGAAAAATCTAATATCGATCCTGGATCGGGAGGTCTATCTTCGTCTTCCTCCATTGTATAAAAAAAAACTTAACTTTTAAAAATTAAACTGAAAAAATAATACGCAGTCTATTTCATTGACTGTACAAACAAAAACGGATTAGCCGTAAGTAGGAATGCAAACAAATAAGTATACGATAAACAGAATTAAATAAAATGTAACAATAATCTCTTATCTGTATGAGGCACGGGAACGGGCGAACGGCACTAAGCAATAGGTAAGGTACACACAACCACTGTTGACCGCGGCTCGAATCGGACTCCTGTGTATATCTTAAAAAATACATGAAAACTGTTTGCCTGGATCGGATAGCAGACCCTTGCAAGTGGTTAGTATAGTTAGTGGTTAGCGAACGCAAAATAATATTCGAGCTTAGCAAAATTTGCTCAGATTTATTTATCACCTCCCGGTAACAGTTTATGTGGTAAGCAGGGAAGGTATAATTTATGTGGAAAGGTGCAACCGTTTGCTATCAAAAAATTCTTAAAAAAATGTTTTCATTCATCATAACTTAACACTAATAGATTTTAAATATTAAATATGCTGATTTTTTGTTAAAATAAATAGTTTTGTCAGTAATATTGTGCATTTTTTTTCATAGTTTGTGTAATGTATCGTAAAGCTTCTGCCTTGTAGAGACAGATGGCGGTAACATCAGCTATCGGTAGAATCCGCTAGATGGCAAGCCGTAGTGCTTGAGTTCTCCGACAGGAGGTCAGGACAGCTCAGAGGCTGTGTTTTTAATGTTCACACAGCAGAACCATTTTAGCCAGCTCTTCGTTAGGTTGACTAACGTAGTCTCAAACTGTATACGCGAAGTGTAAATAAAACCAGATAAAGAACCAGACTCTTTTATTGTACAAAGTAATCTCCATCCAAGGGAGTTGGAGAATCTGACGGTGTCTGCAAATTAGCAGAACATTACAGTTTGGTATTCGGTATTCGGCCGAATAGTTCACAATATTCACGATAACCGAATAGTTAAAAAAAAAATAATATTCGAGGCATTCGCCGAATATTCGTGGCATCTCTCTCTCTCTGGCATGTATTAATCATTCAGAATTTAATTTGTGGATACCACCTGGCGGAATTTACTGTAAGGAATATACATATATGTAAATAGGGGTTTAATTATTATTATTGCTGGGAACACGAGGCAGATTCTGCTACGAAAAATGTTTAAAGTTATTATTGTACAGGGTGCGGCAGCATAACTTCCTTTTTTCAAAACTTAATAAAACCTGTTGAATGGATCAGAAAATTTTTGTTTGTTTTTTATAATGTAGGCACATACCTAAAGTTTTTTTTTACTTAGTTTTTGAGCATCAAATCAGGTAGGTGACGTCCCCCATTCTCCATACACTGAGTAAACTGATTTCTGACGTTTGTCATGACTCTTGCCAGCATATCAAGGCGTTATCCTGGCAATTTCTTCTGGCGTCTTCAAATCTTGTAGGGTGCTTGGATGGTTCACAAAACACGGGATTTCAAAAAACCCCATGGAAAAAAAATCACAAGTCGGGAGAGCGGGCCAGCCACTCCAAATCGCTCCAAATATGATCACAAAACATCCGTTCGAAAAGTAGACCTCAACGCCAAACGCACGCTTCTCACTGTTCCAACGCATGATGGCAACTGTGTCAGGACAAAACTTTATAGTTCCGCCTCTCGAATGAGATCACTAGCGCTCCGCTACGACATCAACCGACTGAATGGCGCGCATTAAAAAAAGCAAGTTATGCTGCCGCACCCTGTATTTTTATTACAGAATTAGTTCTTTTCAAACCTGATGTAAGGAGAATATGGAAGCCAGAGGTTCTTGATGTGATACAGAACGAGTCTCAACTCTGCCGTGTAATTAGGAACTAAAATGAAAAATATTATGGCTTTAAAAAAATATGTTCATATTGACCAGTGATTCCCAAAGTGGTCCAGGTGGACCCCCGGGGGTCCACGGGAGACTCGACGGGGGTCCACGTAGACGTGATAAAAATAAATAGGGGTCCACAAGTTGCAACCTATTTTTTTCATTATATTATATTTTCTTTATTGATTTTGTTTTAACGTTTTTACAAGTACTGCGATACTTAACTTATAAACAAATAATGTAAAAGCCCATTAGGGCGTGTAGTAAATAAAAAAAAATTCTTCAAAATTCGCAAATTCAAATTTGTCTAAACTTGTTTGTCTTTTGTTATTTTTTATTAACTTATTATCCTGACGAAGAAAACATAGTTTTCGAAACATGTTGATATTGTTAATTAAATAGTGGTGTACACAAAGTTATTTGTTTTCATTAAAATAAATAAATAAATAAAATCATCGCAAACAATCTTCGCGTAATTTTCCCAATGAATGCTTTAGCGTCGAAAAAGTTATCTGTCAAGATGGCCGCCTCCTCGGGAAGATTTATTGTTTCCCGCCAAACTCCGGGCAACTTGCTTTTCGCTCCAACATGTTTGACCTTGGCCCGATGAGCCCAGGTTGGGGTGAGGGAGGGGAGCGCGGCACCACCTAGAGCAGCACGTGTATCCTAATTTCTGCGTCGCTTTTCACATAGGAAAAGCCCATCCCTATCTATCCAGCGAAACTAAAACACGACCCTAAACCCACGACACCTAGCGGAAAGCAGTAGCATTAACGAGCTTCGTTATGCTATCAAAGTTGTTTTGAATGTTTATTCCTTTTGTAGTGCGGATTCGCTACGAGAAAGTCATCATTCAGGTCAAGAGCCAATGAGCGTTGGGCGTCTGCCGCGCCACGTGGCGGTCAATTTTTATGCTCCATCATCCGGATAATCTTCCCTTTTATTCGATACAATAATTTTATCCGGTCTAACGGTATTTCAAGAGCAATTTTTGAAATGATGTAACGGAATGAGATCTAAAAAAATAATACCCTATGAGGAGGTATATGCTTAATAATATATCGGTTCCTGCCTCCTTACTAATAAATAAATTTTACACATCTGTTAGACTACCATTCACCCTATATCAGTGGTTTTTCAATTCAATTCATTTTTTATTCTTTTAAAAACATTACAAAATTTTACATTTAATTCGTTTTTAAAATACATTTGTAACAGTGGTAGATACAAACTATACAAGCATTAATAGAGCTTGCCTTTTAAAAGCAGCTTCACTAACGCTAAATATGTCGATATCCGAATTAATTCTGTTTAACAGCAAAATTGCTCTCCCGACCGGCATGACCATTTGCAAGTTAGTCCTGCAGGCCGGAAGATAGAACAGTCTATGCTGTCGGTGGCGAAGATACCCATCGGGAACGTAGAAATGAATGCTCTCCATGACAGCTGAGTTTTCAAACCATCCGCGGATCAATCTGAAGAAATGCATAGCAATGTGTGTACATCCCTTCTGACCCGTAGATGGTTCATTCCGAGCATACCCAAAAGAAAGTCGGTAGGATAGAGCCACGTTTTCACCCTGTAGTATGCGTCCCCTACAAAGGGGTACGCGAAGCAAAAATTGGGGGTACGCAATATAGGACGCATGTTGTATCACTGGTTACAATGCCCGAAGTCGTTTTACACTCCGCATAAAATTGCATTATTTGTATTTGTGTGACTTGATTGTTAAATTCATGTAATAATGAGAGTAAAAAATTACAAATGAAACATGTCTTTCATTACACGTGTACACAAGGTAGATAGAGAATACGGGGTACAACACATTTGTAAGAGTAAAAGTAATTTGTAAGAGTCACAAGTAAGAGTCAAAAAAGGTTGACAACTGCTGCCCTACGTTATTCGTTGTTTGTCAGTTGTGAGAATTTAAAACGTTTATTAGTAAGGTCCGTAATGTACAGAAAAGGATGACATAAAGAGAACAATTACTATTGTTCATAGATTGATTTACAAATAAAAAAAATTGAGTACTTTATGAACGTAAACTAAGATATAAATTTGTGCATTAAATCAGGAAGACAAGAGATAAGTCATATGAAAATAAATTTGGTGAAATTATTAAAAACAGAAAATTTTATGTTAAATTTGAACTGTAAAAAAAAAAACATTACCAAAAAGCTTGTAATTAGTATATCAAAAGTTACACATGTAAAAAATACAATCATTGCAAAGGCTGACAAAGGAAATTCTATTATTATTTTGGATAAATTTGACACTATCAAAAAGACTTCGGATTTTTTAAAGGGTGATTGATGACTTTAAAATAGTAAATAAAAATACCATTATTCACTTATTTCAAAACAAGAAATTAGCCATAACAAAATAAGATAAAAAATTACATAGTTTTAAAAAAAAAATCATAAACCCGGTCAAGCAATTAGGTCGGTAGTATCTAATTGTCATGCTTCCAAATAAATTAGCATCCATAAAAGGGTAGAGAGGTCTAGTATGGAGATTTATTTTTTGTAATATCGAATTCTGAAAACGCAGGAATTCTGTACATATTTTCTGTAGATTTTATTATAATTTTTATTTTATTTTATATTTAGTATTTTTCAAGATACCTAATAACAGTTAATCACCACTCATTACAATGTCTTTTGTCTACACGCACTTTACTTATTTGACTATTCTCATATTTGTTTATACTCATTGTATGTTTGACCTGGCGAAGTAACCATAGATTTTGAAACATTAAATAGTTGTGCATATAGAGTTATTAATTTTCATTAAATTAAAATGTAAAAAGCAGAACTAAACGGAATCTTCTGTTCTTGCATTCCATTTTAAAGTTTAAAAAATCCTTCGAACCTTCCTGAAGATGTTCCTAGCAATGTGAAAACGTTTCAGTCCCAAATAAATAAGAGGAATATGTAAGCCCCACAGCAATCGGAAGTCGCTCACCGGGTAGAAAGATCTTCTCATTTATGCTGTTCCATAGCTTCTACTTCCTTGATATCTATAGAGCTATAGAGCACGACACACCGAGTTATTGTTGGTGAAAGCACACACGTAAAATGTCAATGGTTATACAGCTGTCCAAGATGGAACGTAAAGATGAAGGAAAGTAATTTAAAATATAAAAACAAACATGTTTGGTAACCAGACCTTTACTATTTAGTAAACAGCCAGGTACCTACTTCCCATCCTTCGTATTACCCGTCTCATTTCCTACCCAACTCCATCTAGATATAGATAGGCAGATCACAACAAACCCAAATTAATTGGTATCAGCCGAGACTTGTGTGCGGTATTCGCATGCTAGAAAAATCTCTTTTGTCGTTCGTGGATCTTCACGCTACGTTCACTAGTCTTCGCTTGAAGGAATAAAGAATCTAAAGAGAGTTGTAGATGTGTCAGCCGTAGTATAGGTGGCCTTCAACGTCACCATGCCCTCTCGCCCCTCTCCACCCTCGGGCAGGGACCACCACCCTCAGGCAGTGGGGGTAATGGCAGACACGTGCCGAGGGCGGCTGGGACGGGGAACTACCCTGAATATAGAATGTAATCGACTATATTTAGTGACAGCTCCCAGAACTTTTGGCAATTCCTCGAATATCTCGTAATGTTGTATTTCTACCTTCATATTCACTACTTAATCATTGTTTTGTTTTCGCTTACCCCATACTTTATTTTCTCTTGAATATATACTGTAGTACCATGAACCATGTTGGTATTAATTATGTAGGTAATTTCTTTGTAACTTTTATGTTAAGCCCTGACTGTTGTTTTCAATGTAAATAAACAAATACAGATTTAGACCCGGTGTTAAAAATAACTTCCTCGTGGCTTCCGCGAAATTGTATGAGATATTCTCCGAAAGGCTGGAATCGTCGAGTTGCTTTCTTGTGGCGGATACTTTTTTGACTGATTTTGTTTGTTCGTGTGTAGGTACTGTATGAATCATGTTTGGTTTTTCCTCTTATTCTATATTCTAGGGGTTTTTCATATAATTATCTCTGTGATTCTTGGAAAACAAGGTAGATTATAGGGGAGAATTTGTTCTTTCATTTGTTCAAAGCTGTGTGAAAGCATTAAGATGCAATAAAATCACCAGTAGTCCTAAAAAAACCAATGAAGATTTGTAACAAAGTTAATTCTTCTGGCATAGTGTTTTCCTCAATAATGAAAACATTGATTAGGGTTCAAATGGTGAGTGAAATTAGACTGGTGTTGACAATATTACAGTGTCCTTGATGATGGATGCCAGCATTTTTCGTGTTAATTATGAACATTAAATCGAAATATTATTAATTTAACTGCAATTATGTGGATACTGTAACGTTTTCCGAAACGTTGGCTAAAGAAGAACAAAGAGCAACATGGTATAATAATCCGAAAATTAATCATGATAATGATTAGGCTGTTTCGTGCGTTTTGATATAAATGGTCCATGTATATCTAATTATTTATCCTCTTGGTCAAAGAACAAATTTAATTTTCTCCCAACATCTTGTGCGAATGTATCGATTGTATTATAACACCCACTGTAGTGGTAAGATTCCGGACATGTTTAGCGACATCCCTAAAAAATACTTTACAAAATTGCTTGAATCTCTTGTTGTAACTTGACGAAAATTTTGTTGTCTCTTTTTATTTATATGTATTGTTTACATATTGTTTGTTCACCGTTATCGGAAATTGGTAATTATTCTTTTTTTGTGTCCCTCTGCCCCCGTCTGTTGTGTACATCAATAAAATAAATAAATCTAGTTATTTTGGTATTGTAGCCTATATTTGGTATTTTACATACAAATGCTAATAAAGTAGATTGTTTTTACAGATGTTTAGCAAACAGAGAGTAATGTTTGATAAGGAAGACTATTGTATGTAAAAAAATGTAATGGAAATTATATATATAAATATATATTTTTTTTATTGAATATAATGGTACAGAGGTTACATGTTTTTATAAATTAAATAAAGTTTTTCTTTTAAAAATACATTAATTAATAAGTATTACACCTTTTTTTAGAGCAGAGCTCGAGTAAAAAAGGCGGAGAAAACGAATGTAAAGCACAATTTAACAAAGAAAAAAAATAGTAATTTTTTTTATGTGTAAAACAAAAGATAGGAATTAAACAGTGAAATAAGAAAAAAAGGTCATATATGTAAGTATACACATACACACACGTAGATATACACACATACCTACATATATGCACATACAAAATGTTATCGCCATGTGTACATATATAAAAACATATGCATATGTGTACACATACATATATAAAAATATACATATATGAATATAATAGAAATGAAGTTGAGGAGGTAACAAAAAAGAAAGGAGAAAAATAAAGAAAGAAAAAGGATATCCGTACACTACAATAGGGTATTTTCACAAACCAGGGATACCGCTAAAAACATGTGAAAGATTTAAAGATTATTTTTCTGATTATGATTATCGCATTAAAAATGTTTAATTTTAATATTTTCATTCATAATTATTGATTTCAAAATAGGCCTGACGGCTGAATTAGGTAAACGGCCCATGATTGGTTGACCGAATCATGACGTCACGCCCGTCAAAGTTCAGAGGTTTAACACCGTGTTACTAACAAATGTCTAAACATTCTCGACTTGTTCGCCGTTATTGACGGTTTTATTTCACTTTTAAGATGCTTGTGTTATATTCCTACAGTTTTATATAATATGGTCCATCTGTAATGACTGATAGTGGTTTTTTTATGGGTGTAATCCGACAACTTGCCTAAAATAGACGCTACAATGAGTAACAGTACTTTTGTAAGCCCTGAATTTCGGGGTTTTAAGGCGATATGGTAATAAAACTTTTCACAAACTCTCATATTGTATACTGGTATATATTTCAACATTTTAACAACATAAGCCTAAAATAGAGTCAATTCTAGCCCTTTTAAATTAAATTATAACAAAATAGAAAGTGTCAGTTCGCCAACTTCCCTGTCATAAGATGATCTTTTAAACTTTGGCTATTCTACAAGTAAATTTCCTTTTTTTAAGTAAATACCGCACAAAAGTCCCAACTGCTCCCAACCACCTGGAGCCAGTGAGAAGTGAGACAATGGCATCCCCAATTGGAGCATGTTGTGAAGCTGAAGGTAGTGGGGAGGAAAGAAGATGTTGAAGAGAAAGGTCGGGAAGTACCTGGCTATTCAGATCTAGTCACAAATCACGGCTAAAGCCATTTTTTATATAAATACCGCACAAGAGTCCCAATTGCTCCCGCCTGGAGCCAGTGAGACTATGGCATCCCCAATTGGGGTATGTTGTGAGGCTGAAGGTAGTGGGGAGGGGAAGAAGATGGGAAAGGGGAAGGTGGGAAGAACATGGCTATTCAGATCTGGTCACCAAACACGGCTAAAGCCATTTCAAGCAACGTTTCAATTGTGAACGGTGGTCTTACACAAGGGTGATACTGAAAATATTTTCCACTATGGAACGTGCCGCTAATAGTAATAATAATAATTGCAATCGGTAATATTTGCATGATTTATATAGCGCCGTTTTTGTGATTAATCACCTCAGGGGCGCTGTACAAACTTACAATATATTTCTTAAATCTAGAAAAACTACAAACTAGACAATCAATTAAAAACAACTTATGACTAAAAATTGCATCCACCGGTTCGTACTTAAATATATGTACAATGTCTCGACCAACGAACGCGATGATTTTTAAAAATGCTTACAGGACCATACTTACCTGGGAGGTCGCTTGAAATTAACACTTGTTTATTGTCTATTAAGAAACTTAGATAGAGTTTGTAATATACAACGTATTATTTTAAACGAATAAATTGGGAAATGCGACACAACTTACTCAAAGACCGGTCAGTGGCTGAGTTGGGACCACGTTTGGTTCCCACCCAGGCGTCGCGGGTTTGATTCCTCGGCCGGCTAAATGTTACATCACGACACAAGCAACATTTTCCTATTATGTGGTGGTAGTAGGAGATTTTCGCATTGTTAGATCATTCGTAACCCGGGAATGTTTGTTTTTCTTAAAAAAAATATATATATATATATATATTTATATATAAATTTACTTGTTCACGCCGAGATTGCTAGTCGAGAGCCTAACCCCTCGACCACAGAGGCCGTTATTATTGTGTAGATAACCATCTTACGACTGTATGCAAAGGTGTTTCCACGTTTAAATTATGAATATAAATAGTCAATAACTAAATGTTTTTTTATTGTAATGTTAAAATTCAAATTTGCAAAAAGCAGGCATGGGGGTTTCCATCGAAGCCAGAGTCAAGTTAGCTTCTCACAAAGCTTTACTATAGGGCACACAGATACACAGGTGCTGACCCTGTACAAATCGCAAATCTGCCCCACTGTTGAATTTGGCAGCCACCTCTGGTCTGGGACACCAAAATACTTGAAAAACCCTTTACTCAGAAATCAGAAACGGGCGGTCCGTTCGATAGATTTTCTTCTCTAACAAAAGGATTGCAATGTTTAGAGCACAGGCTTCAGGTGGGAATGGTGTCCTTATTCTACCGGTATTTCAATAGAAGGTGCTTCGAGGAACTAGCTTCATTGATCAATTCAAACACATCAAACGCACGCCCAACATTTGTACACGGTCAAATTAGTAAAGGTTTTTTGTCGCATTAGAAAGGATCTTAAACATCTTATTTTAGGTTTTTCTTATAGTATTTGTACGCATGTGTACCAAATTATATATGTTATTATTATACAATTATATATAGCAAGTGGGAAGATTATAACGATATAATTCGAGCTAACTGGAAGTCAATAAATAACACCAGCTACAACTTACGAACTAACTACAGTTACTTACCGCGGCGATAGCAAGATGTTCGGCGGGGGTGACGTCACAGAGTTATTCGGCGCGAAAACATCGTTTTGACCGCCTTTTAAAAAGGCGTATTTTAAAACGCTGTAGAAAATTTATCCGTCGTCATAAAAATAAAATAAAAATTCCGTTATCATCGTAATTTTTTACTTATTTTTTTTCAATAATAAAAAAAAAACTGTGAAAATACCCTATTGTGTTGAGAAGTATAGTATTATAAGATGTAGTCATAATAATGTGTTTTTATTGATTTTTTGAATTTTTTATAATTAGTTTCCAATCTTAGATTAACTGGTAATTGGTTAAACCATTTCACTCCAGTATATTTATAGAATTGTTGGGCTGTGGTAGTGTTACAACGTGGGACAGTCATAGAGCCAAGTATATTTGTTCTAATGCTGTTTGAAAAATGAGTAAGGTTCTCATTATTGAAGCAATCTTTGTGTATTTGTAAAATTGTAATTTTTTTATAAATAATGTGAAGTGAAGGTACTTTAAAATCTTGAAATAGTTTAATGGTGGGGTAATCATATGACTTTTTTTAAATTATTTTTATTATTGTTTTTTTAATGATTTCTAAAGGTAAAAGAGAATTATATATTACTATTTTATATATTACCTAACTATTTTTGGTAAAGTGTGAAAGAACCGCCGCAATTTTTCGTTAACGACTAACATTTCTTGTTGAATTCCTTCACAAATCGAACATTTTCCGGGGTACCAATTGTTAAATATTAAAAAAGATTGCCATATCGCAAAAATCATTACGTCTATTTTTTTCAAAATAAGATAATAACGAAAATAAATAAAAAAACGTAATTTTTTATTTTTCAATAAGATATACATCCCAGGTTTTGAATGGTTTGTACGGCAAGCAGGGTTTGTCTAACGGGTATGTGTTATTGCAAAATAAAAGACAGATGAACGAAAATAAAGGACGCGCACGCGCTATTCTTTTCATTTAGATATACATCCCAGGTTTTGAATGGTTTGTACGGCAAGCAGGGTTTGTCTAACGGGTATGTGTAATTATTCTAATACATTTTTATTATAAAAACCGATTTAAACTTCTCAATAATTAATTTCTGGGTGTTGTCTAAAAACGCCTTTTTATATACCTAACCTAGCCTCACCAGACCTAATCTAACCAAACCTAATATAACCTAACCTTATTAATAGTACATTGATTTTAATTCGTATATCTTAAATATGCTCAATTATTTATTTATTCAGAACATGAAAATTGCACCATATTAGTACTTTCATACGAAAATTGCATTATACTGGTACCTTCCTCGAATATATGTGATTATTGCGATATGGCAATCTTTTTAAATATTTATCGATTGGTACCCCTGGAAATCGCTGGAAATCATTCAGTTTGCGAAAAAAGTAACATGAAATGTCAGCCGTAACGAGAAATTACATACAAATTTTTTTTTATGAAATGTAAATTTAAAATGCATATTTTTCCACCTGCCGCGATTGAAACCGATGTCTTTTGTGGTAACTAAGTTTAAAAGTAGTGTACTTTTAAAAATCTGTGCCTATTAAAAAAGCGGCGGGTCTTTCACAAATTAATCTATTTTTTTATAGCTAAGCAATAAGACAAGCTTGAAGCAAGGGGGCGGATTTGGAATTTTAGAGACCCAAGGACATTATAAAACATAAAATTGAAATAATCAAAAGACTTAACGATCACTTATAACAACGAATGATAACTTTCAATTTACTAACAAACGGATTACAATTTTTGGGGCACAGCTCAGGCGTCAAGTGGGTGTATGCTGTCCTTGTTCTATGGGTTTTCAATGGAAGATGTTATGAAGGATTAGCAGTGCTTCGGCAGTCGGAACATTTTCTATAGGCGATTGACATTTGTCACATTCGGTCTCAAACGACTGGTCCTAGTTCTAGTTTAAGGTTTCGGCTGTGGAATGATTTGCCGGCCAAATCGTTTCTTCCATCCCACAACATGGATCTCTCCAAGACCCCTGTTCATTTCTTCCTCTCCTCAAAAAGCCCATCCACATCCAACATCTCCAAAATTGGCTTAGGACCTAAGAGAAAGTATTATCCTCAAGGCCTTTGTGTGTGTTTGTCTGTTTTTGTTTTAAATAAATTACACGGCACTTATGATTAACTAAATAGTATTGTTTAAAAATTAATTTGGCAATTTTATAAGCTGTGACGTCACACCCGTCATGCAATAAATTTGATGCATTTTTCAAAATATTTTTTTTATTTTAACTACCTACCTATCAAAACTAATTTTTAAAAAAAATTGATCCTGTCTTTGTTACCAAGTCGATATGAAAGAGAGTCGATTAAATCTGTAATCGCTACGGGGTGATTTTCAGCTGTTTATTTATATAAGGTGTAGTATTTATGATGCATCGACACCGACTCAAAAAGTTTTCAACCCTTTAGTTGCCGAATAAAATGGAAAATCGAAATGCTTAGATCGAAAAAAAAGTATCCTTTGGTTCTCAATGTAATGAAGATTCATCCGTTTCCCACTTATACCATGAATTTCCGGATATCGTGTGTAATAGGTAGGTACATATAATATTATTTTGAACCTCTTTTTTGACTGTAATATAACATTAGCATCCTCCTGTTGAAAGGCATCTAGAGAATCAAAAATACATTTGAAATCGCGATAGCTATTTATATTTCATACTACAATACCACATTCGGTTGCGATGAATGTAGGTACTAGTGACCGACCGAAGGTTCGGTTTCGGTTTCGGCAAGTTTTGGCAAAAAAATCTAGTTTTGGCTTCAGTTTCGGTTTCGGCAGAAAAACTGCTGAACAATATTAGAATAGATTAATTAGCGTGCAATATTAGACTTTTTAATTACGAATACTAAAGTTAATTAGTAATCTAAAAATAATATTTCTTTGTTTTTTATTTTAGTGCTGATTTTTTAATTAAATTGTTGAGACTGACTAATTTATCATAAGAACGGTATTTGCCTTTCTTTTCTTTCTTTGTTTGAGTCTGATAATAAATTACTAGTTATTAATTAGGTAATCATACTTTACTAACTGCAATTAAAAAATCTCAATAAATGTTAAATTTAGTCTTAAGAATGTTGTGATTGTAAACGCAATTAAAATTAAAAATTTCAATTAATGAGGTCCTTCCTTTATAATGTAAGTGTTGATTATTGACAAATTTTTGTTCCAAGAATTAGTTACCATCTTTGTTAATTTTTATAATTTTTGTTTGTTTTATGGCAGTAATATCAAAAAAACAAATAATTATATTTTCACATTTCAATTATTGTTTTTTATTCCATTTAGCACGTGTAATAAGAATGTTGTGATTGTAAACGCAATGAAAATTAAAATACTCAATTAATGAGTTCCTTCCTTTTTAATGTAAGTGTTTATTACTGACAAATTTTTGTTCCAAGAAAAAGTTAACTGTTTTGTTAATTTTTGTTTGTTTTATAGCAGTAATATAAATATATATTTTTGACACGCTTCAATTATTGTTTTATTTCATTTAACACGTGTTAACTATATGTATAAGAATAAAAAAGCCAAATTTCAGATTAAAATAGATTTTTAACATGTCTAAAAAAGTTTCGTTTCGGTTTCGGTTTCGGCCGAAACTGAGACAGATACCGAAGAATCGGTTTTGGTTTCGGTTTCGGTAGAAAGTCCTGTTTTGGTCGGACACTAGTAGGTACTTCACAACATTCCTCTTTCCCATTTTCTTCTCTCATACAAAGTTCCTCAGATAAACAATGTCATAATCGCACCGTCTTCGAGCAGTTCTAACTTTGGTTAAAATTCCACAATTTGTTTAAACAAATGTCTTAACAATGTCTAATAAATAAAGACAGAATGTTTCACATTTATATATTTTGCTCCTTACTATAGCAGATCAATAAAACAATAACCCTTTATACTTGTCTAGAAAATGCGGGTGTTATTTAATATCAATACAGAAAAGTCGTTCAAAGTTTCTCGGCGCCGATAAACATTTTTCCGATGGATAGTTCAGATCAGTGATTCTCAAGGTGAGCGGTAAACTCCCCTCCTCCCCCTCTGGATTTTCAAGAGGCCCGGGCGGTAGTGACCTCATTGTGCCCGAGCCGCACGAGGCTAGTATTTCAAGCCAGGACATTACATAAAATAGAAAATTATGTGTCCGCATTAATTTGGCTTTAGGGGAAATATAAGCACCCAGGATGCAATTGCTAAACAAACATCAACAATAATGGAAAAGTTAGGTAATGGAGATAAGTTTCTTTCAATCTTCATTGACCTCCATAAGGCATTTGACAGCATATTTCATTCCAAATTCATCAAAAAGCTATAAAGCAAATTGGAATAACCTATCAGGGTTCAAAAGTTATCTGAAAGAGATTTATTGTATAATTCTTCATTTTAAATTTCAATTTGAAAGTTTTATAAAATATATATGGTTTTTATTTATGTATGTTCATCAATAATAGTTGCATTATTATTCTCACAAATCAAGTCAAATCACTGTATTAAAGTGATTTGACTTGATTTGCCCTATTGAATTTACTAATTTATTGCGAGATGGTAATTGGTAATGAATGTGTGTTGTGCGTTTTGTGGAATATCTGAACGAAAGCTAATTGTCAGGGAAGATCAAAAATACTAAGCAAATAGCAAGTAAGTAGTAATAGCAAGTAAATAGTAAGTAAATACTACGCGAAAAGTAAGTAAATAATTGGTTAGTAGACAATGAGTAAACAGTAAGTAACACAAGTCAATCCATACTTAATATTATAAATGCGAAACTGCTCGAGTTTGTTTATGACCTTTTCACGCATAACACAATATAAAGCCTTTAATAATTCTTTCACCAATATAAAGCTAAATTATATGCGCAGACTACAGGTTGTATATGATGGTAAGCTCTGGCGTTATGAAATTATAAATATTAATATATTATATTTGTTATACGTTTTCTGTCGCTAACAAAAGCGAGTTTATGCTAACGTCAGAAAAAAATCTTTTCCATAGAAACAATGTTTATATATTTTTGGGCTCTATGCTGGTAGGTACTCAGTCTACTGGTCAGCTACTACTGCAGAAAATTCAAATATTAGAATTCGTTTTTTTTTTTGGACAAGCGAATAAATGTCAGATGAGAGTTCCTATATTAAAAATATAATTCGTAACGATTATAAAGACTGAATGATAAATAGAGTATTTTTTTTATTATATTAACGAACTTCCAAATATTTAAATAAAAATAAACATCCGAAATGTTTGTAAGCGCATAAATTCCGAACGAATGAACAAAATTGGATAAGTAATTCTTTTTTTCTTTGAGCTATAGCATTATGAAATTTAGGTGGTAGGCGAGATGTTTGAAAACTGAATGTAAGGGAATGAATATATGGAATGCGGGAGGGGATGGGGGGGTTGGGGGGGAGATAATTGATAAGTGCAAGCGCTACAGTAATTTCCCGTAATACCATGCGAGCGAAGCCGCGGGGAAAAGCTAGTAGCAAATAAATAGTAAGTCAACAACAAATAAATAATAAGTAAATAGTTTGTGAAAAGTTTGTCAGTAAACAATAAGTAAATGGTAAGAAACAGCAAGTCGATAACAAGTAAATAGTACGTGAAAAGGAAGTAAATAGTTGGTTAGTGAACAATAAGTAAATAGTAAGATACATTAAGTAAAAGTAATAAATAACAAGTAAATAGTAAGTCAATAACAAGTTAATAGTAGGTGAAAAATAAGTAAATAATTGGATAGTAAACAATAAGTAAATAGTCAGAAACAATACTTCAATAACAAGTAAATAGTAAGTCAACACCAAGTAAATAATTTGTAATTTGTAAGTCAAAAATTAGTAAATAATTGGTTAGTAAACAATAAGTAAATAGTAAGAAACAATAATTCAATAGCAAGTAAATAGTAAGTCAACAACCAATAAATAGTACGTGAAAAGTAAGTAAATAATTGGTTAGTAAACTATAAGAAAATAGTAAGTACAAAGTAAGTAAGGGGCCATCCATAAATTACGTCACACCTTATGAGGGAGGGGGGAGTATAGAAGTGTGACGTCACATGTAAAAATCTGATTTTGATTACTTTTAGATGTAAAATTGCAAAATATGTGACGTCACACAAAGGGGGAGGAGGTTCTCAAAAATGTGACGACGTGTGACAGGGACGGGGGGGGGGGGGTTCAAAATATCATGAAATTCGTGTGACGTAATTTATGGATGGCCTCTAAATGCTAAAAAAATTACTACCTTAGTAATTACCTTCGTAGATTAAGTAAAAAGTAAATTAATATTAAGAAACTAGTAAGTCAAAAGCAAGAAAATGGTAATTAATTAGGAGTGAATGGAAAGTAAATAGTAAGTCAATAAATAGCAAGTAAATAGTAACAAAATAATTCGTACATTGTAAGTATATAGTAAGTAAAAAGTAAGTCAATAGTGAGTAAAAAATAACTAAATAGTAATTACCCAGAAAGCACTTAAATAAGCTCGCATTAATGAACGTATACGAATACTTGTGTTAGTGAATGGTTAATAATCACCACATTTTTATTTTTTTTAATGCGAATGCAAAAGACTTAAGACTGTGAACCTCACTGAATTAATCAATGACGAAGATAATAATTTCCGATAAAAATAGAGAGGACCTGGACTCGAGTCCCATTTCCGACCGCTACGTCTATTATTTTCTCTGTCTGTCATAATATTTTCATTGGGCGTTGTTTATATTAAATATTATTATTACATATGTTATAACGAGGGTTAAGCTTAAGGCGGCGCTATTCGGCTGAAAAAGAAGAAGAAGGAGAGATGTGTAATTACGAATGTTGGACAGAGCGCGCTAATATTTTTTTAGTGATGAAATCGCAACGGAAATGGCGAAAAAGTTTAATAAAACATGACTCGTTTAAAATAGAGCAAAAATCTCGTGAAAGACAAATATAACTTGTAAAATAATAGAAATAGACTTGTTTTAAATAATTTTCGGAGCATACTTTGCGATTTTTTTCTATCGAGGGAATTTCATATATTTTGCGTTTCGGCGTGGAACGTATCTAGATATTATCTTCAAAAATTACATATATTTTTTTAAGAGCTTAAAAACTTCAAATGTTTAAAGGAGATACGTAAGAAATCAGTCGAAATTCGAATAGTGGACCCTTAAATACTAATGAAATTGAATATTACAGAGGTGGATTGCCTGGGGAGTAGCTTCTGAACCTTCGATGGTTTTAGGAATGTGTTTGATTTGAATTTTAATAATAATAAAAACAAATCCTATTCCAGTAAACCAGATCTGGCTCATGTTATTTAAGCTTGCGGCGTTAAATCTTATATTAGCAGTTCTAAGTAATTAAGAAAAACATATTTCGGAATTTTACAGATCAAATTGACGAAAAATATATAATATGCGATCAAGTGGGGTGAGGTTTGTCCAGGTCTTGGCGGCGAATGCGTTTACACATCTACTGCGTGGCGGGCCGAATCGGGAGAAACTGGTTGAGGGAGACTTAATCTAGCCGGACTCTCTCAACCGAGTGCCTTGCACCGTAGTGGGAAGGATGAATTCACACGTTCTCTCCTTCCTTCCCCTAAAAGACCCTCCACACAGCATCCCCAAAGACGACACAAGTTTTACCGTGATAATTTTTTGGATTATTATGCCGTGTTGCACTACCTTCTGCTTTAGACAGAATGGACCATTTACAAAAGGATCTCAGAACACTTGCGGGGGTGCAAACTCAGTCATGCGGGCAAATCGTCCGTCCATGCTGCGTGGCGGGCCGGATCGAGAGAGACTGGGTGAGGGAGGCTTTTTGACTTTTCCAACCGGACTCTCTCGACCCATCGCCTTACACTGCAGTTGGAGGGATGGGTTCATGAGTCCGTCACTCATATACACACTAACCCTCTGATCCTACCCATCCCTCATACCTTTTTTCCTTCTCAGAATTTTCTATCCTTCCCTTAAAAAGACTTTCCATACAGTCTTCCCGAAGATGACATAGGCTCTGAGGGAAATTATTTTACTCGGGGCCTCCGTTCATTAACAGAAACTTTGAAAAGGATTAACAGAAATTTGGAAAAAAACACCATGTACCTTGACCCTACATACGAGTATAACAAACCTACTCTGCACTCCAACAAATTTATACGCTCCGCACAATTAAGAGGAATATAAACGCTAGAAATATTTCGATTCTCATGCCTACAAAATTTAAAATCGCGCGTCGTATTTGCACGAGGCAAGTAAGCGAAAAAATGGTTTTTATTTATTTTGTGCACAATTTTATAAGAATGAAAAACGTTAGAACATACAAAAAAACTTCAAAAATAGTCTTAGCCATAAAGGGATATTTAAAAAAAATTGTTTCTTATATTATTACTTCATAGTTAAGTCATGAAAAAACATTTTTTAGTGGTTTACGCTTATATTTTTTGTTATGTAAATAATAATTTTATTGTAATTCCAATGCATAGAAAAACTAGTAGAAGCTTCAATTCATCAGTAACATATTTTTTCATGTTTATAATGTAAACCGATTCGTCGTAAAGATGAATCTAATTAGGATTTCACGTATAACTTCATCTTAACAAATGTACCTCTTTTAAATTAGTGATAAGTATAGTAAGAGTCTTTTTCTACGATTTAATTAGCGCTTAAGGTCCCCCGATCCCGTATTTACCGAATTAATTATCAACGAGTCAGTGTGAATTGATCCAAATTAATTCACCGCGTCACCTGATAATCCTGTTTATTATTAATTAATTATTATATTTGTGGCCTTGATTTAGTACTAACTAATAACCTCAAATAAGTTCGTATATTATTATGGTCATGGAACTATGATTATGATAGTATCTATTTATTTAATGATGGCACCAACTCACTTATTGGTGCACAACATTTTTAGCAAAAGGCCGCAATACGTATTTGGAGTGGGAACGCGAGAGGGGAAGGGGACGCGGGAGAGGAAGGGGAGGCGGAAGGGTAACGGGACAAATGGGAAAGGACACGCAGGGAGAAACATTTTTTTTATTAAATGGTATAGCGACGCATGCCGGGTACCAGCTAGTATTATTATGATTCTAAAAAGGGCACACATAAAGAATACATATCGAATGTAAGTGTTGTGAATAATTTAATTATTGATATAAAATAAAAACAAATTTATGCCAAAAATACAAGAGAGCATAAATTGTGTTCTTATCGTATTGTGACATAAACTTCCTAAATAATTTACCAAGCTTCAACCGAACTAAGTCACAGTTAGAATTAGAAACATGAAAGGTAAAAAGTGTGAGAAACAATAAAATTAACGTGACAGAGCCTACAAAAAACTCCTAACTGTAAAAACCAGCACTTTTCTAAGTAGTTTACACGTGGAGCCGTTATACTTTAGGAGAGCGCTGGTTCACAGTGCTAATAATTACGGGGGATACGTTGTACATTTAATAATTCGAACAGTTCATCAGATTTCTTAGTTAAAATTCAAGTTCCGTGAAAGTTCCATTCAAGATCTGTTTTTATTTCATCATGTGCCGGTTGTTTCGCAGTACTTGGATAATAACGGAACTTGAATAGGACTTTCACGGAACTTGAAAACTAATTTCTAAATTTGATGAATTGAAACTCTGTGAAACATCCTGTTCTCAGTTTTCTGGGACTGAAATTGAATACAAAACCAAAATAGATCATGTGGAAGCGTAACCCTGAAAGAATATTATGTGAGTATTCTATAATTTGTAATGGTTCGCTACGTAACCCAAGTGGTTCGCTACGTTTGGTGATTTAGCAGGGGTGCCCGGGTTCATGGGGTGAGGTTTGTCTAGGTCTTGAAGGTGGATGACCAGGACACACTTAACCCCAGATTCCTACCCACCCCTTATACCCTTTTCCTTCCCAGAACTCTCCTTTCCTTTAAAAAACCGTCCACACAGCATCCCCAAAGATGACATAGGCCCTGAGGGAAATTATTTTCCTCAGGGTCTCCTGTGTGGAGCTCATGTAAAAAAAATATTATATTAAAATTATGTACTGTAGCAACGCCTAATTGGGATTGTGCTCCTTGGTGCATGTATAACGTAAACACATTTCCAACGGTGATTTCATTGTGAAACAATAATTATTTGTCTTGCTTACGCCAGCTTATTGTTTTGCTATCGGATGTAGTTCGAATTTTAATAATTGAAAACATAAATATAGAACAACATTGTTCGAATTTTAATAATTGAAAACATAAATATAGAACAACAATGTTCGAATTTTAATAATTGAAAACATAAATATAGAACAACATTGTTCGAATTTGAATAATCTAAAAGTTTTAACAGTTATTCGAAAAGTTTTACAGTGCGTTCTTTACATTAAAAATTATCCCTTTTCAACGGAATGTTATTTCCTGAAATCAAACAACAACTGCAATGCTCTGACCGCGATACCTAATGGATACATTTATGATCATTGCATTATGTTACAGATGTCGGGTTAATAATACTTTCATCGTTGGGCTGCGTCCTACTTGCATCCGCGCTCACAAATCGCATCGCCCACTAAGGCTATTCTCAGACACGTGTCCGCAACTCTACACGTGTTGTTTGCTGGTGTGCAGAGCGTAGTGGTGGTGCTGACCTCAATGCGCCAACGGCTGCGGCTATTGCCGTCGTTTGGATTGCAAAACCATCCAAAGTTATTACAGTCAACAACTTTACTGATGATAAAGAGAAACTTCCGCTCATAGCACTGTCATTACCCTCTTGATGAAACGTGGCAATTTCTGAGACTTGGTACATAGGTAAACGTGATTAGCAATTTATTAGTGTTACCCAAAAAATCTACATTTACCCCCTACTTATAATCGCCTTGTAAATAATATTACGCGACGCGTATTAAAATAGTTAAAAACTTGACTAGAAATGTTATACAACGGCCATAAATCGGGCGTTACTCATTTAAGGCAGTATTGTAGTCTAGAACAAAAAAAAATTTCCAAAGTTTAAATATTCAAAATTATCTCCTTAAAAGGATTTTACGAAATTCGCATTATTCTAAAAGTTATAACCATTTTAATGTCGCGGTTTAGGCGGAATCTAACCAGAATCTAAATAGAGCAAAACTTAGAGTTTACCGGCCAACCACCGTGCGAGAAAACCTTCTATAATATCGGCTTTTTAAAAGCGGCAATTTAAAAAATTTGATTTATTTGTCCGATTTCGTCATTTCAAATTAACAATTTATTGACATTGATTTGTTTTCAGTTTATTTCTATAACTAATTGTTCGTGATTATATTTAAACAAATTATTTAAATTATATTTGCAAAAACTGTAAATAATATTAGAAAATTAAAAATTAATGTTTTTAACTAGAGTTTAAAAAATATTTATGGTTTAATGACAAGTTAACGCAGTGCAAGGGAATATATTATTATATCAAGAAGGTTTTGGCGGGCTTTTCAAAAGCAACAGTCTCATGATTTGATTTATCATTTCAATTTCAACGTTTTAAATTAACACTTCTTTAACATTAATTTGATTAAGGTTTATTTTTTTAAAAAATGCTTATAATTATTGACGTGATAACGTCTTATAAATCGATGAACGCCGGCTGCACTCACGAAAAAGCATGACTCATTGTCACGTTCCGCCTGAGCCGAGCGTGCAAACGAGAGCGCGGAACAAGTGTTCGGCCTAAGCGTTCGGCTTGTGACGCATCTATCTCTCCTCAAGTCCATCGTTATTTTATGACGTTATCACGTAAAATTATCGTCCGTAAACCGACTTTACAGACAACCAATTTTTTTACGACATCTTTAAAAATAATAAATAAATAGGACGTAATTTGGAAAAGTTCAGAAATTCAAGAGAAATTATTATTAATAACAGTGTTATACTATATACAACAAAACAAACAACTGTATTTGTTTGGATAAGCATTCATCTAATTTTTGTCAGCTTCTATACATTTAGTAAGGTTTTCGCATACGCGGTTGTTTATCAACTGTACAAAATATTCACAACGTTTTCAAGTGAGGCTAACGGCTTATCTCTTTAAAGGTGTTTTATAATCTAGTACAATATAAAATTAATGTTCTTATTCCTAATCTACTACTTTTACATCTTACATTGTATATTTTTTTAATGTTGTGCACATTTAAATGTTCGTTGTCTTAAAAAAAATAAACATGTAAAAGCCCAGCTGGGCGTGAAAAATCAGACAAATAAATAAATTATTCCATGGAACAGTTACCCGGACGGTGAGACGGCAGTTGGATTCTTAAAATTTATTTTGTTAAGGCGCGGTATACCCACTCAAAAAGAAGAAGATGGGGAGCTATGTAAATATGAATGTTAGAGAGAGCGCGCTAATGTTAAAATCGATAATATTTAAGCGAAAATTGTGAAAATGTTTAATAAAACACGACTCGTTTAAAATAGAGCAAAAATCTCATGGAAATTGTCTAAAACAGCATTTAAAAAAATACTGTGAATTTTTTCATACTTATAACTTGTAAAATATCTGAAACAAACGTGTTTATAATACTTTTGGGCATACTTTGCGATTTTTTCCTACCAAGGGAATTTCATATAATTAGCGTTTCGGCGTGGGGAATGTATAGATATTATCTTCAAGAGTAACATTTTTTGAAGTGCTTAAGGTACGTATATAATAAATCGGGTACGCCGCGGCTATTCGGCTGAAAAAGAAGAAGATGGAGAGATGTGTAATTTCGAATCTTGGACAGAGCGCGCTAATATTTTAAGTGATGAAATCGCATCGAAAATGGCGAAAAAGCTTAATAAAACATGACTCGTTTAAAATAAAGCAAAAATAATTTTCGGAGCATACTTTGCGATTTTTTCTATCGAGGGAATTTCATATAATTTGCGTTTCGGCGTGGAACATCTCTAGATATTATCTTCCAAAATAACATATATTTTTTTAAGAGCTTAAAAAGTTCAAATGTTTAAGGGAGATATGTAAGAAATCGGTCGAAATTCGAATAGTGGACCCTAAGAGAAACCCGGTCGCCGAAAAATTTGTACAATAGGTATTTTACCAAATGATTGCTCTCACTGTCGCTCTTACTCCACCAAATACTGGGCGAACGCGACAACTACATCTCAGGCTGATTATACCTAAATGAAAACATCAAAATCGAGGTTTTGTATTCCCCATTTTCCTCCTCCAAAACTGGACAGATTTATAAGATTTTTTTACTAACTGTATTCGAAGAAAATATTTAATATCTGTTTTGATTGTTTTCAAAAACCTTGTCTAATTTGCATACTGAATGTCTGTTGATGGCATTTAAACCAGTCAATTTTAACGATTTTTGAAGGGTCTGTTTGAAGTAGCTCTGTTGACATATTTTTTTATAAAAAACATCGTTTTCTTTAAAAAGCGTAAATGTACGCAGATATTATACAACAATCCTTAAATGTTTCAAATTGTTAACGTAACAAATTCAATACACACTGCTCGTAACTACTTGCATAGTACCTACTTACTCTTTTTATATATGTAATAGTTGTGTATCTTTTATTTTTACAATAACAATAACTAAATTACGTACACTTATGATAGCAGAAGGAAAACTTTAAATTACATTTACAATTGCAGAAAATTAACTATTTTTATATTAAAAGCTAAAAAATGTTTGACACCACTGCCACCAGTATGTTTCTAGTACTTGAGATGCTCTGGAATCGTGTTTTGAGTAGTATTGTGACAATAATTATTGAATCGTTCACGGTAAGCTTGAGCCCAAATACGAATCTGCTTGTTGAACTCCTTTGTACAACTTACTAATTGAATACTTATAGCTACTTGTATTGTGTCTGGTTATGTCTTTCATGCTCAGTTTATTATTTATTTACTGTATACTTGTTATGATGCAACTTACCAACTAACCAACTTACGTAAAAGCCTTCAAGGCGTAAATAAATAATTAAATATACTTATCAAAAAAAGCAAAACGTACCGACACGCTAATATTCGATATCTGTATTATATCAAAACGTATTTGCAGTGGTGTCAAAATTCAGAAAGGAAATTGAGGAATTCGTTTGTATAGACAAACGCCGCCCGGTTTCCTCTTAATTTTGCAAACATTTTGTTAGTTTTTCCGAGAATCTGAATCCGCTAAAAAATCATACGCAGCTAAAAACACACGAAATGTCTGTATTTGATGAAAATGTAAAATGTAAATATTTCAGCGAATTAGATTTCGCTGCATCATAGGAAAAAGGTGCGATGACCGCATCTTTCTTATGAGAATATTAGAGAAAATTACTTATAATATTCTGCTGATACCAAGTTAAAACGTTTTTTCGAATCACAACTTTGATCCAACATTAGTAGATAGTTTTTCTCCAAAGAGGTCGCACGAGAAAACCGACAGCGCCTGACGCAAGAGAATAGAGCGCAGAACTCTTTTATTCTCTTTTGCAATAAGCGGCTTCACACAATGGCTCATAAATTTGGCCGCGTTTGTTATAAATGCCGACTTATCTATTCCCAATGCTGAGTTGCATTCAGAGTATTCTCGGAACAGGACAATTCGATAATAATAATAGATTATAGAGTTGCGAAACTCGCCGAACGTTGACCCGAGTCGGTCCGAGCCCATGCGGGAGAACCCAAACCCGAGGCGAGGCCGTCCCCCCTCCCCCTACTTCACCACTTCGTCGACAATTTTCCTCCCGCTCGCTCCATACTTCCCCCCTCGAGTCGACCCGTGGAACTAACCTACCCCAACCTCGTGCCGCACAATCGTGTCGAATGACACAACATGTTGCCTACATCAAACACGCATACTTAGCCGGGATCCCCACCACTCCTCCGGGGAGGAGCGGGGTTAGCGGGGACGCACGCCGAGTTTCGCGAGCTGAACCAACACCTAATTTTCAGCCACAGTTGTTCCGACGACTGCGAAAGCCGGACGTGCCAGCGTGGAAACTCCGTGAAAGCATATCCGTACATAATATTATCACAACATTATTAAAATTTCATCTGTAACCGCCGGCAATCACATATTTTGCGGCTGAAGTCCGAAACAACAAGTTTTGTGTTATTCATTTCTAAAATAAAATAAAATCTATCTAAAAATAATAATACTTCATCGTGAGTTAAGTTTCATTGTAACTGTTTACAATAATAAAAACTTTTTTGCTGTCTGTGGATTAATAAACGACAGGAAAATGTGTGAGGATCGTGCTCTTCGAATGAGAAAAGGTAATTGTCTTTTTAAATATGTTTACATTTTACTTCACGAACAAATTATAACAATTCTTGCACATTTTAAGAGGGTTCAATGCCAAAAGATTTTTCTAATGTTCATTAAGTAATTGTGTTAACAAGTTATTTTTTCTTTCTTATTATAATGCGTTCAGAGATTCTTTCGAATTACGTGGAAATTCGTCTGTGTCGATTTTTAAAAAATACGTAGGGATAAATTTTGTAAATAATAATTGAAATGGCATGATATTATCAAAAATAATATCCAACCAGCTTTTTACGCCAATAACAAATTAAAAAAAATATTTATTAAATAACAAGGACAAAGGTGTTTTTTGAAACAAATCTGGGGTTTATAAAATAATTTGAAATGATTGTAACTTTTTTTATATTGGGAAGACTTCTTGAAATTTTAACATAAGAGTTAAGGAACATCTAAGATGCTGAAATAATAATAATTATTCAGAATTTGCCAACCACATTTTAAAACTAGTCATTTTTTGATATTAGTAAAGGTTTAAAAATTTTACACACTAACTCAACGGGTATACAATTAGATAGCTTAGAAATTTTAGAAATTAGGAAAAGTGTTAATAGTAAATTAAATATTATAAATAACCAAAGGTTTTTAAAAAATAGCCATTTTTTAAATTTATTTTCGTATGAATACTTATATTTATAATAATTTATTTTGTTATTTAGACTTCATGTTTTGTTTCAAAAGATTTTTTATTATGTAAATGTAATTTTTTACCCATCCTAAGATAATGTTTATATTTTATTTTATATAATTGTTTTTTATGATATTTTAAGTAATTAATCACCTCTCCTTTCTAATATTTTGTCTATGTTCTTATTTGTCTATACTTGTTTGTCTTTTGTTATTTTTATTAACTTATTATCCTGACGAAGAAAACATAGTTTTTAAAACATGTCGATATTGTTAATTAAATAGTGGTGTACACAAAGTTATTTGTTTTCATTTATCATCAAAGATGAGTTATTCAAGGGAAATTTATTATGATACCAAAAATAATTGTATCAGTTTTTTTATATGGCATTGCCAGAGTTTCATATTTCAGCACACTTTTTCGATAACTACTCAAAATAGTAGTAGGATTGTCAACAGTAGACTTGAGTCCAAAAAAATATGTTTATAATTACTTTTTTTTTTTTAAACTAGAGTAACCAAGATGTCCTCTGAAATCATAAGCTTTGTTAGGAGATACTTACTAAAGGGCGTATTTTGAGATCACTGCAGTATGGAAAATAGTTTGTTAATGAGATTCCAATATTATACGAATCATTATTACTTATTCTTATTGTAATAGAGATTAAAAGAGAAAAAATATTATTTTACAAAGTATGATAAAATTAATATCTTTTGAATTTGGGGTAACAAAAAACTCTTGAACAGTGAGCTGTTGTGGCTTCATAAAATGTGCACAACTTTTAGGTACAAAGTTTTAGGTAGATAGTCCATTCCGTCAGAGTTTTTGTGCTGTGTACATACAAAAATTGTCCACATCTTTTAAAATGTCCATCACTCAAAATTTGTTCTTCAATACATAATCATTATTATGTATTGAATTCATTTTTGCATGAATTACTACATTTAATTATTCATTTTATGCACATTTAATCATATTTATTAATCAACAAATTATTTGGGTCAGCGCATAAAAACACCCCGGTGTTTTCTCTGATATTCTCTGATATTCTACCGTTAAATTATTGTTATTAATTCAAAATCAACTTATAATTTTGCATAGCTTTTAAACGTACAAACGTTATTGAATATTATAATCTTGCAGGAAAATTTAACCTTCTACATTCATATACTTATTGCGAAATAAAACTTTATAATTTCAAGTTATTGTTTCTGGTTGAATAAATATCATGCTCTTAAAAATACGTGGGATACTAATAGGTCTAATATTTAATAGTTCATTTTAGCATTAGGAAAGAACTAACCACGATGCACGGTCGTGGACGAGAACGAATAAATTAAAATTGTTTGTATTTTTTTTAAACATTTGTCAAATGCTTCCATAAAAATAATAGTGTAAAATCGTAGTAAAAGCTAAAACCGCAATTTTAAGATTGTATCTTTTATAGCATTCTATTTAAGTTGTATAAAAACGTGAAATTTTATTTTCTTTTTCGCATGTTCAAATAAGTAGGAACAGCTGACAAAGATTCAAATGAAATAAAACCTATGTTTGTATGTACTAAAAGTAATAGTTACCTGATGAGGTAAGCATTGCTTATGAAACATGTAGATTTTTTAAAGAATGAAAGTGGTTAAAACAAAGTATTTATTAATTTTGAATTACTTTTCAAATGCACATAAATGTAATGAGAAATAACAATGTTAACAAAAATTTGCAAACACATAAAAATAATAAACCTATATGCAAAATTCTAATTTTGAGATCAGTGGGTATTCATATTGCAATGAATAAATATTTTTTCACTTTTATGCCTTTTTAATTTTTAATAAAAATGTGGGTTACACAGCTTTACATTACCACCATGAGTTATATTTTTAGTATGAATTTTGATGAAAATGCCATTTGAACAACAGTGGCGCCCTCCTATGTTTTCTACTCTTATTTGACCAATTGTATGGCGTCAAAGTGCTCTAACTACAGTTTTATAATGGCCTTGTAAGCTACAACAGCTGTCACAATAATAAAAAACAAAAATACTTGCAGAACTTAATAATAACATTAATTTATTTAATTTAAATTTAAAACAAAATTAATTGAAAAAAAACTGTCCGGTTATGTCTTTTTCAGGTAGTCATACGAAAAGGCTCGCGGGCCGTACGAAATTGGTTACGTTTTGTTCACCAAAAATCAAATGTTTAAATTCTTTATTTGAACATAAATTGAGATGCGATAATAATCCTCTGGACTTGCAATATCAACATTACTTGGATTTCGTGGTTTTTGATTACTTGTAGGTCGTGATTTTTGATTACTTGTAGTTCGTGGTTTTTGATTACTTGTAGGTCGTGATTTTTGATTACTTGTAGTTCGTGGTTTTTGATTACTCGTAGTTCGTGGTTTTTGATTACTTGTAGTTCGTGATTATTATTTGTTGTTCGTGGTTTTTGATTACTTGTAGTTCGTGGTTTTTGATTACTTGGCACTGCCAAAAACCAGCTGCGTTCTAGGTGAAAACCTGAATTGTAGCTGAGCAAATGACCTTTTCATCAATAGAATCAATGATAAAAGAACAAATGTGTAATATTGTAAAGTATTGTTATTGTATTGTATTATTTTTTCCTTGGAGGAAAAATATCTTATTACAGCTCAGCCACGGTGATGGGAATTGCATTTCATTTTCTTTGTACGTTTGAGGGAGATGTATGATAATGATTGTATGATTCCTTCGGGGATGCAGACATACGTTCCCCGTTTGTCTCATTTTCGATTGTTGGTTTTTAGTGTGAAAGGAAAAGCAGAGCATTATAAATTATTTAGTAAGAAAGAGCTACGACAGCTCCGAACAAAATAAAAATCATCAAACGTTTTTGAATTTCTGGAATTCACTTACACTTCAATATTATCCTTTTAACTATATTCCATTCTTAAATTGATTCTTAGATTTTAAAAAGAAAGACAAACATTCCCGGGTTACGAATAACCCAACAATATTTGAAAATCTCCTACTACCATCACAGTAAGCCGAAAATATTGCTTGTGTTATGATGGAGGATTTAGCCAGCCGAGGAACGACTAGTATAGTATTGTAGCTACTGAGAGTACGGAGACAACACGGTGCGGTGTGTGAGAGAGAAGTAAGAAAATTATTACTTTTTTTCCTTTGGATGAAACAGACCTACGTACTATTTGTATCTCATATTTCGAAAGAGCTGCAGCATTATTGTGATAAAGAACGAATGTTTATTGCCTTTTTTATGCTATCTCGGTACCGTGATCGTGAATCGTCACGGCAATGATAAAAGCGGTTAATAATGTATTTGCAGAAGTCACACAACGTACCTAGTGATAGCGAAAATTGACGACTAATAGAATGATTATATTTTATTAATTAAGCACCAAACAGATATTTCAACCAAAATTAAATAATTAAATAAAAATCAAATTACAAATACTTTTGCAATGGAATATCTTTTCCTTTCCCTTCAATTGCCTTGGAAATAGAGTAATTTTATTTATTCATTAAATTCTATTACTCACAAATGGATTGTTAACAGTCCGTTAAATTAATTATAAAATGTATGTTTATGTAGGAATACAAAGTAACTGATTATTTATAACGGAAGAGGTGAATCCTCCGTAATTTGCCAACGAAAGGTCCTTGAATAATAAATAGAGTTACGTCTTCTCATTGTGTGAGCATCCGCCATTCCCATATAGAGCTAAAATCTAATCAAAACTTCAGACATGATGCAATGAAAATTAGATCCCTTAGACATATTTTAGATGCTTTTAAAGTACTGATCAAGTGTTTTTATGATTAGTCTTTTTATAAGTACAGAAAAAAAAAGCATCAGGCCTGTGTAATCTGCAAGTTACGTACGCCTTTTCGGTTATGGTTTTATTGTATAATGGGTTATGGTTTTACTATGAAACACAAAATTTATGTAATAGTAAAACATTTAAACGTTCCTGAGTTTCGCAAAATAAAATTAAGCATGATTTTTGGAGATGGATTTTAAACCTTATCGCTATCTACATAAGGAATGTTATTGTTAGCGGCCTGATTCCGAATTTTTCATGAAGTGGTACATAATTTTAATAATGTTATACTACACCACACGAGAGCATAAAATACCATTTAAAATTAGCTAATGCTTAAACTTTTGATTTTGATCTGTTCACACTGTGCATTAGGGGTCGTCCATCAAACACGTGATGTTTTTTAGTAAATATTTAACACCCTCCCCCCCTGGTGATAAGTGGTGAGGTTTTAGACTACCCCCTCACCTACCAAAAATCATTGTGTATTTTTTTAGTACAAAGTATATTGAAATTTTCATTACATTATCTTTAAATACAGGTGTAATACAAAAGGTCTTTATACAGATCTCCTAGTTTAGACATTGTTCCATTGTTTTAAGGCAAAACATACGCGGCAACAATTTACGCATGTATTCGGCATCAAAATCACAGACTTACTGGTGACTGGTGAGCCGAGTGGTTGTCGCAACGCGCGGGGAAATCGTTGCATGACAACGGTGGGTCAAAGCCACGCGCCGCTGTTTGGTTTAGAAATCGTGCGTTCAACGAAAAATAAATACACGTGATATCTCATTATATCCCCCCCCCCCCCCTCCTTGTGATATTTCGTGATTTTTTTCCGAACCCCTCCCCCCCTTTCGAGCCTCACACGTGATTAATGGCCCCTTATGAATGCTGCCGACGCATTAGTCTAGGGACATTTATACTAATAATCAACCATTTTTGAAAAACTTGCATGTTCGACAAACTTCATGATTGTGTCTCTGATAAATAAGTAACGGTAAACTAAAGTTTGCTACTGTGCAAAGATTTATCTCTTGTTGCAGCGCGTTGCTCCGTTTACAATGGGAGCTTTTGTTATGTCTTATTTCTTAATAATTTAAAATTTAAAGGATAATAATATTTCAAAGCTGTAGTTATGGAAAAAATTTATTAAGATGAAAATAGTTGCGTTAAGCTAGAAATTTTCGTCAAAATTTATGTAAATCTCTTCACAGCAGAGATCACCGTTCGAAAAATTCCAATGCCGCATGCAAACAGTTCGTTTTATTTAAGCTAGTCTCGCACAAGAGCTATTATCTCCCATAATGGACGAGGGCTTGGTCTATTTCACTATAAAGCTTGCTATATATTTCCCATATCCGCCATACAATGGGAATGCGCGAAGAATGAAAAAGATGGAAAAAAGTTTAAATAAATAGATTGAGATATCAGATCGAAAAAGTAGTTTTTTTGGGTTCTCCGTTGTATGATGTAGATCACTAGTTTCCCGCTCGTACTATGAGTTTCTAGACACCGTGTATATTAGTAAAATAACTATTCAATCTACGATTTAGCGCTATTGTTTCATGATAAGAAATGAGTCAATATAAAAGAAAAACTTGGCCTTTCCAAATTTTATTGTTCTTCTAGTATTACTCCTCCTATTTCTCTATCAATTGTTGGTCTCCCTAACATCTTTCCAATATTTCCTGTAGGTCTGCTATTTAGTAATTCTTATCTCTACTACGTTCTTCCTGGTTAACGTTTTGCCTGCTTGTCTCCAGTTTACAGAGTGATTTCAAATATATGTGATAAGAAGTAGAAACTAGATGAGTTTTGCTTCACATTAAATGAAGGGATATTTTCGACCGGTCAGTGGTTCAGTGGGCATCGCTTTTGGGTCCCACCCTGGGGTCCCGTGTTCGATTCCTCAGCTGGCTAAGTCCTCCATCACAACATAAGCAACATTTCGGCTTTCTGTGGTGGTAGTAGGAGATTTTCAAACATTGTTGGGTTATTCGTAACCCTGGAATGTTTGTCTTTCTTTAAAAAAAAAAAAAGTGCAACGCAAATATAATAAATCGTTAAAGGTATTGGAAGAAGGGCAACATAAAATTAGTGGTATAATATTGGTCTTGTTTTCGCGAAACTAATGCACCTACGTGTGATTCGGTGGAAGAGTTGCAATTCGCACAACTCTCAGTGAGTTCTCGAGGTGCTCGTCAGAAATATTTTATGTTCTAATTTTAATCATCGTGGGCTTCATCCTTGAAATAGTAGCTCTCGAAATGTTGGCAAAAAATAATGTTATAAATAAGGCGTGATTGCGGAGATATTTTCTCGGTTGTGATCAGTCTTACGAAATTCCGTAAATAGACTGAAGCCGAGACAGTTTCAATCAAAATTATCCTTTATGGGTCCCTATTACTTTTGACAGGTGAAGCAAATAGGTGGACATCTTTGTCGAACAAGTTGACATTTCAATATCGTTGTATATAACAACAAAATCAACGTATCTATCAATAATAATTCTTTTCTCAATTCAAATTTCCACCTGTTATTGTAGATAAGAACTTGAGTAAATAAATCAAAATGTACCATGCCCAAAATTCATCAAAATACTTAGGAACTACGAATTACGTTGAACCATTTAATGATAGGTCATTTTTTTGTCTTCTTCCTATATTCCTTTCGTAGTATTTTGAGTACCGCTCTTAAAGTGCAATGTCTAATTTGATATTTCTTTTGGTCTCAGGATGCAGTGCCAGATCTCTGCGTCTATCTCAGCTCCGCTTCAGGGCGAGGCTGCTGCAGCGCTTCCAGCAGGCGGTTCCCGCCCTTCCAGACTCGGACTCCTCGAATGATTCAGACCAGCTGCAAGTCAACTCTCCCGCACCGCCCCCGACAGCCGAGAGCCGAACTCTGGACCACATCACGAGGATTCCCTTCTCTGGAGACATCTGCGTGAAAGCGCAACCTAACTCACGCAGGGCCAGAAACGAGGGTCTGATTGATATCGCCATGAGGACTGTCTCCCTGATGAAGCGAAACCAGCAACTCCACATGAGATTGGCTATCCTCAAAGCAGAGACGCAAGAGTTTATCAAGTCTGTGATGAACAATCCAGAAAATAAAGTTAACTTCTCTACCGCCACAACCACAGAAACTGAATGCAGTCCATCTAAGAGCGAAGCATCGTCTTCCAGCAGCGAACAGAGTATGACATCAGATGATTCCACAAATGAGACTCAATAAATGAATAATGACACCATTACATCATTCGGTGCCAGTGTGTTAAACACCCAGTGAGGAAACAAAGCTCGTTATGCAGGTCTATGCCTTTGTGCATCACCTCCCTATATAAATCCTTGACACAACTGATGGCCAAGATGGCCACCGATCTTGATTAATTAGATACAAGTGGTATTATGTTGTAAAATCTTAATAGCTCTCGAGAGCTGTCTCACAACTGGGACTGAAAATAGAAGAAGTTCCATCTCTTTTGCATTTATCGTTTTCATTAATCATACATTTTTCTAGACAAGTTATATCGTCAACATTAAGGTTAAGTATCATCCATGTAAGATCTCGTTTTTTTCTAAGTTTAACTATTTAATTTAGTCATCGATATACCTAGCCTTTCAGCTTCTAAAGCCTTTATATTGTATAGTGATAATAAAATGCTTATATAGAGGATTTAACGCTGTTTTAGCCAAACTAGACTTAGAGGTAGGAATAGCTGGTAAAATGTGATTTACGATTTAATAGAATGAATGTTCAGATAATAACTTAATAAGCAATTATTGTATCACGGATTGAAAGAGTGTTGGATAAGATTTTTAGGCTATTTTAGCATTGTGTAAAACACATTAATTATCATTATTTATTTTTCTATTAATCTAAGCAATTTAATGTTATCGCGTTCTTTGTAATAGTAATAATTGTTACTCGTGAGACTAATAATAAATTAGGCCCGCTTGTTCAGTGCTCGAACTAGAAAGTCACACATCCTTGCTCCAGTTTACTCCAGTGTGCAAAGTTAGTGTACTTCATGTACTTAAACCACTGGGATGAACGGGCCTAGACATTAGTCATGCACGTGATTTTGTTAATGACAATCCCTCAATTCTCTTTATCATAATATTCTAAATAGATGTTGTATGTAATTCTGTGCGCTTATAATAAATAATTACTACTGTTCAGTGTTGTCTAAGTTACTAACACTGTAGAATATTGTGCTAAAAATGTATGTCATTTATAGTGAGCAAATCTTAAGCCTCGATTACATTTAGCGAGTTTACAAGCTACTATCAGGCGAATTCACTATCTGCTAGTAAACACTCTCAGTGTAATCATATTTACTAGCTAACTAGCAGATTTTACACTGAAGGAGTTTACTAGCAGATAGTGAATTCGCTGGCTAGTAGCTTGTAAACTAGCTCAATGTAATCGAGGCTTTACTTGCATCTTATCATGCTGCGTATATATTTGCGAACATAAGCGTGAGCCGATCCACGAATTACGTGTTTACCGTAATTTGTGGTTCGGCTCGGAAGTTCGCTTCGCATGTTTATACGCAGCCTTAAGCCTCGATTACATTTAGCGTGTTTACAAGCTACTAGCCGGCGAATTCACTATCTGCTAGTAAACTCGCTCAGTGTAATCATATTTACTAGCTAACTAACAGATTTTACATTGAACAAGTTTACTAGCAGATACTAGTGAATTTGCCTGCTAGTAGCTTGTAAACTCGCACAATGTAATCGAGGCTTTTAAATCTTGTGCAAATATGCCTTTCTATCTCGCTAGGTTTAACGATCATTTTACCATGTTAGCAATTTGATGTTTAAATTAATAAACAGAATGAAAATATGCACTGACTTTTCTTTAGAGATCAACTTGTCTTCCTAATTGTGATGTACTTTAATCCCTGTAATTGAGATTACTTGAAATGTGTTCGGGATAACTCTAAATGAGGTCGGAGTTCGTCGAGATTTGCTTTACTGAGAAGTTGCTTTATTTACATTATTGTAAGGTTAATAATGAATATTTAAATAAACCAGACGTCCGTACTACAGGAGGATCTAATTTTTCTGAAGCTGGGCATCCAAACTCTTATTTACTACTTGACTGACATCTGTTGAGACACCTAAAACTGCATATAACTAACTATACTAACGACGTCTGTTGAAGGATTTTTTTTTTACATTAACTCCACATAGGACACAAAATAATTTTCCTCACGGCCTATGTCATCTTTGAAGATGCTGTGTGGAGGGTGTTTTTGAGGAGCGGAAGGAGTGTACAGTAGTAGTACAGGAGTTGTAGGAGGGAGGTAACACAGAGGCCGGCAAATCATTCCTCAGCCGAGCTGTTGAACTCAAGAACGAGTCGTAGAAACGACCCGTTCTCATGTGACTAATGTCAACCGTCTACAAATGTTTGGTGTGTTTCTCGAGTATGCACCGGTGCCGAGGGGATCAATGACGCTAGTTCCTCGGAGCATCTTCCATTGTAATACCGGTAGAACAAGGACAGCATTCCCACCTGACGCCTGTGCTCTAAAGATTGCAATCCGTTTGTTGAGTTATGTTGAAACTACATGTCTAATCCTGTATTACAAAACACCTCAATTGGGTACGCCGTAGTTACGCTGGCTCCAGACGGGAGCAGTTGGGACTCTTGAGCGGTATTCACATAAAAAAGCGTGAGAAGACTGCGTGTGCACTTCACACTCGGTAGAAGTTAGACCTTCAAAACTAAAGTAGGCAGAGTAGGGAGGCTACTAAGCTCCGCACAAAGAGGAGACTGATTGCTCTTTCTCATTCTCTCACAGGCTAGTTGGGTAGTCAAAACATTTTATAAATAATTTATAAAAAAATGTATAATCTTGTACTAAATAAAGAATAAATAAATAAAATAAAATATCTCCTCAAGTGTGAATGTCCAAAATCCAAATGGTCCAAGCAACTGCATACCTACACCAGTTGCACTATAATTATGCAAGCATGGGGTCTGTAAGCTCCCCAGGCTCTCTGAGATCAAAGCTCAGAACTATATTATTGATTAATGAATCATTATGCAAGCATGGGGTCTGTAAGCTCCACAGGCTTTCTGAGATCAAAGCTCAAAACTATATTATTGATTTTTTTTTTTTTTTTTATTCTTCATTTTAATCACCCGCTAAACTGCCAAGGCGGTTTGTCAGCAGGTCAATTTGACAATATTAATAAAACACTAAAACATAAAATATTATAAGAAAACACAATAGCAAAATAGTTCCAGAAGAATAACTTTTAAGTACCTACAATACAAAAGCATAAAATATACAGACAGACAGATATAACACAGGTAAATTACTGATAGATTAAATTAATTATAGATAGTATTTATACATAATATTACAAACAATATCAGTACAAAAAGTTTTGACCCATTAGCCATTTTTTAATTTTTCTTTTGAGATCAGTGGGGCAATTGGATTCGATTTTGAAATTCATCGGCATCTTATTAAATATGGTGGTATATATTAATGAATCATTTTGAAAGCATGGGGTCTGTAAGCTCCCCAGGCTCTCTGAGATCAAAGCTCAAAAATATATTATTGATTGGTGAATCATTTTGCAATCATGGGGTCTGTAAGCCCCCCAGGCTCTCTGAGATCAAAGCTCAAAACTATATTATTGAATAATGAATCTAACTTTGTGCGAAACAAATATCACAAAAAAATTGCAGTCCGACACATTTTTCAATTAAATCGTTTCCACTAACCCATGGTTGGTTTCTGCAGCATCGGAGGCCTCCGGAATATTTCATCCACACTTGGATCAATTTACAAAATTTTCGCAGCTTGAACCTCGCACAATCTGTTGTCACAGTTTACACAACCGGAGGTAAATTCAGAAGGTATTCGCAAAAATTCAAAACCACAGAATGATATGAATTATTATTCACATTGTCACAATATATATATATATATATATATATATATATTAATGCACAGTTTTTGAAAAACTCACTTTTTTCGTAATTTAGGCAAAAGACGACCTTGCCGCCCCTTGAGTTTTACCCGTTTCGAGGTTCAGTTTCGCTCGAAAAACAGGGCTTTTTTTTTTCAGTCAGGGCCTCCCACGCCAAAATGACCTCTTCGCTCTTCGAGTTTGACCGACCTCAGAGACCACTATCGCAAGACAGGAAACTCACACGAATTAGATTTTATTATTAATATAATTCTTATTTTAGAAACGCCAAAAGTCAACGGAAAAAACTGATACAAAATCAGCGGCGATAACTGGAACCTCCGGCTGAATCTCTCATCGACGAAGAAATCGGCCTGGTTATATTTCCCGCCGACAGGTTCGCATTTGCAAAAAAGATAAGAAAACTACAGCCCCGTTTCCTTTACGCGAAACGAATTTGCTAGAAATTTATTCTTTTATTTTAATGGCGATGCTGCTAAAAAATGACATTTTATAGGTACGACACGCGGTACGAGATATCGTCGAAAAAGCGCGTTCTGGTGGAGATGTTTTTCAATAAATAGGAGGAATAGAAATTAAGGAAGCTTTTAAAATCGACAAATATGTCGGTCACCATTCAAAATGTTACACAATAGCGCGCGGAAAAATGATATTTTCTGACGTTTCGCAAAACTCGCATTTTTCTCGAGGGTGCATAATTTATCTGGCCAGTAGAACACCTAATTTTCTTACAAATAAATTCAGGTTGGGTAAATTTTCTCACACCTGGTAACACTGGATTCTGAAATTTTACAAATGGCGGTAGGGCAAAGCTCTCCGCCAACTAAAGATTTCAATCCAGAGACATCTAGCGGTGCGGAATATAAGTACGGATCGTTCACGCAATACAAAATCAAATGTCTGTCGAACACGCCTGTAGTTCTATTTCAATCCGTTCAAATCGGCAGGTTCGTCTGTATCGAAAGAAATTTGCTCAATTCACGAAAAAAGATCTCCGTATCGAGTGTTGCTAGGCGCTCGGTTTTGGAATGCCTATTTTGAGTAGGTAGGTACCTGCACATAACAATTCGGAATCATCAAATAAGAATTGCATATGTTTTTTTTTTGGAAATTTGTAATGAAATTATTTGAAGTTGAAAGGATAATTTCTTTTGTAATAATTTTTTGGGCTGTTATGCCGTGTTGCGCTACCTTCGTCTTTAGCCTAGATATTTAAGGGATTTATTTTTTTTAAATATTAAAGTTACATAACGCTTATTTTTGTATTTTGCTTCTTTATGATAATTATTCAACGTTAGAGGCGGGCATTGGCACTGCCGCTCAGGGAGCCATTCGTTGGATGAGCAACACCTCATAAAAATAGGTACACAATAATTTTGATAATTATATTTTTATAGGACCGTTTTTGTAAAAAATGACAAAAAGGGTGACGTACAATATTGAAAATCTACCAGGAGCTCATAATACGCAGGAGTAAAATATTACAGAGGGTACATTTATTTACTGGGCTACTCAGACCTCACTTTTCAAGTATTAGTTGAGATTGTTTTGGAAAAGTTTCACTTCTACCGCGTGTAAACTGCACTCGAATTTTTTTTGACAACGTACTCGGACACTATATATTCTGAACATTTCTAATAAAATGAGTAAATTTAAATAAAGATGGTCCATTTTTTTTTTGCGAAATGGTGTAGGTACCTTTTGAATACTGTACGGGAACTAATCGTTCGTACATTTTACATTTAATTTCAATGTGAAAACCGCACAAGAGTCCCAATTACTGCCGTCCGTAGTCAGTGCGACTATGGCGTCCCCAGTTGGGTTTAGTTTTAGTTTCTGAAAAATTCTGAATAATAAATTTTTATAGCGCCGTTTTTTGAAAAACTACGGTAAGCTGCACTCGAATTTTTTTTTACAACGTCCTACTCGGATACTATTTATTCTGAACATTTTTAATGAAATGAGTAAATTTAAATAAAGATCGTCCAATTTTTTTTTGCCAAATGTTGTAGGTACCTTTTGAATACTGTACGGGTTCATACATTTTAAATTAAATTTCAATGTGAATACCGCACAAGAGTCTCAACTACTGCCGTCTGGAGTCAGTGAGACTACGGCATCCCCAGTTGGGTTTAGTTTAAGTCTCTAAAATTTCTGAATAATACATTTTTATAGCGCCGTTTTTTGAAAAATTACTTTCAGTTATAAGTTCAAAAATTTCCGAGATCCAACAATTTTTTTTTTCCAAAATTAAAAAATTTCCAGAATCCAATAATTTTTTTTTCCAAAATTAAAAAATTTCCAGAAACCAAAAAATTTTTTTTTCACAATTAAAAAATTTCAAGAAACAGAAAATTTTTTTTTTCAAAATTCAAAAATTTCCGGAAACCAAAAAATTTTTTTTTCAAAATTAAAAAATTTCCAGAATCCGAAATTTTTTTTTTCCAAATTTAAAAAATTTCCAAAAACCAAAAATTTTTTTTTCAAAATTCAAAAATTTCCAGAAACCAAAAAAGTTTTTTTTCAAAATTTAAAAATTTCCAGAATCCAAATTTTTTTTTTCCAAAATTAAAAAATTTTCAGAATCCAAAAAAGTTTTTTTTTTCCAAAATTAAAAAATTTCCAAAACTCAAAAAATTTTTTTTTGAAAATTCAAAGATTTACAAAATCCAAATTTTTTTTTTTAAATTACACCCTACAGTACCCGAGATGGATATCAAATTACGCGTCTCGACCTACACAATCCAAAGGGCTGACTGAAAAAATTGAACGATAAAATCCGAGGACCCTTTTAGGCTCTATTGGTTTTTCTAATTTAAATTAAATGAAAAACTGAACGCCCTGAGTCGGGCGGCTGGATTGGTTCAGTACTGAATTGAGCGGTAAGCTCCTGGGCCGTTTTAAAAGTGTCGACGACCAATGTGGCACTGTGGGAAGAGTCTTTTCGACAGTAAACTATACGTTTCGGGTAACAAATTACGCGTATCGATCTGCACAGCCCAAATGGCGCAGTGAAAATTTGAGCAGGAAGCTACTTGGCCTGCTTTTGCGAGAAAAGGCCCGTACCGAACGCCTTGAACCGGGTGACCGAAGCGGCCAGAGAGCAGGCGTACGCAATTGGGCTGTCAACTATCTGTGCCCTTTGTAGACGGACACTCCTCGCTTTATCCACATTCAAATGACGTTTTTTTCTCTACCTATTTTATTTAACACACACTCTTCGCTTCATCCGCGTTCACACGTCAAATCGCGTAGTGTTTAACCCCTTGGTTGCCTCTGCAACAGGCAAAGCTAGTAACATATTATTCAAAACATTTTGAACTGCATTACGACAAGTGGGTGACATCTATGAATCTTGCAGTCGATAGTGATAATTAGCAGTTATTGGAACCACATTGTAGTGTTGCCAATAATTCAAAGAGGGCGCGCCAAACACCATCATTGTGATATGAATTAATTAATAATGATTATTTTTCAATAAGCAAACATATTATAATGCATAACCACCAGTTGAAATACTCAGTAGGACCGTTTACTGAACACAGCCACGCGGAGATCCATCTATTGGGAGTGTTAATACTTGGGTGTCATGTTGTGGAACGAGACTTCGCCAAATACCAATTGACTGACTAATACCCTGAAGAGTTATTCTCTTTCTTTTGTGAGAACCTCCTGTCAGATTTGTGTGATTTTCTACGGCTGTTATTTGCTTTTTCTGTCGGCCGATGTCAAAATTTCAGCTGTGAGCTGTCACGTATTTTAGTTTGGATCGTTTTAAACACGAATTCCTGCAAGTATGCATGATTATTTATTCATCTCTCAGCTGTAGAAAATCTCACAAATCTGACAGGATATCTCGCGGGAGAACGATCTCGTTCTCACAAAAGATAGAGAATAGCTCTTCTGGTGACTGATGACCTTCAGTAAATGAACTGGACTACTAATTACCGTCAAATGTGGAGCATGGGAGATGGAGTGCTTAAAAGGTACTGAAAAACAGGGAGGTATTATGAAGAAATTGTTTCTCCCTGAGTGTCTTTTCTCATTCGTCCTTCACCCCTCCTTCCCCTCCCCTCTCACGTCTCCTTCCCCTCACGCTTTCCCGAATATTATTAGATTTTTAAATAAAAATTAAATTCAATTCAATTCTGTCATGCACCGAACACCGTACGTACACCGAAAGCAAACATTTGGTAAAAAATCATTTACTTAAGAGGAAAATGCAGCCTTGTTCAATGCAACTATGTAAAAAAAGGATACGCGAGGTGAACTTCAAAACAAATAGAATTTAATTTCATCAGTTAGAACAAAATAGAATACGTTATCATTTTTTATTGATTATTCGAAGTTTTTATTGACATAATGCCCCGTAGCCTACCGGTAACATGCCATTATCAAGGTACTAGTGGGACGCGAATACTTTTAAATACCGACTATCGATATTTCGTAATATTAGCCTCTTTAAAATATACATAATATATATTACTTCTTTTGAAATTTGTTAAGTTTTGATTCAAATGCAAATTTACATACATCATATCTTTGTAAAATTTAGAAACAATCAAATCAAGGAACCAATCTCAGTATTAGAAATTATCAAGAAAAAACTCACAGCTTTTTTCGTTATTTGTTTTTGTGGTGTTATGCAGTGTTGCGCTACCTCCTTCTATAGCCAACGTTTCGGACAGCGTTACAGTGTCCATCATCAGGGCAGATGTGATGGACACTGTAACGCTGTCTGTAGAAGGAGGTAGCGCAACACGGCATAACACCACAAAAACAAATAACGAAAATACTTTTGGCCGTGAAATTCTAAAAACATAACTGCACACGGCCGCAGATTCCATCAGTGTTGCCAACTCTGAAATTCTAAAAACATAACTGCACACGGCCGCAGATTCCATCAGTGTTGCCAACTCTGAAATTCTAAAAACATAACTGCACACGGCCGCAGATTCCATCAGTGTTGCCAACTCTGAAATTCTAAAAACATAACTGCACACGGCCGCAGATTCCATCAGTGTTGCCAACTCTGAAATTCTAAAAACATAACTGCACACGGCCGCAGATTCCATCAGTGTTGCCAACTCTGAAATTCTAAAAACATAACTGCACACGGCCGCAGATTCCATCAGTGTTGCCAACTCTGAAATTCTAAAAACATAACTGCACACGGCCGCAGATTCCATCAGTGTTGCCAACTCTGAAATTCTAAAAACATAACTGCACACGGCCGCAGATTCCATCAGTGTTGCCAACTCTGAATCTCCGTTCCCGCTAAATCAATACTTATATTTACATAATAAAATAATAATTTATAATTATTTTAATAATAATGTATTATTATTATGGTAATATTATTATATTTTTTTATTATAAAGAGGAAAGATTTGATTGTTTGTTTGTTTGTTTGCATTGAATAGGCTCCGAAACTACTGAACCGATTTTAAAAATTCTTTCACCAGTAGGAAGCTACATTATTAGCGAGTAACATAGGCTGTATATAATGGTAAGCTCTGGCGTTATGAAATTTGTTTAAATGAAAATGTGTGTATTTCATATATTTTTGCAGGAGGGAGGAAAGTTAGGGGGAAAGTGGGGTTCGTGGAGAGGGAAGAGACAAAGGAGGGGGAAGGCGGGGAAGGTGGAAGGGAACGGGAACGCACGGGAAAGGATAAGAAGGGAGAATCAATTTATTTCTTTGAAAGGCATAGCAACGCCAGGAACCAGCTAGTCGTAAATAAAATTACGTATTTTGTAACATTATTCGATTCCGCCAGAAAATCCGTCACGTGTATATTCCGATGGACACAAAAATCTCCCCTTTCGAGGCACTCCTCGGGGAAATCCGTCAACACAACAAATTGGCAACACTGGTTGAAATACAAGCGGCGGCCGCAATATTTACGTTCTAAAATATTTGACGTAGGCGCCAAAGTCGTTGTTATTTATTTTGTGCATAATTTTATAAGAATGAAAAAAAGTTAGAACATAGAAAACGTCAAAAGTAGTTTTAGCCATTAGGGATATTTAAAAAAAAAAAAAGTTTTATTACTTCATAGTTATATGATGAAAAAACATTTTTTTGTGGCTTATATTTTTTGTTAAGTAGATAATAATTTTATTGTAATTTTAATACGTAGAAAAAGTAGTTAAAGTTTCAATTTTTATATACCGTAGTATAATTTTTAATGTTCTTATGAACAAGTACATTATTGTATGTACATTATTGTACCTAAGCCGATTCGTCGTAAAGATTAATCTAAATAGTGATTTCAGGTATAGCTTCATCTTAAGCCTCACATAATACCCTAATTGCGGATGCCCTAGTCTCACTGGCTCCAGATGGTTGAAAGCAGATGAGACTCTTATGGGGTACTCAAATTCAATATAAATTAACGTAAGTAAACACTGAGAATCTCATTTTATGGATTTGCGCCCTTGAGATGATTTTTCATAAAAATGGCGCTTTATAATTAAGCCAAATATTATTGCACAACACAAAAACATATTGTGAGTATTTATTTATTTATTTACAAACAAATAGTCCGTTAACAATACAACAATACATGAATGAGAAACAAGGATGACAGTGAAAGTAGAAATGTACACTGACAATCAAAATGACTCAAATATGCACTTACAACCAAAAAGGATCAAATGTGCACCAAAAAAGAAAAAAGATAAGAAATTGCACTAACAACCAAAAGACTCAAATATGCAATTTCAACCAAAAATGATCTAACAATCAAAATGACTCAAATATGCACTTGCAACCAAAAAGGATCAAATGTGCACTAACAACGAAAAAAAGATGAAAATATGCATTAACGACCATAATGACTTAAATATGCAATAACGATCAAAAACGATCAAATTTGTACTATCAACGAAATAGGATAAAATATGCACTAACAACAAAAAAGCATCAAATATGCACTAACAACCAAAATGACTTAAATATGCGTTAACAACCAAAAATGATCAATTGTGCACTAACAACGAGAAAGGATCAAATATGCACTAACAAACAAAATGATTAAAATATGCAATAAAAAGCAAAAAGCATCAAACAACCACTAATAACCATAAAGGATAAAATATTCACTAACAACTAAAAAAAGCATCAAATATGCACTAAGCACCAAAATGACTCAGATACACAAATAAACGAAAAATGATCAAATGTGCACTAACGACTAAAAAATATCAAATATAAACTAATAATCAAAATGACTCAAATATGCAATAACAATCAAAAAACATCAAATAAGCAAAAACCAAAAAGGATAAAGAACGAAAAAGCACCAAAATGTTATGCAGAAGATGAAAATGCTTTTTAGAAAGAATTCAAAATTTCAGTGGGTTCGGTGCTATAGAGCCTGAGAAAACTGCTTCCGAAGTTTTCAACCCCAAGCCCTACAAAACGCCCGTAAAAATGACGACATTCAAAAAATTATTTTTAATGAAAATTATATGATTGATTCCTTTACAGCCCATGCTTTTAGTAAGAATCCAAATTTTCAGTAGCTTTGGTGCTACAGGGCCGGAGAAACTGCTTCTGAAGTTCGACCCCAAGCCTTACAAAATGCCGGTAAAATTATGATTTAAAAAAAATTCTATTTTTGAAATTTTTTGGATTGATTCGTGAACAACCTATACTTTTTAGTAAGCATCCAAAATTTCAGTCGGTTCGATTCCATAGGTCCTGGAAAAACTCCTTCTGAAGCTCGACCCCAAGCCTTAAAAAAAAACCGTAAATACGATGATTTTCAAAAAATTCTATTTTCGGACAATTTTTGATTGATTCGCGTACAGCCCATGCTATTTAGCAAGAACCCAAAATTTCAGTTGGTTCGGAGCATATAATTTGAGAAAAGGTATGTTATGTTCTTAAAAAAACACTATTTTTTATGCAATTTTTTTAATTGATTCCTGTACAGCCAATGTTTTTTAGAAAGTTTCCACAATTTTAGTGAGTTCGGTCATATAGGGCCTGAGAAAACGGCTTTTGAAGCTTACCCGCCCACCCTTACAAAACGCCCGTAGAGATGATAACTTTTCGAAAAATTGTAATTTGGAAGGTTTTGTGATTGATTCGTGAACAGCTAGCTCATGCTTTTAAGTAAGAATTCAAAATATCAGTCGATTCGGTGCCATACGGCCTGAGAAAACTGCTTCTTAAGTTTAACCCCAATTCTTACAAAACGCCCGTATTAGTGAGAATTTTTAAATTTTTTTTTTTATGAAAAGGTTTTGATTGATTCCTGTAAGGCCCATACTTTTGGTAGAAAATAAACTTTTCAGTTGGTTTGGTGCGGTAGGACCCGAGAAAACTGCTTCTGAAGTTTGACCCCAAGCATTACAAAATGCCCGTAAAATGATGATTTAAAAAAAAAAGTTTTTTGGAAGATTCTTTAATTGATTCGCGTTTTGTAAGGCTGATGATTTTCTAAAAATTTCTTTTTCTAGAACATTTTTTTTATCGATTCGTCTTCAGTCCATGCTTTTTGGTAGGAATTCAAAATTTAAGACGGTTCAGTGCCATACGGCCCGAGAAAACTGCTTCTTTGTCTTTTGGTCGTTTTGTTAAACTTGGGTTCGAACTTCAGAAGCAGTTTTCTCAGGCCCTATGGCACCAAACTGACTGAAAATTTGGATTCTTAATAAATGGCAAGGGTTGTTCACGAATCAATTAAAAAATCTTCCTGAAAAAGAATTTCTTTGAAAAATCGTCATTTTATGGGCGTTGTGTAAGACTTGAGGCCGAATTTCAGAAGCAGTTTTTTCAGGCCGTATGGCATCGAACTGACCGAGATTTTGGATTTTTACTAAATGGCAAGGGCTGTTCACGAAACAATCAAAAAATCTTCCACAAAAAGAATTTCTTTGAAAATCATCATTTTACGGGCGTTGTGTTAGGGTTGGGGTCGAGCTTCAGATGCAATTTTCGCAGGCCCTAAGGCACCGAACCCACTGAAATTTTGGATTCTTACTAAAATGGCAAGGGTTGTTCACGAATCAATCCAAAAATCTTCCAGAAAAAGAATTTCTTTGAAAAATCGTCATTTTATGGGCGTTGTGTAAGACTTGAGGCCGAATTTCAGAAGCAGTTTTTTCAGGCCGTATGGCATCGAACTGACCGAGATTTTGGATTTTTACTAAATGGCAAGGGCTGTTCACGAAACAATCAAAAAATCTTCCACAAAAAGAATTTCTTTGAAAATCATCATTTTACGGGCGTTGTGTTAGGGTTGGGGTCGAGCTTCAGATGCAGTTTTCGCAGGCCCAAGGCACCGAACCCACTGAAATTTTGGATTCTTACTAAAATGGCAAGGGTTGTTCACGAATCAATCCAAAAATCTTCCAGAAAAAGAATTTCTTTAAAAATCATCATTTTACGGGCGTTGTGCAAGGCTTGGGGTCGAACTTCAGAAACAGTTTTTTCAGGCCGTATGGCACCGAAACGCCTGAAATTTTGGATTCTTACTTAAAAGCATGGGCCTTACACAAATCAATGAAAAAAAATTCCAGAACAATAATTCTTTCGAATATCCTCTCTTTAATCGAACTGACTGAAATTTTGGATTCTTACTAAAATGGCAAGGGCTGTTTACGAAAAAAATCCAAAAATCTTCCACTAAAAGAATTTCTTTGTAAATCATCATTTTACGGGCGTTGTGTGAGGCTTGGGGTCGAACTTCAGAGGCAGTTTTTTCTGGCCGTATGGTACCGAACTGCCTCAACTCTTGGATTCTTACTTCAAAGCATGGGCTGTACTCAAATCAATCAAAATATTTTCCAGAAAAAGAATTTTTTTGCATATCCTCTCTTTTGGTCGTTTTGTTAGACTTAGGGTCGAGCTTCAGAAGCAGTTTTCGCAGGCCCTAAGGCACAGAAAAGACTGAAATTTTGGATTCTTAATAAATGACAAGGGCTGTTCACGAATCAATTAAAAAAATCTTCCACAAAAAGAATTTCTTTAAAATCATCATTTTACGGGCGTTGTGTAAGGATTATGGTCGAACTTCAGAGGCAGTTTTTTTTGGCCGTATGGCACCGAACCGCCTCATTTTTTGGATTCTTACTTAAAAGCATGGGCGGTACACAAATCTATCAAAATATTTTCCAGAAAAAGAATTTTTTTGGATATCCTCTCTTTTGGTCGTTTTGTTAGACTTGGGGTCGAGCTTCAGAAGCAGTTTTCGCAGGCTCTAAGGCATCGAACTGACTGAAAATTTGGATTCTTACTTAAAAGCATGGGTTGTACACAAATCATTGAAAAAATTCCAGAAAATCATCATTTTACGGGCGTTGTGTAAATCTTGGGGTCGAACTTCAGAAACAGTTTTTTCTGGCCATAAGGCACCGAACTGCCTCAACTTTTGGATTCTTACTTAAAAGCATGGGTTGTACACAAATCAATGAAAAAATTTTCCAGGAAAAGAATTTTTTGAATATCCTCTCTTTTCGTCGTTTTGTAAGGCTTGGGGTCGAGTTTCAGAAGCAGTTTTTTCTGGCCCTAAGGCATCGAACTGACCGAGATTTTGGATTTTTACTAAATGGCAAGGGCTGTTCACGAAACAATCAAAAAATCTTCCACAAAAAGAATTTCTTTGCAAATCATCATTTTACGGGCGTTGTGTGAGGCTTAGGGTCGAACTTCAGAGGCAGTTTTTTCTGGCCGTATGGCACCGAACCGCCTTAACTTTTGGATTCTTACTTAAAAGCATGGGCTGTACACAAATCAAAAACTGCTTCTGAAGAGAAGCAGTTTTCGCAAGCCCTTAGGCACTGAAATGACTGACATTTTGGATTCTTAACAAGGGTTTTTTTTTTTTTTTTTTTTTTTTTATTATTTCCAAATACAGATAAAATTGGCAATTTAAATAGGTAATCCCGCGAAGCTGCCACATGGCTGCTTGTCTGCAGGTTCTACCTCAATATACATCCATTACCATTTGAAATAAATAAAAAACATATTATAAAATTTAAAATTGTAAAGAAGAAAGCAAATAGAGACAATCAAATCCTAATGAACTGGTTGGTGCAACCTACTTTACAGTTAATGAAAATAAATACAGTAAAAAAAAAAAAAAAAAAACAATATTTTATGTTTACAAAGGCATACAATATTTAACAGATTTGTATCTATCATTCAAGAAAAAGGTAATATATTCTTAATAATTAGAAACCATTACATCATCTTTTTCATCTTTGAACATTTTTTTTACAGATATACTGATTTTTCACTCATAATCCACATCTTCACAATTTTTATATTTATACTCTCATTTTCCTCAATAACAAATCTATTTTTGAATCACGTTCACGAATCAATTAAAATAATCTTCCACAAAAAGAATTTCTTTGAAATCATTTTACGGTCGTTGTCTTAGGGTTGGGGTCGAGCTTCATAAGCAGTTTTTTCTGGCCCTAAGGCATCGAACTGACCGAGATTTTGGATTCTTACTAAATGGCAAGGGCTGTTCAAGAAACAATCCAAAAATATTCCACTAAAAGAATTTCTTTGAAAATCATCATTTTACGGGCGTTGTGTGAGGCTAAGGGTCGAACTTCAGAGGCAGTTTTTTCTGGCCGTATGAAACCAAACCGCCTCAACTTTTGGATTCTCACTTATAAGCATGGGCTGTACACAAATCAATGAAAAAATTTTCCAGAAAAATAATATTTTTGAATAGCCTCTCTTTTGGTCGTTTTGTTAGTCTTGGGTTCGAGCTTCAGAAGCAGTTTTCGCAGGCCCTAAGGCTCCGAATAGACTGAAATTTGGGATTCTTAATAATTGACAAGGGCTGTTCACGAATCAATTAAAAAAATCTTCCACAAAAAGAATTTCTTTGAAAATTATCATTTTACGGGCGTTGAGTAAAACTTGGGGTCGAACTTCAGAAGCAGTTTTTTCTGGCCGTATGGCACCGAACTGCCTCAACTTTTGGATTCTTACTTAAAAGCATGGGTTGTACACAAATCAATGAAAAAATTTTCCAGAAAAAAAATATTTTTGAATAGCCTCTCTTTTGGTCGTTTTGTTAGTCTTGGGTTCGAGCTTCAGAAGCAGTTTTCGCAGGCCCTAAGGCACCGAATAGACTGAAATTTTGGATTCTTAATAAATGACAAAAGCTGTTCACGAAACAATTAAAAAAATCTTCCACAAAAAGAATTTCTTTAAAATCATCATTTTACGTGGTTGTGTTAGGCTTTGGGTCGAACTTCAGAAGCAGTTATTTCTGGCCGTATGGCACCGAACCGCCTCAACTTTTGGATTCTTAATTAAAAGCATGGGCTGTATACAAATCAATCAAAATATTTTCCAGAAAAAGAATTTTTTTGGATATCCTCTCTTTTGGTCGTTTTGTTAGACTTGGTGTCGAGCTTCAGAAGCAGTTTCTTCTGGCCCTTAGGCATCGAACTGACCGAAATTTTGGATTCTTACTAAAATGGCAAGGGCTGTTCATGAAAAAATCCAAAAATCTTCCACAAAAAGAATTTTTTTGAAAATCATCATTTTACGGGCGTTGTGTGAGGCTTGGGGTCGAACTTCAGAAGCAGTTTTTTCTGGCCGTATGGCACCGAACCGCCTTAACTTTTGGATTCTTACTTAAAAGCATGGGCTGTACACAAATCAATGAAAAAAATTCCAGAAAAAGATTTTTTTTTAATATCCTCTCTTTTGGTGGTTTTGTTAGGCTTGGGGTCGAGCTTCAGAAGTTGTTTTCGCAAGCCTTAAGGCACTGAAATGACTGACATTTTGGATTCTTAATCAATGACAAGGGCTGTTCACGAATCAATTAAAAAAATCTTCCACAAATAGAATTTCTTCGAAATAATTTTACGGTCGTTGTCTTAGGGTTGGGGTCGAGCTTCAGAATCAGTTTTTTCTGGCCCTAAGGCATCGAACTGACCGAAATTTTGATTCTTACTAAATGGCAAGGGCTGTTCACGAATCAATTAAAAAAATCTTCACAAAAAGAATTTCTTTAAAATCATCATTTTACGGGCGTTGTGTAAGGATTGGGGTCGAACTTCAGGGGCAGTTTTTTCTGGCCGTATGGTACCGAACTGCCTCAACTCTTGGATTCTTTTTTAAAAGCATGGGCTGTACACAAATCAATCAAAATATTTTCCTTCAGCTTCAGAAGCAGTTGTCGCAGGCCCTATGGCACCGAAAAGGCTGAAATTTTGGATTCTTTATAAATGACAAGGGCTGTTCACGAATCAATTAAAAAAATCTTCCACAAAAAGAATTTCTTTGAAATCATAATTTTACTAGCGTTGTGTAAGGCTTGGGGTCGAACTTCAGAAGCAGTTTTTTCTGGCCGTTTGGCATCGAACCGCCTCAACTTATGGATTCTTACTTAAAAGCATGGGCTGTACACAAATCAATCAAAATATTTTCCAGAAAAAGAATTTTTTTGCATATCCTCTTTTTTGGTCGTTTTGTTAGACTTGGGGTCAAGCTTCAGAAACAGTTTTCGCAGGCCCTAAGGCACCAAATTGACTGAAATTTTGGAATCTTTATAAATGGCAAGGGCTGCTCTCGAATCAACTAAAAAAAATCTTCCACAAAAAGAATTTCTTTGAAATCATCATTTTACGTGCGTTGTGTTAGGCTTGGGGGTCGAGCCGCAGAAGCAGTTTTCGCAGGCCTCAAGGCACCGAACTTTATGAAATTTTAGATTCTTACTTAAAAGCATGGGTTGTACACAAATCAATGAAAAAATTTTCCAGACAAAGATTTTTTTTGAATATCCTCTCTTTTGGTCGTTTTGTAAGACTTGGGGTCGAACTTCAGAAGCAGTTTTTTCTGGCCCTAAGGCATCGAACTGACTGAAATTTTGGATTCTTACTAAATGGCAAGGGCTGTTCACGAATCAATTAAAAAAAATCTTCACAAAAAGAATTTCTTTGAAAATTATCATTTTACGTGCGTTGTGTAAGGCTTGGGGTCGAACTTCGTAAGTAGTTTTTTCTGGCCGTATGGCACCGAACCGCCTTAACTTTTGGATTCTTACTCAAAAGCATGGGCTGTACATAAATCAATGAAAAAAAATTCCAGAAAAAGATTTTTTTTTAATATCCTCTCTTTTGGTGGTTTTGTTAGGCTTGTGGTCGAGCTTCAGAAGCAGTTTTCGCAAGCCCTAAGGCACTGAAATGACTGACATTTTCGATTCTTAACAAATGACAAGGGCTGTTCACGAATCAATTAAAAAAATCTTCCACAAAAAGAATTTCTTTGAAATCATTTTAAGGTCGTTGTCTTAGGGTTGGGGTCGAGCTTCAGAAGCAGTTTTTTTTGGCCCTAAGGCATCGAACTGACCGAAATTTTGGATTCTTACTAAATGGCAAGGGCTGTTCACGAAACAATCCAAAAATCTTCCACAAAAAGAATTTCTTTGAAAATCATCATTTTACGGGCGTTGTGTGAGGCTTAGGGTCGAACTTCAGAGGCAGTTTTTTCTGGCCGTATGGCACCGAACCACCTCAACTTTTGGATTCTTACTTAAAAGCATGGGCTGTACACAAGTCAATCAAAATATTTTCCAGAAAAATAATATTTTTTGATATCCTCTCTTTTGGTCGTTTTGTTAGACTTGGGTTCGAGCTTCAGAAGCAGTTTTCGCAGGCCCTGAGTCAACTGAAATTTTGGATTTCAGAAAAAGTCAGCTTCATAGCACGAGATGGTCACGAATTAATCTAAAAATCTTCCGCAAAAAGAATTTCTTTGAAAATCATCATTTTACGGGCGTTTTGTAAGGCTTTGGGTGGGGAACTTCAGAAGCAGTTTTTTCTGGCCGTATTGCACCGAACCGCCTTAAATTTTTGATTCTTACTTAAAAGCATGGGCTGTACACAAATAAATGAAAAATTTTCCAGAAATTATTTTTTTTGAATTTCCTCTCTTTTGGTCGTTTTGTTAGACTTGGGGTCGAGCTTCAGAAGCAGTTTTCGCTGGCCCTAAGGCACCAAACTTACTGAAATTTTGGATTCTTAATAAATGACCAGGGCTGTTCACGAATCAATTAAAAAAATTTCCAAAAAGGAATTTCTTTGAAAATAATCATTTTACGTGCGATGTGTCAGGCTTGGGGTCGAGCTTCAGAAGCAGTCAATCATTCCAAAAATCTTCCACAAAAAGAATTTCTTTGAAAATCATCATTTTACAAGCGTTGTGTTAGGCTTGGGGTCGAGCTTTAGAAGCAGTTTTTTCTGGCCGTATGTCACCGAACCGCCTCAAATTTTGGATTCTTACTTAAAAGCATGGGCTGTACTCAAATCAATCAAAATATTTTCCAAAAAATATTTGCCCGTAAAATGATGATTTCAAATAAATTCTTTATTTGGACGACTTTTGGATTGATTCGTGAACAGCTCTTGCTATTTAGTAAGAATCCAAAATTTCTGTCGGTTCAGTGCCATACGGCCTGAGAAAATTGCTTCTGAAGTTCGACCGCAAATCTTACAAAACGCCCGTATAAGTGATGATTTTTCAAAAAAAAAAATTCGGACATTTACAAAAATACAAACTGATTCCGTACAGCCAATGCTTTTAAGTAAGAATCCAAAATAGAATTCGGTTCGGTGCTATAGGGCCTGAGAAATTTGCTTCTGAAGTTCGACCCAAGCCTTACAAAACGCCCGTAAAATGATGATTTTCAAAAAAATTCTTTTTCTGGAAGATTTTTGGATTGATTCGTGTACAGCTCATGGTTTTTAGTAAGAATCCAAAATTTCAGTCGGTTCCGTTCCAAAGGGCCTGAGATAACGGCTTTTTGAAGCTCTACCCTAAACCTTACAAAACGCCCATAAAGAATTGGGTATTATCAGTAATTGGGTTGTTATCAGTAATTGGGTAGAAACCCAATTACCAAAATTTAGAAAAATTGGTCACTGAATAAAAATATCTGATGATTTACATACAATGTAAATTTTACGAAGTAATCAAAATAAACTGTGTCGAGGCTCGCGGGCTGCAGTTTGGAAACCCTGTTCTAGGCCATCAATTCAATTATGAAGAGTGGGAAGGTGAAATAGCCAAATTTCAAAATAATAGGGAGGGTTGGAGTCGAGTTTAGAAACAAAAAATAAATGGAATTTTTTTTTTTTTTGAAAAGAAATAATAATTTAATAGATAATTAGACGCTAATAATATATTATTATCATATAACCTTCGACCAGATAGGTCCTTGTTGGTCGAAGCAAATAATATTTTTTTGTAATACTTCTGATTTGGAAGTATTTAAGCTGTCTTGCCCAGGCCTGCAAGTGTTCAAACAGAAAGACGCGGGTTTCGGCTTTTGGATTGCCGGCGCTCCGTATTACGTAATATAATTTACACAATATTTTAAGTGAATGTTAATTGCATATTTGACTACGTTCTATCCCTTTGACGGATTTAACATGTGTACTACATACTATTTGCCACAATCCGAGTGTTAGCTACAAAGTGTGTTTTTTCATGCTTTTCCACTATTTCTAATTGGAATCTGGTAAAATAACCACGCTGAAAACGCGAATTTTTACGCGAAATCGTCAATTTTCCAAAAAATACCTCTGTGAATTTTGTCATTTTCACGCAAATAACGCGAAATTCGCAATTTTTTCATTTTTCACTATATGTATATTCTGGTGTTGTGAGAAAGTAGATACATTCTAAATAGTTCTTGTTATGGTTTCGATAAGTTTGAATAGCCATAAAATGGAACGCAACACATTCAGTTTCGCGCAAGTCCTTTGGTAACCGTGAATCAGCAAAAAGTATGGTGGGATTAGTATATTTATGAGTATGGTCATATTATGGTGATTAGCCATATTATGAGATTCCTCTATTCTGAGATAGTGTTGTTCTGAATCGTTACAAAGGTGAGTTATGATGCTATGAATTATGATTTGAGGAAGTGTCTTTTATGAGAAATTTTATTCCCAAAACTCAGATGGTGAGTTCCCATATACCACCTGGCATGGAACCATTTTGGAGGTAGAATTATAAAGGTACTTGTGGGGAAATTACGGGGAATTTGTTATTTAGTTCTCCCCAATTTGGGGAATTTGATCATTTATTGCGGGTATTTTAGAACGTAAACATTGGCAACCCTGCAATACTTGTTTTTTATATTTTATTTTGACATTTAGGAGATGTACAAGTGTAGGTCCACGTCCTATCTTTTCCAATCATGTAATTTATCAAGTGGATCATGATCAGTGATTATCTAAACAGTTCAGTGATATCTAGCCTTCTTTCGTTATATTATTATATCTTGAAAACAAAATATTTGACATTGAATTGAAAATGCCTTCAAGAAAAATCTCATAGAATTACACTGCTTCTATTAGTATAACTTGAAGTAAGTCGTGTTAAAGTAATAAACAATGTATTTAATCTTCCTCTTTACATGTGCAAGCGTTTCTTTTGAGAACTTTAGTTCATAGTGTGTACCTCAACATTTCAATCAAGGATAATTGAATTTTCGGCCTTTGCGCAATGTGATGTCATTCTGTTTATTGAATTGTCCGTTATAACTATTGCAGCATGTCGTGGCTTAGCGATTTGGCAGGCAAGGCCGAGAATCTACTGAATAAAATCGACCAAAATGCCGCCGCTGTCATCCATGAAACGGAAAAGAAGATTCATCAAAGTTTTTCAACAGAATTGGACAATATAAACACACAACCCGGATCCTCGCCATCTTTCAACACGCCAATTTCTAATGTTTCTAAAACAGACTTGAACGATGATAGAAAGCAAAATATATTGAAAGGAAAATCTCTGAAAAGAAATGGCAAGAAATATGTTGAAGCCGGTGACACAGGTCCTAGGAAAATATCTGATTTGAAAGTTTCTCCAAGCCTAAGGACATCTAGGTCAGCAGGAAATTTCACAACAATAGTTGAGAAAGCACCTCAAAATAATTCTCATAAGAAAGGTTAGAAATTTTCTATTTAATTCTATCTTCAAAACTTATGCCGCACTTCAATGCCTTTTCAAAATTAATAGCATCCGATTTCAACTTACTGAACTTAAATTACTTTTTCTAGATGAGCCGGTTCTCCTAGATTTGGAGAATGGTACAGAGGAAGAAGAAGTGTTAAGCAGATCTGCTTTCCATCTGAATGGAGATGAAAATAGCTCCACTGCCTCACACAGCTCAGATCACTTTACTAACATGGAGAATGAGCTGCTGCGTAATGAAATATCCGTGGTCAATAATGAGGTGTCATTGCTGATAGCAAAAGCGAAGAATGCTGAAAAGGGTTTGTATTCTTTCGTTATTTGAATAACTTAAAAAATAGTTTTTTTAGGAGAGTACCATCTATTGACACTTGTGGTTCCTACTTGAAGTCAACTACAATTATTTCCGAGCACTGGTATCACTAAACTATCGTGCCGGTTGTCTGTTTGCTATTTTTGTGTATACAAATTTGCTAATGAAATTATGTATTATATTGCCACTACAAATTCATAACCACAAATATCAAATCGTCGTACAAATCAATTGCAACAATTGAAGTTCTTTCTGTGAAACTCCAACATATCGTAAGCTAGTCTGAGGTAGTCAAAAGGTGGCTTAACCTTTGATTAGTGAGTTATTTTTTTGACATTGTGAGAGTGAGTTATTTTTCAAGTTTTTCTTAATTTTGCAGTCGATTTAATTTATTATTATCTTGTTACCTTTTTTTACTACACAAGTTAATTTTTGAACTTTTTTATTACTATAACCTTTTATTATTGCGTTATGAATTAAAGTTTGACAAATTCAGTGGCTCTCAACATTTGACAAATAATTTTTTTTCAATAAAGTTGTATGGCCGCACGTATGCGGATACTCTATCTGGATCATCCGAGTGCCGCCGCATACGTGCGGCGATACTCCTCAAAGGGTTAAATGTATATAGATTTTTTGAAATGGCCATGAGTTATTACTGGTTTTTAATTTTCTTTTTAGTGGCTGAAGAAAAGGGCAAGAGATTAAACCAAATGGAAAAAGAATATGCCTTGGCTATAAAGGAGAATGAAAAGCTACTGGGAAAGGTTTTAGAAGTTGAAAAGCACACTAATGAAGTTCCACTGGACACTTTAAACACTATGCATCTTGAAGAAACTATTCGGTTTCTTGAAAAAGAGAAACAGAATTTACTTGAAAAGTGAGTGATAAAAAAATTCTATTTTAAATATTATAATCATTCCAGTCTTATTAAAACAATAATATTGATTTTCTAGCTTTGAATGAGAATTCAACCTTGCATAAAAGTAAACAGTAAACATTTTTTCCTTATCTTACCATACCAAGATAAGAAAATGTGTTTAAATCATAGACAATATATTTGTAACAACTGAGATGGGCCCTTATGTCATTAGCCGTTAGTATGAACTGCATGCACAAAAGTGTCGCCAAAGTGGTTCACCAAAAATTCTGCATATCACTTAATTTCTCCCCACACATCAAATGCCTCACATCATTGGCTCCGCCGCTTTGGAATACATGCTGTATGGTCATAGATCGATACGCTTCCATGCCATATCTCCCTCGGTTTCTATTAATTATCTTTAAATAAAACTCATGATCTTAATTTATTTTCAGGGTAAAGGACCTTGAAAGATCTGAAATTGCAAATATTTCCACTACAGCCGAATTAGAAGCCGATTTAAAGGAAACTGAGATAAAGTGCAAGGGATTAGAAGAAAAACTGGACAGGACCAAAGCGGAATTGGCTCAGATACAAACAGAATGGAAGAACTATAAAATAAGGGCAAACAGCACTCTCTTGATGAAGGAGAAGATCATCGAGGAATTGGGCGGAAGCAGAGGAGAAAACACAGCTGATGATTTAGCCAATACTCTCAATACACAAATCACCCAATTAAAGTAAGTTTAACGGATTTTTAAATTAAGAGAATCTTGAAGAGACCAGAGGAGAGAAACTATAGGAAACACTATGGCGAATCATTCCACAACCGAGCTGTTGGAATACAGGAACGAATCGTAGAAGTGACCTATTCTCATGTGACAAATGATGGGCGCACATTCGATTTGTTTCCCGACTGCACCGGTGTCGATTGGATCAATGTTGCTAGTTCCTCGGAGCACCACCATCAATTGAACTCTCCGTAGAAAAAGAACAGCATTCTCTGTATTCTAAAGATTCAAATCTTTTTGTTAAGTTATTATTTATTTATTTAGTTATTTATTTACGCCTTGAAAGCTTTTACATGTAACATTGGTAAGTTGTACAGGAGCATCATAACGAGTACGAAAGCTGTCCGTAAAATAAGGTCTCTAAGGTTCTGTGGTCGCGAGGAACGATTTTATGTGTGATCCGGCAATACTAGCGTGTATTCTGATTTCCCCTTGCCAAATTCCCTGTGCTGCATCCTCTGTGACGCTTAGTCTCGGCGTGGCAGCCGTTCGTGATGGAGCATCCAATCGCTGCACCCGCCAGGTGTGTGAGTTACGCTCTGTAATTAATTTTTAAATTCTGCTTCAGCTAATCTGAATGACGCCACTGACGGGATTGTTCCTTTTTCTCTGGTGTCGTGTAGTATGCCCAGGTGTCATCCCCAGTCACAATTGAGTCCAAGAATTCTTCGCCATCAATGGTGTAGCACTCAAGAAATTCGCAGGCTGCTTTAACCCGTTGTTGTTTGTGATCTTTAGTGAGCATTTTGGAACCTACCTTGGGCAGACCTTGTGGTCTCCCGAATGTTCCGTCAAAATCTTGTTAATAGTGGTCTTACTGACATCAGGGATCATATCGCAGAGCTCCCGAATGGTCACCCGTCGATCTGCAATTATCGCTTTTTCCACTTTTGTTTCGTCTGAAACCGATGGCCGTCCGGCACGCTTTTAAATTCTCTGCACCGTTTGCGCACGTCTTTCGCACACACACACTGTTTTCCGTACACTTCAAGCCTCTGGGAATGAATGTCTACCGGGGTTTTGTTCTTTGCACAAAAAAAACGGAGTTATGGAGTGTAATTCGCACCTGGCGGGTGTGGCGAGTGAAAGATCCATCGCGAATGCCAGCCACGCCGAGACTAAGTGTCGCAGAGAGTACAGCGTGGTGGGGATTTGGCATAGGGGAACCTGGCTACAAGCCGGTGTTGCCGGATCTCGCGTAAAATTGTTCCTCGCAACCTAAGCACCTTAGAGATCTTATTTTACAGACAGCCCTCGTATATAGTACACAAATAATAAACTGAGCACTAAAGACAAAAGCAGGCACAACACAAGTAGGTATAAGTATTCAAAAAGTGAGTTGTACAAAGGACTTCAACAAGCAGATTCGTACATGGGCTCAGGTTTACAGTGAATTTTGAAATGATGCAATTTTTGTCAGAATACTACTCAAATCATGATTCCAGAGCAGCTCAAGTACTAGAAACGTAACCGGTGGCAGTAGTTTTTTGGAGAATTTTTAATATTATTGATTAATGAATCATTATGCAAGCATGGGGTCTGTAAGCTCCCTAGGTTCTCTGAGATCAAAGCACAAAACTGTATTATTGATTAATGAATCATTGTGCAAGCATGGGGTCTGTAAGCTCCCCATGCTCTCTGAGATCAAAGCTCAAAACTATATTATTGATTAATGAATCATTATTTATTTCAAAATCATTATGCAAGCATGGGGTCAGAAATGAAATTTAGGGAATCAAAAGCACCTCCCTTTCTTGCATAGAGGGAAGGGGATTTTTCAGGTATTTTGGTGCACTAGTTCTGAGGTGGCTGCCAAATTCTACAAGGGGCGCCCTTGCGATTTGTATAAGGTCCTACATTTTAAAATATCTCCCGACCTTTACAGGACGCCAAAGTTCTGAGAGGCTAATTTAACTCTGGCTTTTGTCGAGCCTCTATGCTTTAGTTACAGGCACTGGTTGGAGATTGTATGACTGAAATTAGTTTTAAATAATCATTGTGTGCTGTGTTAGAGTCATTGACTCAATGAATGGATTCTTTGTTTTAGATTGGAACGTGATGACATCACAGCGGAGTCGGCCAGGTATCAGGCCGAGTGTGAGAAGTTATCTAAAGAACTTGAGCATTTGGAGACCAGGACCACTTCCACGGAGAGACAACTCTCGGCTCTAAGAGAAGCATTCAGACAAGAAAAGGCAGCAAAGGAGATAGCGGAACACACTGTCAACAGCCTGAGCAAAGTAAACAAAAGATTATAGCTAATTAATTAATTTGTTCAGACATGATGTTTATTGATGATGAGGAGATATTCAGAGAAGCTGTGGCATGATAACATACATAAATATGTATACGTCTTTTAGTCAGGGATGCAATACAACATAACAGACAAGAGAAGTCAAGTTTTGCATTGTAGTAGTAAGTAGCCTGTCGTGTCACAACGCAAACACTTCTGTACCTGATAGTAGTGGCGGCTCGTGACCCAAAGGTCACTCAAAAGTGTGCTAGAGTGTTAATATAAAAAACAGCATCAATTATGTTGTAGAAAAAAAAAAAAAATATTTTTTCGAAAATCGATTTTTTTGTATGAAAAATTTCAGGAAATTTCAGTTTGGCCGTGCGCTGCACGTATTCCCTGAAAATCTTCGTACAAAAAACAGATTTTCGAAAAAAAAAAAATTTCGCCTACTACAACATCAATAAAGCCATTTTTTTTTAATATAAGCACTCTAGCACACCCAACAGTCACGAGCCGCCACTGCCTGATAGTGTCACATGTCACAACCGAGGTTTCCATTTCTTATTGCTGACTTTCATAAAATACATGTGTCATGTGGCAAAACACGTGTCTACCAAAGCGTTAGTTTAAAATGGTTAAAGGCCAAGTTTTTTTTTTCATTTCCTTGAAATTTGAGGATAATAAATGGCCTGATTGAAAATTTGGAACCCACGTAATATAAGGTTTCCCACAATATTTAAAAAAGTTTAGTTTCCAGTTCGTCGAACAACGTTATCAAAATATGTACATATTTCATTGAATTGTCACGACACAAAATATAATTACATATTATGTGCTTGCTTGCTATAAAAATACATAAAATTACTGTGATTACTATCTATGGCTTATCTTTGTATGAATTCAATTGAATTTTTTTTTTTTTTTTTTTTTTTTTTTTATATATTTAATAATATTATTATTCAATTTATAAAAACAGTTTATTTATAAACAAGTTCTGCTAGGTAATTATTTTTACACGTGACAGCTGTTTCGCCTTTTGAAGGCATTATCAAACCGCCTTCAGAAGGCGAAACAGCTGTCACGTGTAAAAATAATTACCTAGCAGAACTTGTTCATAAATAAACTGTTTTTATAAATTGAATAATAATATTATTAAATATATAAAAGAAATAAAAAATTAAAATGGAGTTCTACAAATTAAACTTGATAACAATAAATCAATTGAATGTGTTGCTGTTTATTGGCATTTATTTACGTATTATAAAACAATGTTTATACATTGCTATCACCAACTTAAATCTGTTTTAATTTGGATTCCAGGAATTGAAATCAATGCAACATGAAACTGCAAAACAAATTTCATTGTTGCGTTCCAAAGTACGAGAAAGTCAACCCAGAGAAACTGATCATCTTTTAAGGTAACTTGTAATAGAATAGAGATGGGCCATGAACCATTATTTATATGAAACCGCGCGCCCCAAAGTGTCGCCAACATCGTTCTCCCGTACTGAAAATCGCAACTGTGCACAGTGGCTTATTGACTTTGTTTCAACTTACACGACGAACACATAAAGTTGGCTCCGCCACCACTTTCATAGTCTATGCGGTTTGGTTGTAGCTCTGCTACAGTCGGCACGCTTTTGTGCCATATCTCCTTTTATTTCTATTATATAAGTGACGACAAGAGCTTAAGTGTCAAGAGGTTAAGTTTTATCGGTTGAGAGATTTCGCAATCTTAACCTTCGTATGGTGGAAACCATTCATTATTATTAGTTCTGTAAGCATTCCAGCCTTTGTGCCATCTCCAATGTTTGGCCTCATTTCTGTGACACTAGCAGATTCCACAATGTGACTCCCAGGTATCTGAACCTTCCTCCTATTAAGGCGTGACCACTGAGGCCTACCAATACCTCCTCCTCAATGCCTACCAATGCCTCATCAACATATTGATATCGCCCTTGAGATGATTTTTCACAAAATCGGCGCTCTGCAAATTATCCAATTATTATTATCAGAATAGAACATCAGTTTTTCTTCATTCTCTTCACATTTCCTACAACTACAGTGAAACCCTCTTAAGAAGTTCTCTCTTAAGAAGTTTCGTGGCTTAAGAAGTTTGATATTTACGGTCCCTCGGCCCAAAATTGGCCCAATTTTTCCCACATATAAGGTTTTCCTGCTTAAGAAGTTTGTTTTTTCCAGTCCCTTGGAAAACTTCTTAAGAGGGTTTCACTGTATTATTTCCTAGCTGTATGTGTCTCCTGAAGTCAAAAGGCATTAATTAATATAAAATTATCAAAAAGTATTTTTCCTTGAATTTGCAAACCCCGCAAGCGTGCTGGTTAAATGTGACCAATTTGAATACACTAGCTTTGCCTGTTGCAGAGGCAACCAAGGGGTTAAACACTACACGATATGACGTGTGAACGCGGATGAAGCGAAGAGTGTGTGTTAAATAAAATAGGTAGAGAAAAAAACGTTATTTGAATGTGGATAAAGCGAGGGGTGTCCGTCTACAAAGGGCACAGATAGTTGACAGCCCAATTGCGTATGCCTGCTCTCTGGCCGCTTCGGTCACCCGGTTCAAGGCGTTCGGTACGGGCCTTTTCTCGCAAAAGCAGGCCAAGTAGCTTCCTGCTCAAGTTTTCACTGCGCCATTTGGGTTGTGCAGATCGATACGCGTAATTTGTTATCCGAAACGTATAGTTTACTGTTGAAAAGACTCTTCCCACAGTGCCACTTTGGTCGTCGACACTTTTAAAACGGCCCAGGAGCTCACCGCTCAATTCAGTACTGAACCAATCCTACCGCCCGACTCAGGGCGTTCGGTTTTTCATTTAATTTAAATTAGAAAAAAACATTAGAGCTTTATCTCGAACAATGGTCCTAGGAGTTTATTTTTTTCACTCAGCCTTTCGGATTGTTAAGATCGAGACGCGTAATTTGATACCCATCTCGGGTACTGTAAGGTGTAATTTAAAAAAAAAAAAAATTGGATTTTGAAAATTTTTTAAATTTGGAAAAAAAAAATTTCGGATTCTGGAAATTTTTTAATTTTGAAAAAAAAAAATTTTGGTTTCCGGAAATTTTTGAATTTTGAAAAAAAAAATTATCGGTTTCTGGAAAATTTTTTAATTTGAAAAATAAATTTTTTGGTTTCTGGAAATTTTTTAAATTTGGAAAAAAAAAATTCGGAATCTGGAAATTTTTTAATTTTGAAAAAAAAATTTTTTGGTTTCCGGAAATTTTTGAATTTTGAAAAAAAAAAATTTCGGTTTCTGGAAATTTTTTAATTACGAAAAAAAAATTTTTTGGTTTCTGGAAATTTTTTAATTTTGGAAAAAAAAAATTGTTGGATCTCGGAAATTTTTGAACTTATAACTGAAAGTAATTTTTCAAAAAACGGCGCTATAAAAATGTATTATTCAGAAATTTTAGAGACTTAAACTAAACCCAACTGGGGTGCCGTAGTCTCACTGACTCCAGACGGCAGTAGTTGGGACTCTTGTGCGGTATTCACATTGAAATTTAATTTAATTTAATGAACCCGTACAGTATTCAAAAGGTACCTACATCATTTGGCAAAAAAAAATTGGACCATCTTTATTTAAATTTACTCATTTTATTAGAAATGTTCAGAATAAATAGTATCCGAGAAGGACGTTGTCAAAAAAAAATTCGAGTGCAGCTTACTGTAGTTTTTCAAAAAACAGCCCTATAAAAATGTATTGTTCAGAATTTTTCAGAAACTAAAACTAAACCCAACTGGGGACGCCGTAGTCGCACTGACTCCGGACGGCAGTAATTGGGACTCTTGTGCGGTATTCACATTGATATTTAATTTAAAGTGTATGAACCCGTACAGTATTCAAAAGGTACCTACACCATTTGGCAAAAAAAATTGGACCATCTTTATTTAAATTTACTCATTTTATTAGAAATGTTCAGAATATATAGTGCCCGAGTAGGTACCTACGTACGTTGTCAAAAAAAATTCGAGTGCAGTTTACACGCGGTAGAAGTGAAACTTTTCCAAAACAATCTCAACTAATACTTGAAAAGTGAGGTCACAAAAACGGCCCTATAAAAATATAATTTTCAAATTTTTGTATACCCATTTTTATGAGGTGTTGCTCATCCAACAAATGGTTCCCGGGGCGACAGTACCAATGCCCGCCTCTAACGTTGAATAATTATCATAAATAAGCTAAATACAAAAAAAGCGTTATGTAACTATAGTATTTAAAAAAAATAAATCCCTTAAATATCTAGTATAAAGACGAAGGTAGCGCAACACGGCATAACAGCCCAAAAAATTATTACAAAAGAAATTATCCTTTCAACTTCAAATAATTTCAATACAAATTTCCAAAAGAAAAAACATATGGGAATTGCATATGATTCCGAGTTGTTATGTGCAGGTACCTACCTACTCAGATTCTCAGTTGGTACACCTGCACATACGTAAAAAAAAACACGCCATTAAAATGTATATTCAGAATTTTTTATCAAATAATCATTTCAATGAAAAAGAGTTCGCAAAGTATTTATATTTATAAATAATACGAATCCTAATGCATCGGAGCCCATCTATCGGGTACCTACTTAGTTCGTCATTTGCAGACGTACAATAGTCTGCAATTATATTTTCATCGCTGGCAAGACCGATACGAAATAATGTGTTCACCACCTCGAGCACGGCCTGAAAATCGAGTTGTTTTTAACGTTTTCCATACAAACAACGCTGTCCTGGCCCGATTGAAACTTTAGTTGGCGGTTCCGCCATTTGTAAAATTTCAGAATCCAGTGTTCTCAGGTGTGAGAAAATTTACCCAACCTGAATTTATTTGTAAGAAAATTAGGTGTTCTACTGGCCAGACAAATTATGCACCCTCGAGAAAAATGCGAGTTTTGCGAAACGTCAGAAAATATCATTTTTCCGCGCGCTATCGTGTAACATTTTGAATGGTGACCGACATATTTGTCGATTTTAAAAGCTTCCTTAATTTCTATTCCTCCTATTTATTAAAAAAACATCTCCACCAGAACGCGCTTTTTCGACGATATCTCGTACCGCGTGTCGTACCTATAAAATGTCATTTTTTAGCAGCATCGCCATTAAAATAAAAGAATAAATTTCTAGCAAATTCGTTTCGCGTAAAGGAAATAGTGATTAAGATTTCTTATCTTTTTTGCAAATGCGAACCTGTCGGCGGGAAATATAACCAGGCCGATTTCTTCGTCGATGAGAGATTCAGCCGGAGGTTCCAGTTATCGCCGCTGATTTTGTATCAGTTTTTTCCGTTGACTTTTGGCGTTTCTAAAATAAGAATTTCGTGTGAGTTTCCTGTCTTGCGATAGTGGTCTCTGAGGTCGGTCAAACTCGAAGAGCGGAGAGGTCATTTTGGCGTGGGAGGCCCTGACTGAAAAAAAAAGCCCTGTTTTTCAAGCGAAACTGAACCTCGAAACCGGTAAAACTTAAGGGGCGGCAAGGTCGTCTTTTGCCTAAATTACGAAAAAAGTGAGTTTTTCGAAAACTGTGCATTAATATATTAATTTTAAAATATTTATTGAAATTGTCTTAAAAATTTCCATATTTTGGAATCTTCCATAAATCAGAATGCTAACTTAGTAGTTTTGCAATTTAACAAGAGATTTCTCGCATCTTTTCTGAATTATTTGTTGTTGACATTCCGCGATTCGAAATTATTGAAATATTTTTTCTTACAAATCTTGTGTTTAAGTATTAAAAAATGCATGTTAGAATTTAAATTTACATCTGTGATCATCAACTAGGCCATAGATGACATGTAGAAGTCAAAATATTTAGCACTGCTCGAAATAGGTATTGCAAAAGGCAATTTTAATGATAAGCAGAATTTATGTTTTTATGAATCCTAAAAATATGGTCAAAAATGGGTGCATTCAATGTCTCTCTAACAATATAAGCAGTTTAAATGTCTCCATATTAAAATTCAGAGAAATGATTTTTTTTAATTTGGGGTTAGAAATTTCCAAACCGAACGCTTAAAATTTTCTAGCACCCAAGGCTAAAATTGATCATATTGCGGAACACTCCAGTGGGTAAGAAACTTGTGCGCACATTTATTAAGTTGGCCATAACCATCATCGGAAGATCGTAATAAAATGGCTGTTTTCAAATATTCAACATATTTTTCATACCTAAACATAAAAAATCACACAACATGAGGTGGGAGTGTCCTGTTAATAGTCCTACTAACTTTTTCAGTGAGTTTAATAATTATTGAGTGGTTTCCTAGCTTTATTGAGTTTTTGAACTGCGTATGAGCACTTAAGTTTGTCACTCCAGCGGATGGGGGCAGAATTTAATTTATGAGTGAAAGATGTTCTTTGAAATAATGTGTATGTATGCACCTATTTTACAGTCAACCCATAACGAGTTCCATGAACGTGTCAGAAAATGGAGAGGACAGACTCCGATTACTGACCCAGGCCTTGGTGGGCAAACAAGCTGCTCTGGAGAGCATCACATCAGATCGGAATGCACTTCGACTACAGTTGGAGAAAACTGAGGTACACACTCCTATTTTATAAAAAACTTATCTTCGTTTTATTTTCTCCATCCCTTGTGACTAAAGTGTAAAAGCTGACATGTCCAAAATGTTAAATGTTCAGTCAAAGTGATCTAATAAGCGAGAACAGCTTGTTTTAACTATTTTACAATTATTATAATGTATGTTGTCCTCTACAGATGATTTTATTGCAAAACACTAAAAGAGGTGAATGATGTCTACAGTTGATAAACAATTGTATATAAAAAATCCTTTTTTTTTGTATTTCTTGGGCATTAACTATGTAACAATTTCTAGACATTTTGTTTTCTGAAGAGTTTTATTAAATGTACATTTGTTACTTAAATTTAATTTGTCCGCGACCGGTTTCGATACAACCGTATCATTCACAAGCAGAATTAAAACAGCAGAGCAGAGTTAAAGTTTTAATTCTGCAAGCAATTCTGCAGCAGCTGAGCAGAATTAAAGTTTTAATTCTGCTCGATGAATGATACGGTTGTATCGAAACCGGTCGCGGAAAAATTAAATTTAAGTAACAAATGTACATTTAATAAAACTCTTCAAAAAACAAAATATAAAAAATCCTTACTAATAGAAACATAATACAGAAACTTACTGCCATAAAATAGTTCGTGGAAAGATATATACAGAGTGCAGGGGCAAAACAGACAGTGTAGTTTTGAAAAAACGGCGCAACTTACAGAAATGGGGTTTATTTTATATTATTCAGTACATCAAGCCGTTTTATTCATCAAGTTCTGAGATGACATCAGAAAGATGATGGGCCCCAGCAGCGATATATTGATGAAGGCGATTTTTGAAGTTTTCGGCTGCATTTTGGCACATCTCGATGGGCATAGCGGCGATTTCCTCCCAAATTCGATCCTTGAGTTCTTCCAAGGTGTGAGGCTGATGTTTTAAAACTTTTTCCTTCAGATAGTCCCATGGGAAGAATTCGCAAATGCTTAAATCGGGCATACGTGTGGGCCATCCACGTCACCCCTCAGAGAGACGAGGCGGGCAGGAAACATCTATCACAATTTTGTCATTGAAACTCGAGCAGTATGGGCCATAGCACACGTCCTGTTGAAACGAGATGTCTCCCAGATCTGTTTCCTCCGTTAGTACTTCCAATTGGGTTCAAAAAAAATTTCCAACATGGAAACATAACTTTGAGTGTTGACAGTCACGGTTCGTCCATTCTCCTCGAAAAAATACAACCCAATCACCCCAAATTTGGAAATCGCACACCACACGGTCACTTTTGGGGAGTTAAGAGTTCCCTCGTGAAGTTGCCTTGGGTTATTTTCAGTCCAGTACCGAAAATTTTGTTTTAGCGTAGGGAGTGTGGCGAACCCATCGCTCAGGGAGTGGAAACACAAACCTGCAATAGCCATCCCAAGCCAAGGTGTGAGCTACCGTGCTCAGGCTGAATGTCCCGGGGAACAGTGTCAAGAACGGTGCCTCCGAGAAACAAGGTCGCATCTCGGAGTATTTAGACCTTACTCCAACATTCGGGGCTCTGCTGGAGTGGACCTTCTATTTCCCTGGTCACTCGTGGGACAAAAAAATTGGACCATTCGAAAACTAGGGGCCTTTTGGGAACCTAGGAGTGCTGAGGCCACCTCCGTGGACTTTCTTCCTGGGGCCCTTACGAGGAACCAAGAGGAGAAGCCGTGGAGAGGAGAGCTGAGGCCACCTCCATGAACCCTTCCCTTGTGGGGCCTTCACGGAACCAAGGGGAAGGGCACTCTTCCGGCACGGGGCCTTTGGGGAACCAAGGAGGAGTGAAGTGGAGAGATGATGTCCTCTTCCCATGTGGGGCCTTCAGGGAACCATGTAGGAGTGAAGAGGAGAAATGAGGCCATCTCCGCGAACTCTTTCTTATGGGGCCTTTAGGGAACCAAGGAGGAGTGAAGAGGAGAGATAAGTCCTCTTCCCTCCTGGGGCCCTTGGGGAGCCAAGGTGGAGTGGGGCTCTTCTCTTGTGGGGCCTTTAGGGAACCAAGGGGAGGTGAACTCTCCGTCGTGGAGCCTTCAGGGAACTAAGGAGTGGAGAGGAGAGATGAAGCCCTCTTCCCTCGTGGGGCCTTCAGGGAACCGCGGAGGAGTGAAGAGGAGAAATGAGACCCGGGAAGACACATTGTCGAACCAGAAGACATAGCTTCATTTCCAATGACAATCCTGGTGAACTTTGTAAAAGGGACTGGATTACTGTCAAAGGAATGGGGTAAAATGGGAGATAGCACAATGGGCCTACGGCGTAAGTGCTCACGGGAACTTTATTTATGTAAACCGTCTCTGCTCTTGAAAAAAAAAAAAAAAGAAAATTTTGTTTATTCACCGCTCCTCGAGGGCCTCATCACTACTGAGTGACGATGACAGAACGGCCATTTTCAAGAAACATGCGAACGTCAAAGCCCCGGTTTTGTCCGGACCAAAGCATGGTAACGACTGAAAATGGCACGACCCTCCCGACACAATCATTCCCAGATACCTACCCCCACCACACGGGATGTACCGGACTTTCAAAACTGCACTGTTTGTTTTGCCGCACCTTGTACATTGTTTGTACAGCCAAAGAGGGTTGTTTGTCTGTTGTATAAATTGGAAATTTGTCATCGAATTTCTGATATTTCCAAGGTATTTTAAATGTGCTATATACTTCTTCTTTTTGAAGATGTCATAAAAACAAATACTATTTCAGAAACTAGATAAATTTTAGATTTTAGTATTTGAAAAATACCTGCTTTAATTTTTATAAATTGGAATATTTTTATTAAAAGTTGAAAAACATCACATACATTTTTACTCCAAACATAGTAAAATTGTAGAAATACGAATTTTAATAAACACATTGCTTTTATATAGGAAATCTGAAAGAAAAGAGTCAATTCACTTTTTATCTCGTTTATACAATAAAAAATTACAATAATTCCCAGAGAATATCCCAAAAAAAATTGTCATTTTGGATTCACATTTCTAGGATTTATATTTACCTACACATGAATAATACGTTTCATAGAATTCTTTTTAAATTCATGCAGTAACAGTTAATCAAAAAATAATATACTATCTCCAGTGAAGGTCCTAAAAGCCACCCATAAAAATCTTCCTTCTCACACAACTTGTATAAAAATGAAAAAGACAGAAGACGCTAGAATGTCTTTAATCGTATTTCTATAATAGACTTTTTGCAAATGTATATTTCTTTTGAATTGTATAAGGGGCCATCCATAAATTACGTCACACAAATTTCATGATTTTTGACCCCCCCCCCCTGACACACATTGTCACATATGTGAGACCCCCTCCCCCCTAATGTGGCGTCACATATTTTGCAATTTTGGTAATATTTTTAGGTTTTTCGTTTACATTTTAGTTTTGCATTTTAATAATTTAGATTTTTACGTGTGACGGTCACAGAGCTGATGACCCCCCCATACCCCTTGTCTCACAAAGTCTCACTTCTCTACTCCCCCGCCCTCCTCCCCCCGCCCCCCTCCTCCCCTCTTCCTTAAGGTGTGACGTAATTTATGGATAGTCCCTAACAAGGGCGGCTGGTTGCACAGTGTGTTCGTGTGCAGCACTGGTAAATTATATCGCCTAAAATTACTTTATAATATCTTACCGAAAAATATAAAATCTGTGAATCTCATTAAAAATATCACCTGTCAATATAATGCCTAATATGAATGTTGAGAGGAGAGCGAATTCTCAAAGTTACGCGCGAAGTTGCCCTGTGCCCGTGTGCAGACCGGTAGCAAGCGGAACGAATTGTATTTTTGTATCCAATATCTCAAACATCGCTGGCGCGTCAACCCGGCCATCTGTATGAAAAATCAAGCTATCGGCGTGTGCCACCGGACGGCTTCGCGGCCTTTATCATACTTAACTTAAATTTGGATTTAAGGAAAAAATACTTAACCAAACTGAATAATTCTTTTTTTAATCAAAAGGTAAAGCAAATACCTACATTACACATAAATTTGCTTTTTAAATTATAAAACGCATATCATTAAGGAATTCAATTTTTTTATTGGTAACCTTGACAATTTTACCCACATACGGATTATACATTGTTATAAATACTGTTTATGTACTGTTTATAATGAAATATAAAATAAAATAAATTAAACATTGTTAAAAAAAAAGTTTTTGTTGAAATTTAATTTTTATTTACGACAAATTTGTGTTGTGTTTTTATTTTCTTGGTAGGTACTGAAAAAATATTTGTACAATTTTTTTTTAATTTTAGTTAAAAAGCGATATGTAGAAGTTTTCGCCCTTCGACAACAGCTTAGAATTGACCTTCTCTCCCAAAAAGATTAGTGAAATAATTTTTACCTAATGTTGCTTAGTAAGAGTTATCTCATAAGTGTGGATTTTCAGTGAACCACCACATTTTCAGAGCAGCAGCCGCCACTGGTCCCTAACTATTATGGTAATACTAGTTATAAAAACAAAAACAAAAAATTAAACGCTTTATTTTATGAAACGCACAATTTGCACAGGATGAGGTTGACATTTAATGTTGAGAGGTTGCGATTGGATAGTTATGTATTTTCATTTGTCAACCCCTTAGAATGCAATCAATGCACGGGTAATAAATGTAAAAACAAAGATCTGCAATTACTTTACCAGTGTGACTGAAAAAAAAAAAAAAGTTTTGTAAAAAGTTTATGCTGCCGTGGTAAGTAAAAACACAGTGTCTTCCATGAGACTCTCAAAGAAAACACTTAGTGTTTACTTACCACGGCAGTAAGGAACACATTGCTTTCATAACTTGGGTATAATTATTGTACCAGAAAAGATTTTCACACACTAATATTTATTTGTTTTCAGAATAAATATAGGTCTGATCTAATAACAATGCGAAACAACCACCAGCGGATTATACAAGTCAATGACACAGATGATGGTGAGTGTATTTTTTAATATTGTTGATTTCAACAATATTAAAAAACATTTTAAATATATATTTTATGTTGTAGTTCCACCGAAATGGCCTCTTATCAATTTTTCCTTTTCCACTGTTAATTTAACAACCATATTTTGTTTTGGAGTCATACACATGAGAACGGGCCGTTTCTACGACTCGTTCTTGAGTTCAACAGCTCGGCTGTGGAACGATTTGCCGGCTTCTGTGTTTCCTCCCTCCTACAACATGAGTCTCTTCAAAACCCATGTTCACTCCTTCCTCTCCTCAAAAACACCCTCCACACAGCATCTTCAAAGATGACATAGGCCCTGAGGGAAATTATTTTCCTCAGGGCCTCCTGTGTGGAGTTAATGTAAAAAAAAAAAAATACTGTTTTATCTGGGCTCTGTACGAAGCATCTTTCATTTTGAATATTGAAAAGTTCATAAAAAAATTCTCACATATTTTTATTTTTGCGCCTCCATGGAACGTATCCTTATTTAATCCATCTCATTTTATTCTAGGTATGACTAACTTACTACCAATCACTAGAAACGTAGATTTTTTTTTTTTTAATGTTAAAATTTTTTTATTAATGGCCTTGTATCGAACAGTGAGATTCTGGTACAGATCAACATATTTGTGCAGAGTCTCACACACAGGACATTGCCATAATTTGTTATATTATCAAGCTAGTCGTTCAAATTTTTACCCGCTATCTGTCTACAGTGGATGACAAATTCGACTTATTCTTCGAAACCAGCTTGAAATGAAAAATGAGAGTGAAAAAAATGATGGTTTTTGGCTCTACATAATAAACGTATCAATGGTACTTTTATAACAAATCATTCATTACCTTTAATGTTGTAATATCATGTACAATATAAATACATTATAGATAGAACAGTATTTTCAATATTCACGTAATTGTTTGTTTTCAATTTTTCCCATTCCATAATTAGTTTGACAAGTCAAGAGTTAATTGTTAGATATGTCTGTTGCAGCAAAAGCCCGGTTTCCCCCCTTGATGCAGGAAAACCCTTGGGATTCCAACTTATCCCGAGGAGTGAAGAAGGCATATTCTACTCTGGACGGCTTCAGTGTGAGGGTCGGGGTGTTCTTGAGGAGAAACCCAATAGCCAGGATTTTTATAATTTCTTACATGGTAAAGATAATAATATCTAATAAAATAATTATTTTAACCTAATCAAGTGTCACGTATGTGATCCACGAGCAGCTATCCCCATATGTGGATGTTGCTTATGTGATCCATGATGTTTCACTAAAACACATACTTACGGCCGCTGTTCCCAACTTTTCTGATCAAAATCTGAGTCTGCAATTAACTGAGCGATTTGTAAGTATTTTAAAGGTAACGCTCGATTCGCGCTGTTCCCAATTTTTTTTTCTTATATCCACATTCATAGGCATTAAAGTAAAAACTTTCGATTTTAAGTTAACCGTTTGATTGCCGATCGTCGACTTTCGTCGATTCGTGTTTTAACGAAGATTGCCGATCGTCGATTTCCGTCGATTGCGTCAGTCGTGCTCTGATTCGCGCGTACGTCGGGTGTGGTGCTGCGGCGATGGTAAATATTATTCTAATATTATCTTAATAGTTGTAAGATCGTAGTAAACCGTTTAAATTTCAGATTCATTTATTATTTTTTTTAAAGAATTTATGGGGTTTTAAAAAAATATATAGTTTCATAAAAAATGATGTTTTTTTGGCATTTTACAAGAAACTGTATGCATTTTTTGGCACTCAAACGGTTAATATTAAAGCGTTAATTATTGTATTTATTATTAATATACAATTTCTTTTAAATACTGTTTTCCATAAACTGGCATTTTATATTTTTTAAACAAATGTATAAAATATATTTAAAATAAAGTGTCACCTTCACCTTTGCCACCGTCGCGTCTATACCTTGCGGCGTTAGCGCCACTCTTGTGACACTTTTTATAACTTTGCTCTGCTCAGTCGAGTTTAATCCACGTGTCTGGCTTCCTTAGATTAAGTCAGGGGTTCCCAACCCCGTGCCCGCGGGCGCCATGGTGCCCGCGGAACGATTCGTATGTGCCCGCCACTATTCGACAGAGAGAGAATTTTTTCATAAACATTAATTAAAAATGTGATTTTATTTTATTTATTTGTTAGAGTTTTATTATTTTCAAAAATTTTTGTTTATTATTTATTAATAAATAATGAATATAAGAAAATAAATTATGGGAAAATGAGAAGTTATGGAAGGAGTTTGTCGATTAAAAATAGGTGGTGCCCGCCACCCTACCGATATTTTAGAATGTGCTCCAGAGTACAAAAAGGTTGGGAACCCTGGGATTAAGTGATGCTTGCAGTGTTGAACCTTAGTTTTGGCTTAGCAGATGATTAGTAGGATTGGGAACAGCGGCCGTTAGTGTCTAAAAGTACGGGGTAGATTGTGCTGAAATAACCAACATTGAGAAATTAATACGGCTCATTCAAAGGCATTTAAATAATTTTGATTAAAAAAGTTGTAACGGCACCTAGTTTTATATGGAGTAATCTTGTTTAATTTTCATTGGCATCGATAACAATGTTTAGCACGGTGACTGGATAACTCGACACAGCGCCAAATCAACACACCTTTGAAAAGTGAGGAAAAAAAATCTATATTAGGTTAGGGAAGTTTTTTTTTTCATAATTTGACAATATCACTTTTCAAAGGTGTGTTGATTTGCCACTGTGTTAAGTTATCATGGAACCATTTAGCACATTTTGGACAGTGTCATAATGAGTCTTACGAAGAATGATTAACTCTTTAAACGAGTGAAGTTTTGATGCTAGGTGCCTTGTATGCAGCAATTTTTTATTGATACAAGTTCGCTAAAAATATTGATACAAGTTCGCTAAAACTATTATGACGTTATGTAGATGTAGTGCACAAGACGTGTCGTTGTAAATAAAAATATCAAAACAAATGCTTGTGCGACTCTTAACGATTTTTTCGCGTAATATTAAGTCCACAAATGTGGTATTGTTTGTCAAATAAGAGTAGAAAACATAGCAGGGTGCCACTGTAGCTCAAATGGCAATACTGAACATACATGGTGTTAATGCATAGCTGTGTAACCTACATTTTTATAAAAAATTAAAAAGGCATAAAAGTGAAAAAAATATTTTTTCATTGCAATATAGATACCCACTAATCTCAAAATTAGAATTGCGTGTAGGTATATTATTATTTTTTACAATTTTGTGTTAACATAATTAAGAATAACGATATTGTAATAAAAGATAAAGCACAGTTTAGAAATCGCTCCCATTTATTTAATACTAGCTTGTACCTAGCGTTGCCCGGGCTTTAGATCATGTTTCTAATTTTAGATCTGAATATATTTAAATCATTTCAGAATGAGTATATTTAACTCATTTCTGAATGAGTTAAATATATTAGTTACACTACTTTTAGACAGATCTAAAAGTAGTGTAACTAAACTTACCGTTAGGCCACGTCCGCATAGGCAGGTGGCTTACTTAGCGCCTAGTGCCTAGTGGCTTGCACCCTGGCTACTCGCTAGGATACATGGGGGCCGCACTGTAGGTGGTTTGCCTGGTGGGTCGCTAGGTGCCTTGCTCATTTGCTTGTCGGCACGTCGCTAGGCGACTCGCTAGGCTCTAGGCGCTAAGTAAGCCACCTGCCTATGCGGACGTGGCCTTAGTGATTCTTCCTTTCTATCTACTGTTAAATTCAAATTTATATTAAATTAAATGAAAGCAAATCACTTTGTAAAACACCATTTAATCGAATTTGTATCATTTAAGTAGGTACGTTAACAACAGTGCTTTTTCGATTTTTTTTTCTTTCAGAACGAAAAATGTTTTTTAAAATGTGGTTCACTGTGTTTTGTACATTCAGTGTCATTGCACTTTAAAAAAATATTTGACAGGTAAATTGGTGTTGCCAGCCTACAGATTTTGTAATACCATTTTTAATATTTTCTACTCATTTGACAGACTTGTCTTCTCAATTCTCGTGAAGGTCCACTATTGTGGACCAGCAGGCTTATTCTCTATCTTTTGTGGGATCATTATCGAGATAACGAATGTGGTCTCCTATCAGATTTGTGTGATTTATTTGCTTTTTCTATGTACAACATACATTAAATTAATAAATTATCATGCATACTTACAGGAATTAATGTTTAAAACGATCAAAACTAAATTGTTAAATGTTACAGTAAATATGTAAAAATCACACAAATCTGACTGGAGATCACGTCCCTTATCTCGATAACGATCCCACAAAAGATAGAGAATAAGCCTGCTGAGGGGAGTAGTTGAGTGGATGAAAGGGTTGATAATATATGCATAATTCATTAGTTTAACCACCGAAATATTAATTTGTATTTATATTTTTTTAAATTTACAGATTATTCTTCACTTCTGGGTATTCGTTGTACTGTTTACATACACGCCAGAAGTCCACAAAGATATACTGCCAAGGCCATAAACAAGGATGACATTCTATCCAGGATGCAAAGATATACTGCCAAGGCCATAAACAAGGATGATATTTTATCCAGGATGCAAAGTCATGCCATATTGTACATATATTATTATACTACTTGAGTATCCAAGATATGTATTTAAAATTGATGATTGTTATACTTTAGTGAGAATCTGTTTATACAATAAAATTATATTTTGTGTTGATGTGTTTATCATTTTACCTAAGTATAATAATAATTTTCGGCTTCTGAACCAGGGAAAGAACTTTGAAATTTACTAGTGGGAAGGGGGAGGCAAAAGATCCGCATTCTATGCGTATTTATGTCTATTTACTACGAGAAGTCTGGCCTATTCGCTGCGTCATTGCCTCAAGGGGGCATTTAGGACGCGTCCCAGTGACTAGAGTCTCTTCAGACTACCTCCAGTCGAAGAATATTCCCACCGATCCGCATAAGCTACACAAAATTTGTAAAAACCATAGTTAAACGACGTCAAACTATTCTTGTTCTGAATTCATAAGAGAGCCTAACTTCTGTTCTGGACTATGAATAACTATGCATCTTTTATGTAGCGAATTGTCTAAATAAAAGTGATCTTTAGTGTACTTCCATTCCTATAATTGAGCTATTACAAAACCTTGTCCATCATGTTCACAATCGTGGCTTGAATCCCATTTTACTGAACGAGTCCAGCAATACCACTGAACCGAAGCTCAGTACTTATTTTGACCTGAGTTAAAGTTAAACGGCAACAGTAGAATACGAAAACTTCTTCATATATTGTAGTTCTTACGGTGAAGGCTGCTCTTTTTCCAGAGCGGCTGTGCCCATTTTTGGCATTTTATTTGTAGTATAGCATATGAAACTTTATTTGTACAAAGAACTAGGTAGGCGAGATGGTTTCTAATGCCTTGTTTACACGGTGCTAGTGGTTGGTGGTAACTAATGCATTGTCCTGACAGTGCAGTCCAAATGTGCATTTGGGAAGTTGATTCCCCCACAAACTTAAGGATGCGCGCGCACCGGCCGTGAAGGGGGCTGCTCACCTACAAAAATAGAATTAAAAACTTGTAAGAACCTAAAATATTATAATTTAACAAGCAGGCAGCATTCTCCTGATGTGTTCATATCTGTTTCATAATAAGCTTAACAGTAAATTAAGTTGTTTAAATTAAGTTTAAAATAAGGCAGTCTTTTCTTTTCCAAAAATGAATCTAATGTAGCTTGGTATAGATTAGTAGCATCAATGACATGTTGTGGAAGTTCATCCCATGCATCCAATACTATTGCAAAGAAGTGTTTCCCAGGATTGGATGCCAAAGTTTTTTTTGTTAATTTTGTGTCCATATAGATTTTTGTTGGTGGTGAAGATTCATAAATACACCAGTTCCATGCCAACTGAGATAAAGTCAACTCAACACCTCCTTGAAAAGTCATTAAAAGCGATGAAAAAAATAATTTTTAATTAGCCGATAACCCTGACCATTTAACAAATTTTTTATATATATTTTTTTATCACTCTAAATGACTTATCTGAGATGGTTCTGAGTTGGTTTCATTCCGAGTTATCCGGTCACCAAATATATCAAACCACACACTGAAAATTTCTGATCCAGAAAAAAATTTGAAAGTCTCTTCTCAAGTTACTTCTCTCTGTAATCCCCTTGTGTGTTTCTGCTAAATATTCAGTGGCCATAAAAAATATAAGAGAAAGAAGACGTTCTTGACAGCCGTGAGTTGTGTATCTATGGTCGACCCTGTCATTTTAACCATATTTATAAACATTGATATAAAATTTTATAAATAGATGGATTTTGATGCTGAAGAAGGTTTCCCTGGACTCTACAATGCAGAGTCTGGGAGGAGAAGTAACGAAAGTGATTGTAAGTATAGATTCCGGTGATATTTCAGTCTGCGTATGAAATTTAATAATTGATTACAAGTTGGTATAATATATGACATCTATATTGTTAAGGAGTGGTTATTTGAACATTGTAGACAGCGACGGAGACCACGAGAAGCCGAGTAAAAAGGACCTCTTGATAGGCAGAAGAAAAGACAAGAAGGACTCGAAGAAAGACAAGGGATATGCTGCTCTGGCTGGTGACAGTTCACCAGAGGAAGATGCGGAAACCAAGTAAACATCCCATCAAATGACATTCAAATCGATTTTATATTTCATTTTAACAATTCCAAGATCTTTTTTTAACATCTTCGTAGTGCGGATAAATTTGGCTTTTGAGCATACTGAAAAAGCGGGACATAAGTTTTAAAATGTTATTGGTCATGAGTCATGAGGTTTTTTCCGCGTAGATAAAGCTGAGACAGAAAATTCAAACTTTGTTTGGAATGCCATTTGAATTTTTCCTGTGAGGAAATATCCTTATTTTATCCGCCTCTGAAAAAAAACAACATTGTTGCACAAGCTTTATTGGCTAAACTCTTTTGGTGCTGTGCGATTGAGTTTGACTCAAACCTGAACTTATGATATGGGTTTTGATGACCATAGAGAGTTTTTTAGCCGCATTCACACTACAAGCATTTGACATAAATTTATGCCAGATTCTAAAAGTTTAAACATTTATTATAATGACAGGAGAGGCTTTAGTAACTGTCAACAACTACTTTTAACCACATTATTAACCTTTTTATTAACCACACTGTAGTTGGTGTTAGTTCAAGGCCGAGATAAAAGATTAAAGTTATTCCTTCATAATAATGGTTTTCTACCAATTATTTTATTTTATGTTGTAACGATAGTAATTACACATACTAATTTCGGTTGTCTGTGCGTTAGTCCTGCGTGAAATCTGGTTCAAATAGTGTGTTTTATTTGCAGTATATTTTTTTATTGTTTTCTAGAAGCCCTTCCAAAACAAAGAAAACAAAAGCGTTTAAATTTCCATCGAAAAGCAAGGAAAAGCGAGAGAAGTCTCGTGACAAGGAAAAAGTTGGAGAAAAGGATGTGAAGGAAAAGGAGAAAGAAAAAGAAATGCTAGAACGAGAAAAAAAGAAAGAGAAGCTTCGTAAGGAAAAAGAAAAGCGTGAAAAGGTAATGAAAATTTAAATGTATTTATTTATTTGCGGGAAATATTATTTTCAAAACAATTTGTAGCTTAAGTTTTATCCAGTAAATGTAATAAATTATTGTTTTTCTCTTCCAGGAAAAGGAAGAAAAGATTAAAGTGAAGGAATTAAAAGAAAAGGGGAAAGACAAAGAAAAGGACAAAGGAAAGGAAAAAGATAAAGAAAAGGTTAAAGAAAAAGATAAAGACAAGAAAGATAGGAAATCTAGCAAAACCCAACCCACCATTGCAGCAGGAGTTCCCTTTGAAGAAATATTCACTTTGGGCGGTGAGTAATATCATTTTTTTTTATTTTAACTCCATACAGGAGGCCCTGAGAAAACTTATTTCCCTCAGGGCCTATATCTTCTTTGAAGATGCTGTACAGGGGGTTTTTTTGAGGAGAGGACTCATTCTGACGAATGTCACTCGCTGACAAATAAATGTCAACCGTTTAATCCTCTCTCAAAAAGGCCCTCCAATTTGGTGACACGCAATATTTAATTTCTTACACAATTATGATGCCTTATTTTTTTTTCTTTTCAATATATGGCTACATTATTTATATTTAAAATTTTGGCTTCCAACTTTTTTAATAGCTGTTGATGAGGTTTTTGTTGTTATCCGACCTTTATTATTATTTCTTGTACCTGTAATAGTTTACTGTGTTTGATCAGGTGGCCTCACCAATGTTGATTTTTCAAAATTAATGAATAATCTCACTGCTCATCATTGGTAAACGTTATACTGAGTACTAAAATTCACGCTTGTAACGAAAATGAAACTGATTCGATTTTGCAAACAATTTGTTTGTATTTTGTGTCTGTAGTATCAGAAAAAGTTATGCCTTTGTCATTTCGTTTTTGGCACTCCAAATCGAAGAATGGTTTGTATAAATACTTGAAATAATCATCAAGCTTTACATCTTCTCTGCTTTTATTGTTTAGTTCAAATCAATTTGCCATTTGTTTATTATTGAATTAATTTTTCTAATTACGATTATGTATGTTGTATTTTATCCACTTTTAGTTGCACAGCCCATCTTTGGAGTTTCTCTTGGTCTAGCGGTCGAGAGGTCGAGATGTCACGATGATACAAACCTACCTTTAGTGATACGAGACTGTATTGATTACCTACAGGTAAGATAACATTAAAAATAGCTAGCTTTTGGGTCTAACTCTTTCTTCATAATCGTTTTATCGCCAATCGGTATTAACTTCCATGAATTTGACAAACCTAATAATAACCTATAATACTTGATTACTCTTTGTTGGCAAATAAAATACTGAATTTTCTACAAGGGTCTACAGATTTAGGATAATGGCATCAAAACATTAATCTTGTTCAAATCATCATATTGGCTAAATTCAGTACCGAATGGTGATACATTTTGAATGTCCTCTACCTATTTTTATATTGTATATTTACAATATTAACTGTTACCCAGGAAAAAGAAACAAACAGCAACTCTTGCCTAGTTCCACTTTTAAAAATGTCATCTAAAAGTTATGTTTGCACATTTCAAATATAGAATTGAAACAATTATCTGCTCAAATATGTTGTATTTTATTAGGTAGGTACTTGTTTTGAAAATTTTCTCTTTTTAAATGTGGTAGGTGCTTGATTTCTGTTCCCAATGTTTGGAACATCAGAAATCAGAATCGAATTGGATAGTAATCTTAATTTTAATTTCCATGTAGAAAACATAGTGTGCACGGCATGATGTCTTCTTGATTTTCTGTGCCAAGTCACTGAACCATCGAAAAACCTAATGTCTCAAAAATACTTGCACACATCCATAATTTGCAGCATTCTTGAGTTCGATTCAGTAGTTTACAGGTCCGCCGTTAGCCGCCTGAGCTCTGAACGCCCGAATGCAAAACCTACATACATTTTTTGCTAAATTGTCACATTTTCTGCTGCATTGCATGCCAATGTTAATATTATGTATGGTGTTTAACTTTACTTTTAAGGAAAATGGGGTGCATTCGGAGGCCATTTACAGAGTGGAGCCAGCAAAGCAAAGAGTTCTGACGCTAAGAAAACTCTACAATGACAGAGAACCTGTTGCAGAAAAAGACTATGAAATACCTACAGCCTGTGCTCTCCTGAAACTATTTATAACGTAAGGCTTTATTAAAAAAAAAATCATTTAGGTTTTGATATGACATGCAATAAAAATAAGCAATTTGACCGAGCCATTTTGTTAATTTTGTTTATAGGGAATTGCCCGAGCCCGTGTTGACCACAGAACTGTGCTCCCTGTTTGAGGATGCCTCCACAGGGCCCGCCACCGCCCTCGCACCTCTCATCGCCCAGCTCCCCACGTGCCACCGCTCCCTGCTCGCCTGGCTGATGACCCATCTGGCCAGTGTCATGGCCAATGAAAAGGTAACCAATACTCAAATCAGCCATCATTTTAAAAATACTAGTAGAAAGGCATGAACCGTTATTATTAGTAAAATACCATACTTACAAAAGTGTTGCCAACATCATTCACCCATCCTACTGCAAATCACATCTACACACAGCAAATAATCTTTTAATCAATTATTATTCGCCATTGCTTAGGAATAATGGCCGACATGATATCCAACCACACCAGCACCAATGACTAATTCGAGCGTTTCAGATTACCTGCCATTGTTTAAATTTCATCTCTCTTTAAATTTTCAGATCAACCGCCTGAACGTGCAAACTATAGGAACGCTGCTAGGACCTACTCTGAACATGTCCCCCAATCTGTTGATCCTTTTTATCTACAATACAAAGATTCTATTTCCTGACACCAAATTGACTAAGTAAGTTTAAAAAATTTCTTATAATTCATATTATCTAACATTCTATCAGTTAATTTTTTTTCTCCAATTTTTTTTACTGTGAAATTGCGGAAAGACGATTTTGGAAATTTGTTGAAACAAAAACCAAATGTCAATATAAAAAAAAAAAAAATTGAATATAAATTAAATTAAATGAAAACAAATCACTTTGTATTTTATATACACCACTAATTTAATAAAAATTTTCAACATGTTTCGAAACCAATCAGGATTAATTTAAAATTAATAAAAATAACAAAAGACAAACATGGTAGATACTTTTGATTAAAAAAATTGGTGTGTACAAAGTGATTTGTTTTCATTTAATTAAAATGAAGCCGAAAAGTAAATTTGCCATAATTGAAGAAATAAATTATATAATCAATGAATTTATTATCATCAGTATACTAATACGTGAAGCAAAAACTTTGTACCCCTTTTTACGAAAATTGCGCGGACGGAGGAGTTTGAAATTTCCCACACTTATAGTTTATACAGAGAAGGAGCGCAGAATGCTAATATTTTTTTAAAATAATGCATAAAAAATACATTAAGAGTGTGTTATATGGCAGAATGGTATTTTGCTGGAAAACGGCTGTCTAAAACGGCTTAATACTACATTTTGTGTGTCATTCCCAGACTTGATATTTTTTGTTACTAAATAATGGACTATTATTTTTCAATCTGCTTATTTATTTTTTTAATTGATGTAGGCATTCGACCATAAAAAATAAAAACATTGATACACCATACAACCCACTTTTAAAACTTCGATCTATGATTGTCGCATTAATAATGATTTTACATTATATTTTTAAATTGAAACATGTAAACAATACACACATCTGTAGAAGTACGGCCTCTTATTATCGTTATGATATCTGTGGATATCAACAATTAAATAAATACTTAATTTTGCACGAAATTTTAACACATTTCAAAGTTTTTTACCATTCCGGGAGAGGAGCCCCCGTTGAATGGTGGTGAAACTATACGCTCCATATTTCATAGCCAATATATGTCTAAAACGCCATCAAAATGTTCCATAAATGAGTCAAATACTACAATACCAATTCACTTCAAGTAATGCGATAATCTAAGGAAGCTACAATAACAGTTAGTACTCACAAATTCTCTTTTTTTATGTAACTTTACCGCATTATATGTTTTCAACTGACAGACGCGTAAAAAAACAACATCCAACATGCGTTCTGTTTGCAACTTCACGCGTGTTGTTGACCAGCGCGCTCGTTTTGCAAGTATGTGCGAGAATTTGTCTTTCTGAGTGAACGTTTTTTACGTACGCGGTGTTTGGTAATAAAACCAAAAATTACCGTCTCGTAATTAGATTCTTAGGTAAATATTTACTAAATAGGGACGTGCTTAATATGCACTTTTTATTTTTAAAAAAAACTTAATATCAGATAGATAATAATGGGAAGTAAGTATTCCAGTTTCCGCAATTGGAAAGTAATGAATTTTAATAGTTATTTCGTTAAAATTAAAATCGATTATTCACTTGGCGGCCATTATCAATATAGGAACACGCTTAATGTACACTTTAAAAAAATTTGTAGGTAGATTTTAACTAGAACTAATTGATTCAGTAACCGGAAATTGGAAATAATGCATTTTAATGGTTATTTTGTTAACTTAAAGAATGCGAAATGTCATTTTTTTTTTCAAGGACGCCATGTTATTAATTACAACGGCAAATACGCATTTTATGGTTTTAAGTGATAATAAGTCAAGTTTTCCACTGTTCCGACCTTACACGGTAAGGGGTATTAGCATAAGGAGTAAACAAGTTTATTGCAAACAAGTTTTTTTTTTATTTTTATCTTTAAAATTTCAAATGAAGTCAATAAAGTTTGTACATAGAGAAACAGACAAAAAAAAACTTTTAAAGGAAAAATTAACAATAATATCGCCTTTCTGCGTATAAACACGTAACCATTAACACGTTGTCAAATCAAAGATATTTTATGATATGATATATATCTATGATATCTATTCTAGAAAATATAGTTTAAAGACAATAAACGGCTGAATATTTAGAAGTTAAATTTAAAAAAAAAAACACCATAAAATCGACTACAAATGTGAACCACGAGATTCCAAACGGCAAATCGGCAAGGCAATGGGCCGAATCAGTCAACTTAATTTATAATAATTAAAATTTACCAACAAATCTTTATTTTTATATTGATCATGTACAAACTTGTGATTTACATGTGTCATAGGTGTTTCTGTATATACAGTAGGACCCGTCAATTCGAAATCCACGGGACATCAAAAGTAAAATTTTGAATTGACGAATTCCCACGTAATTGGAAATTTAACGAAAAAAAATCGCCGAAAATTGAGTTCCTCGGTTGCAAATTCAAATACGGGTAGGTTCTTCGGAATAAATTCGTAATAATACGACTTATTCCCATGTAAGTCGCCCAATGTATTCGAAGTAAATTCATAAAAATACGATATTTTCCGTAAAATATTCCGCATAAATCAAATTTTCACGGCCGCGACCGTCGCGGCCATCTCGTTAAACTCATAAAAATGTGATATATTACCGCGTAAATCGAAATTTCGTTGCCGATTTCTGATGCAACCGGCTCTTCAAATTTAGATATTCGAAGAAAATTCGTAAAATTACGATACATTTCGCGTAAATAATACTTTGATGTATAAATCTAATAATAACGTGAGGGGAAGGGGACATGGGAGGGGGAATGGGGACGAAAGGCGAACGGAACGAATGGGAAAAGACACGCAGGGAGAAACAATTTTTTTATTAGTGGCATTTCAACGTATGCCGGGAACTAACTAAGTAATCTATTAATTTTGAAAAAGAAATTCGTTCAGCAAATAATGCGTAATGCGTAATTATATTTTGTCGATAAAATGTGAAAAAACTGAACTAAACATATTTTTATTATGAAATAAATAAAATAATGTTAAGCCCATTAACAGTCCGGCCCTTCTCTGTAGATCACCCTCCCTCCACTAGCTGCCAATAACTTTTTTCGTCGACGGAGTTTAGGACGAAATTTGTGGAGCGACGCGCGTACAATTTTCAATATTTCAAATTCAAGAAGGTATCTCTACTGCCATCTATCGAAGTAATCATAAAGCAATTCTTGCAGTTTACGAATTGAATGAAGGGTATCATATCCCTTTAAATCAATTAAAAAAACATTACAATTATGGTCAAATTTCGACCATTGGGCGACCACTAGTAATAATAATTGAGCTTGTTATACTTGTAAAATGGTGAAAATATATTTAGACAAAGCCGATGATTGGTTGAAACTGCACCTGGAAGCCTAAAGGCGCATTCTATCAGTAAAAAATTAAATAAAGAAATAAAAATCATTGTTCTGAATAATGAACAAATGATTCGTTGCCTTGCAAAACCCATTCCGGAAGCTTTTGTTGATTCTGAGATAATCACGAAAAACCGTTTAGAACACACATAATATAAACTGAATATATTGTTTTCGCTAAATATCTAAAGGATTATGATTCAATGACAAAAACTAATATTTACAACCAAGTATTTTATTATTAAAAGGTCCACATATATAATCCTTACAAAAATATCGCTGGAGAGGCTTTTGCAACTCCTTTCCTGTAAGAGAGAGTTTTGTAACTCCTCTCCTGCCAGAGGGGCTTTTGTAACTACTTTCATGCCAGAAGGGGTTTTTATAACTTCTTTCCTGCCAAAGCGGGTTTTGTGACTCCTTTCCTGCCAGAGCGGGTTTTGTGACTCCTTTCCTGCCAGAAAGAGTTTTGTAACTTCTTTCCTGCTAGAGCGGGATTTGTAATTCCTATTTTTCTATGGAGCAGATTTCGCATCTGGAAATAGGTAAGATAATATAAACGCATCACCGGGTTGCTTTTACTGTACGCTTTTTATTGGAAATATACAAATTATGCAAGATCGAAATCTAAAAACTTAAAAATAATGGCATCGACGTATGACATTTTATGTCAATATTTTTTTCCTATTTTCATCTTTATGTTTCAAAACACCTTGAGTTAATTTCTGTGGAGTTGCGTAAAATGCACTGTGAATCTTCCTTATATCGTTTCCTTTTAACGAAAAGTACTGGAAGCATCGATTAACTTTATAAGTTCCGATTTGATTTTTCCTTCACATATTCTTGTTGCTCGGATCACCAACTTCCTCTCTTCTGCGCTGGGTGGTGTTCCGATTCAGCTTGTAAATTCGGATAAGTTAGTTTTCTAAACATGATGTGCCCTCTGCATCTTCAAAAGGCAGGATTTTATGTTGGTTTTCCTGCTTCATTGTGAACTTAATTTTGCTATGGAGTGATTAAGATGGTCCGGAATTAGTTTTAATTTCTCTGTTCCATGCCAAATGGCGAAGACATCATCGATGTAGCTCCACCATACTTTAGGAACAGCCGAAGCTGTGTCGAGTGCCACTTCTTCAAACTTCTCCACAAAAAGCTGGGTAGTACTGGGGATAAGAACCATCAAATAATAATTATTATTTTAATGAAAAACAAATAACTTTGTGTAACAACCACTATTTAATTAACAATATCAACATGTTTCGAAAACTATGTTTTCTTCGTCAGGATAATAAGTTAAATAACAAAAGACAAACAAGTATAGACTAATTAGAACATAGACAAAATATTAGAAAGGAGACGTGATTAATTACCTAAAATATATCATAAAAAACAATTATATAAAATAAAATATAAAAATTATTTTAGAATCGGTAAAAAATTACATTAACATAATAAAAAATCTTTTAAAAACAAAACAAGAAGTCTAAATAACAAAATAAATTATTATAAATATAAGTATTAAGATGATGCCTTGCGACATAATGCAAATGCATCAAAATCGTGTATTTTTGTTTTGAAAATTTAATCGCTTAAAAGTATTTTAGATGCTTCAATTAAATACTGCGTGTAGAACATATCTTTGCCCTTAAAAACATCGGTCATTTTTTTTATAAGCCTTTTAATAAGCCTAGAAAAAAATAAAGTATTAGGTCTATAAAAAAACACTTTCAAGTGCAAACTCTCCTACTTGTATACCTCTCTTCGTATTTAATTTTATTGCATAATGTGGCAAATTTAGTTTCTTTTATGATAATCGCGAAAAAAGTCGATATTTATGCATGAACTTCCCGAAATAAAATAAAATGTGCATTTTCGCATTGTTATTTTTGACATCAATCAAGACCGCCGGCATTCGGCGAAAATGTTATTTCAAAGTGAACCTTATGCCATGGACGTAAGGACCACACAATCGTCACCGCCTTTTTGTCGCATTCTCCACCCAACCGTTGTGGTGGCCAGACGTCCTCGACGTCCGTGACTCTCTGCGCCGTAAAATGTTATTCGAGTTTACGTACTATCGATTTTAAAATTTCCTAGTTATATACGTAGATGTTTGAATATACCGGTTAACCACTTTATAATTTACTTTATTTATATAATAATACTCGTATTTGAAAAAAAAAATATAATTCTGTTGCCAAATGTCGTTTGAAGTAGGCAATAATTTTGCCTATGATTTGACATTTACAATTTTAAATCTGGCGCGCTTTTGAGTATTAAACAGTGACAACAGTACCGCACAGTGAGCAAATTTCAATATATCGTTAACAATTTAATATTTATAAATTCGTTTCATTTTCCGTATAAAGCGACTTCCTTGAAGTACTCGATTCACATTTTGAAAAAGTTATATTATTTTTATTTAAAAAAACACGATTTTTAAAATTCCGCCGTAACATTAATGAACTTAATTATTTTTACGTTGTTAACAATGGCATAAATCTAACTATGCACATCAAATCTCCGTAGAAGAGAAACGTATTAACTTTAATTAATTAACTTTTATTGCCAAGTTCTTACTTTCGGGGAATGATTAAATATATTTTTTTTGTTTATTAATACCTAAATTACAGTCCGAAGCTTTCCCGTTCAGTTGTTAACCGCCAAGCTGTTGGTGAATATTTTTGTTGAAAATTGTTATTTCCAATATTTTTATTTTTAAATAAATGCAAATTGTCCAGAAGAATTTTAAACAATCTAATTTATTAGCAGTTCAAATATAATTGTAGGCCTCCTGGTCAAATGTATTTGACGGCCTCCATGTTTGAGGGGAAAGGCTCTCGTCTAGCGATCCGATGGTCGCGGGTTCAAATAATTAAATATAATATATTATGGTATATTTGTGGCATGTTCCGGAATGGAAGATACTCTCAGTATCGCCCTGGTGTAAGACCAAAATTCGAAATTGAAACGTTGCTTAGTGACCAGATCTGAATAGTCAGGTACTTCCCCACCTTCCTCTTCCCCATCTCTTTCGCTTCCTCTCTACCTTCAGCCTCACAACATACCCCAATTGGGGATGCCATAGTCTCACTGACTCAAATAGCAGTAGTTGAGATTCTTGTGTGGTATTCACATAAAAAAAATAAAAAAGGCACTAGAAAATAAGATAAATCTTCTTGATAGAAATAACGCCATAATTTTGTTAACTGTTAATTAAAGTTTAGTCGGTATTATATAAAACAGATTCCCAAGAATGAAGATTTTTTTTTATCCACTTAAAATTTGGAGTTCACCACTCTCAGTCAATTACTTAACTGTAAACTAAATGTTTGCATTAATGTACCCTCCTCCACCCAGAGCAAATGATTCCTTCATATATTCCGTCCTCTTCAAAATTCGCGTTAATACATCCCTTCTTACAGATCCTTCTTTAAGCCGCCCCACAACGCTGCCCAACTGGTTGCTTGAAAATAAAAACTTTTCAATAGAATTCTAAAGAAATGTGAACTGCAAGAGTGTATAGAAGAGTTAAATAAATCGTATGATAAAATAACTGTAAATTGCATATTAATAACTACCTATAAAGTTATATTATAAAAAATAATTTAAAAATTCAAAATTATTAAACATTTTTTATTAATAAACTATACAAATCTTAAGTACGTTCAAATGTCTTATAAACCTAGTCTATTCCGTGCGAAGGAGAGCGGTTCATCTTGGTTCATGAGTTTAAAAAACAGTCTTTACTGCCTCCTGTAAAATTTGATAAATGAAAGTTACTTGTTCTACAAATTAGGCCCATAATATGTTAATTTTACCATGTATTTTGATAATCATAAATAAGTATTTAATATAATTATTATGTTCATATTTTTCACAATTTTTACCACAGTGTATTTGAGGGCGGAACTCGGGATTTATGAGCCTGACGCCTCTCGTCTATTATTGGTTGTCAAGTTTTCTCAAGTATTTTATAATCCCTCGCAAAACAGCCGATTTCGAATTTTTCAAGGACTATGGGATCACCTTAATACGAAAATAAATTTAAAAGATGGCTATTTTAAAAAAAACGTTTGGTTATTTATAATATTTAATTTACTATTTACACTTTTTCTAATTTCTAAAATTTCTAAATTATCTAATTGTATACCCGTTGTGTTAGTGTGTAAAATTTTTAAACCTTTATTAATATCAAAAGAATGACCTGTTTCCTGTTAACTTATTATCCTGACGAAGAAAACATAGTTTTCGAAACATGTTGATATTGTTAATTAAATAGTGGTTGTTACACAAAGTTATTTGTTTTTCATTAAATTAATGATGACGCCACAAAGTAAATTTGCCTATTTTGAAGAAATAATAATTATTTTTTATTTAACTTTTATGAGTAAAACCTCAAATTGTAATATTTAATTAAATGAAGACACTATGAGCGAAACTCAATCGAAAATCTGGAAACAGAAAAATCAGAAAAAGATATTGGCACCTCTGGGACTCGAACCCAGGACCTCTCTCTTTTCGGGCGAGTGCTCTTGACCACTGAGCTAAGGTGTTGATATCCAATTCGGTCACTTTTAACTGTACCATATACTTCGACTAAGAACCACCCATATTATCTTAATTTTCTTTGACACATATTTTATTGGCTGCCATCTTTATGTATGATTGCAAGATTCAAACTCGAACTAAATGCAATCTAGATGGTGTCTGGATAAACTTTTTATCCATTTTATTTAATATGCGACATCTTTTGGCTTTTCTGCAAGTCTAGGGTGAATATTATTATTTTTTATTTAACTTTTATGAGTAAATATCTTTTTCTGATTTTTCTGTTTCCAGATATTCGATTGAGTTTCGCTCATAGTGTCTTCATTTAATTAAATATAACAAATAATTATCTCACTGAGCATTGTCATGGAGTCTTCTAGAGGCACATTAGTGAAAAGAGGTACTACATCAAAACTGACAAGATTATCTCCTTTCTCTTAACCTTCTTAAGCTAACTGATCATATCTGTCAAATCCTTAATCAGTTTTTTCCGGTGTGCATCTGTAGTAATCTCGAGATATAATGTAAAATTTTGTACGTAGGTGCACCAAAATAGCGCTGACAATCTCTCTCTGATCTCCTCTTTTTATGGGTTTTAGGAACATTGAATTTCGTCGATAGATCTTTTAATTTGTGAACTGCATTAAAATCTTATTTCTTTCAAAATACCTCCGGGACGGATTTTGCATCTCAACAACAGGTGACTTGCATGGATTTCATAATGACTTGGAAAAAATCGTGTTATCAAACAAGAGGCACAAGATCAATGTCCGGTCAGTGGTTGAGTGGGCATCGCGTTTGGGTTCCACCCGGGCGTCCCGTGTTCGATTCCTCGGCTGGCTAAGTCCTCCATCACAACACAAGCAACATTTTCGGCTTTCTGTGGTGGTAGTAGGAGATTTTCAAACATTGTTGGGTTATTCGTAACCCGGGAATGTTTGTCTTTCTTTAAAAAAAAAAGAACAAAAAAATGTTTATGAACAAGAATATTCAGCTGTTCGAAATAATCTCACTGCAAAAACAGACCAAATAAATATATTTTATGTGAACCTTCTTCATACTTGTTTACATGTTTCATATTGTTGATAAACCTTCCCCTTTTATTAATTATTTATAACCTGGAATTATTATAAAATATTTGGGTTTAGTCATATAATACAGACGTTGAACATTATTTATTTATTTAACACCATAAAAAGGCTTTTACATTATAATAATAAGATTATAAGTTACAGTGGCAGAAGTGAGAGTATCAGTAGCATTAAGGAAAACATAAGAATGAATGAGACAAAAATAATATATAAGAGATACAGTTGTTTTTTTTTTTTTTTTAAACTCAACAGATGGTTTTTTTTTTTACCAAAAATAGAAATATAAAAAGAAATGTGTACTCGTGTATTAGCTATAATAACAGAGAACATTCTATATAAACAGACTGAATATATGTGAAGAAGGGTAACTTGATAGCAAGTATAATCGTGCAAAATTGTCAACATCAATATCTATTCATAAATTAGCATTGTTATTTGCAAATCGTTGAGTTATAGGTATTGGCTTGTAAATAATTTAGTATTGTAATTATTGGTATTGAAAGTTAGCTCTCTCAAATCAGGGCTATCAGTAGATAATAATTTTAGAATAAAAATAATAATTTTTAATAAGATAATACATTTTTTATTAGTTAACTCTTCTGACTGATAGTTAAGATATCTGAAGTAAGTCGTTTAAAATCTGAAGTAAAATATGGTATAGTAGCCATGCAGGAGAATAGTATCATGCCTAACATTGATTAATGTGCTTGAGGTATGCTATTATGGTCTTCTTATAATTATATTCCGTGCAGTTGAATACATCTACTACTTCTGAGAAAGCATTGCCAACTGCATTCAATCTAGGTATAAGCAAGTATCTAAATGACTCACACCCGTATTCAGAGTCGATACTTTAGTTCAAGGAGTCTTCCTTTCCTTTAAAGATCGTAGTTTTGTATTCAGAGACACTACTAAGGTCGGTGTGATGTCACTTAATAAGGAAGCTACCTTCCTTAAGATTTCTAAAATATTTGTATTCAGAGACAGCTCTACGAAAGTCTCTACGGAACTGCGCATGCGCACTATTGCATCCTTTGAATTAGAACTGTCAAAACTCAAGGTTGGTAAGAGGGGTACCTTTGCCTTTCAAAGTAGGTGATTTGTTCCCAATTGTTGGTGTTGAAGACGTAAAACAGTAGCGATGGAAATGTTTAACAATTTTGTGGAAATGGTTAACAATTTTTTTTGAACTTCGTCACTCATAACACACGATTTTAACAGCCCAAGGTTCGTAGAAAATGCTTTTACACGCATTTTCTACGAAGCTTGCGACAGCCAATTTAAAGAACGATGTCGGCTAGAAAAGATAACAGCGATGCATCTAGTAATTCCTCTCTTATTTCCATTTTACGCTTTAATAAGTAATATGGCGGGATATTTGCATATAAGTAGTTTGAACACATTGTTTTTCATTAGGCAATTAACAATCTCGAATTTATTGTCGAAATGCGATGCGAAACGAATGAACCAACGGAGCATCAACGGAGCATAAATAAACCAATACGCAGACTTTTGACAGGCCGTTGTTGTTTTTAACTTTTGAGTTTTTGAATTTTGAATTTTAAACACACAGCTTGTCACAAAACGGGGTATGTTGTTCCAATAGAAGCGGGACATCGACAATTTTCGGATGACGTCACAATATTTTTTCGGCGAAGACATAAGGTCTCTCTCTACCTTAGTAAAGGAAGCTCAAAGTGTGGACTCTGAATAGAGGCGTTAAAGGTAAGGACGGTTCCTTCCTTTACCAAGGTAAGGTCGAGCCTTTACTTAGACAAAATTTAAGGAGCGATTCTGAATACGGGTGTCAGTCCTGATATTTTTGTTGTAATTAAAAAGAATTTTGAATCGCGTAGTTCTTGTAGGTATATGGAAGATAATTAGGCTTAATAAATCAGGGCTGTCTATAATACCATTAACAATTTTAAAAATAAAAGTAAAGTCGGAAATAAGTCTTCTATCTCAGAGTTTTAGTAAGTTTAATTCTTTCATCAAGTGATTGTAATTTATTGATTCTATTTGAAGGCCGAGTTTATAATTATTAATGAATCTTAGGAATTATGCTGAATTTTTTTCAATGGAATCGGAATGGATTTTTAGTGGGTTATAATAATGATTTAATCAATAAGATGGATCAAGGAAAAAAATATTTATGAGATGTAATATCTTGAAGAAAGTAGTGTAAGAAGAATATACGACGCAAATGTGAATGGTAGAAGAATTCGGGGACGCCCGAGGAAGACATGGCACGATCAAGTGAATCAGATACTTGAGTCGGGCCATGTCAAAAGCCAGAATAATAGAAGAGTATGTATGAGACGATGTATGAATGTGAGTGAAACAAAGAGTGTGTGCCAGGACCGAGTTGTTTGGCGGTCCGTCCTCTCTGCCTACCCCTGCGGGGTAACGGCGTGATGGTTAGTTAGTTAGTTAATATCTTTGGTATGCCTCGTTATTCTCCTCGGACATTCGTGTGGAAAACATTGCTTTTTTTTTTTATTGATTTTCGGCTTTGTAATTATTGTTTTTTCGCACCCATAAAATTATTCCCGTCTTTCCGGTTTATAAAAAATGTTCCGATTTTTCGGATTGAAAGTTAAAAAAAATCACCAGGGTTTCAAAAATATGATTAAAAAAAAAAATATACGGAATGGCTTAGAATATTTGCCTAAACCGGATTTTTTTTTTTTTTAAATGTGATGCAAGTCTGCAAGTGGCCTATTCATATATGATATTTTGTGAAATGGTTGGTTTTTATAATCAGTTTATTAATATGTGAAGCAAAAACTTTGTACCCCTTTTTTACGAAAATTGCGGACGGAGGCGTATGAAATTTGGCACACTTATAGTTTATATAGAGAAGGAGTGCAGAATACTAATATTTTTTTTTTAAATTATGCATAAAAAATACATTAAATCAATAAAAAAAACATTACACATTAAATTAATTATGGTCAAATTTTGACCATTGGGCGACCACTAGTAACATTTAAAGCGTTAATCCCACATTCCTCTGGCATGTTGACGGTATATTTCTTAAAGGCGCTGACAAAAGGATGGAGAATTTATGTTTATTTCTGCTTTGTTATTCAAATAAATGGAATATTTCTGAATGTATCTAACAATCTGTGTTCAAAATCCCTACGTATTCCTCTTGGCTCATAATACTGATGGAGGGAAATAATTATACCGAGTCAGTGGATATCTTCAATTTGTCACCAAATAATTTCAAAATGTTGTTACTGAAGCAGTTCAGTTTTAAAAATAAATACTGTATAATTTTTACTATCCATGTGTAAAAGCCCCTGGAAAGGGCGTTGACAAATAAATAAAACAAAAAACTATTTTTGAAAGGTGATGAAATACGCTTTCAAATTTTATTATTAGAAATATTGTAATTTTAATTATAAATAGTATAATATTTGAAATACTAAAATTTTGTATGCAAACATAAGAAATTTTTAAAAGTGTCCCAGCTTACATTTTTTTCACCTATCTGAACCAAAATTACTGATAACGAAAAAAAATAAGCAACATTTTTTTAAGCAACATTTAAAAAAAAAATAAGCAACATTCAAAAAAAAAAAATAAGCAACATTAAAAAAAAAAATAAGCAACATTAAAAAAAAAATAAGCAACATTTTTTACAACTGTTTTATCATTGTTGTCACCTTTTTTTTGTCATTTCATACAAATATAATTAATGAAAAATTCACAAAGTTTCATGAATTTTTCTCAAATTTTGATTGGAACCTTTGATATCACAGATATGTACAATTTGATTCTTCTGTGGTTAACTTCTAGATTTAAATATAAAGCGTGATGTTTTCTCTTTCTAACACTGTTTGGATCATATTTCTCACCGTGACTGTAAGGGAGACACAATGATTTCTATGAGGCCAAATGAGCTGTCCCCAAAAGTAACAAATTAACTCCATGGATGCTGTTTGTTGGCAAAACTGAACAAATGAATCTGAGGTTTTAATAGAATTGTGTTTAGGTATTAGGCAGTCCCAAAAAGCAGCGTTTCGTTTTCCTGAAAATGCTAATGCAGATGAAATGAGGCTTAAAGGTAGCATTCACATAATATCAACAGCGCTTATTTATTCACTACTGATAAGAGTTTTATTGCCGTTGTGCTGCAAAGGTAGAATGGTACAAGTGCTGATTTTAATTGTATATATTTTGCCTTCATTTAATTTACTATACACATTAGATTTCTTCTTCTATTCTACACGGTAGAATAAGCACGCTTTTTATCACACCAATTTAAGAGTCCAATGCCCTTGGAATTAAAATTATTTTAATTAGGAATACCCTGGGAATTACAGTGAAATCCACTTATAAAATTCCCGCATAAGAAGTTTGGTTTTTGTTCTTTGACTGAACTGAAAAAGTGGCCCATATAAATAATCCCACGTTTACGTACACATAAGGTTTTCCCACATAATTTTTTTTTCTGGTCCCTTGAAAACCTTAGAAGTCAGTTTCTTTGTATGCAACTGTTTTTTGTCCATGACAACTCAACAATGTGGCATTTCAACAACCCCTTGAAAAGTCATTAAAAGTGATGAAATGTATATATTTTTTAAATAGCACATAACCTATTTAACCAAGATTTTTTTTTTTCCTCACTGACTTTTCAAAGGAGTGATGAAGTTGCACATTGTTGAGTTGTCTGGTTACCATTTTTTTTAAAATCTATGTATACAGTATATTAAGGGACATACTTGACTTACTTTTTAACCAATGATTCCTGACATTATTTGGAGTAAAAAATGTAAAACTTTTTTAATGAATTTTTTTTTTCTTTTCTAAATTTTTTAAAAATTAAACAAAAAAATTTCTTCCGTCTGTCATCACTGGTCACTCAGCCGAGTAACCGCGCTACCTACCCCGCTCCAAACTGTCCAACACCTACAATTTTTTTTTTTGTACAAAAAAAATCAAATTTGTCATCGGAAACCAAAATATTTATTCATTTACATTTTTTACTTCAAATAATGTCAGGAAACACCGGTTAAAGTATGTCAAGTACGTCTCTTAACACCCTACGTATTTTTTGTAATCAATTTTAATTTGTAGAACTCCATTTTCATTATTTTTTTATGTATTTAATAATATTATTATTCAATTTATAAAAACAATTAATTTATAAACAAGGTCCGCTGTGTATTTATTATTACGTATGATAGCTGTTTCGCCCTCTGAAGGCATTATCAAACTGTCAGACACTCCATTTCTATTAATAGAGCCATACCTATGTAGGCAAAATAAGGGTCCATGTAAACATAATGTACTGCTGAGTCTGGTGACAAAAATAATTAAATGTGAAGGCCGTTTAGTAGCTGAGCTGACAATGCGTCGGGTTCCCACCCAGGCATTGAATTCCTTTGCTAGCCAAGTCCTCCACCGATTGCATTGCTGGTGTTTTCAAAATATTGTCAGGTTATTTGTAACTCAGGAATGTTTGTCTTTGAGGAGTAAAATTTATTTGTAAAATGTTGAGAACCACTGAATTTGTCCAGCTATAATTTATAAAAAAAAGGCTATAGTAATAAATAAAAAAACTCGGAAATTAATTTGTGTAGTTAAAAAGGTAAGAAGATTAAATTAATTAACAACTAAATCGATTGCAAAATTAAGTAAAACTTGAAAAATAACTCACTCCCATGATGTAAATGGCAAAAAAATAACTCACTCCCATGATGTAAATGGCAAAAAAATAACTCACTCCCATGATGTAAATGGCAAAAAAATAACTCACTCCCATGATGTAAATGGCAAAAAAATAACTCACTAATCAAAGGGTTAAAACAAAAAAATCTTGCGAACCAAAAGTTGCTTTAATTTTTACTGTCATTTTATGACCAAAAAAAATGCAAAAAGGAAAAATGAGAAAAAATTGAGTAAGTTTTTACCTCTTGTAACAATTGGTTACTGAATTGTGACCATTTTGTTGCAACAGCGTTGTTGGACTACGCCAAACAATAGTGCCAAGCAAATTGTACCTTTAATAGCATTGCTTTCAAAAACCTGACACTTTAGTGTACTTGTTGTTAAACTATTTCAAATTTTATTATTTGTGCCAACATAATTTGCATTTCATTTTGTGTAAAAGTCTTCAAATGTCGTCATTTCCTCAAATAAAGCCAAAGAAAAATAGAAATTCAGTTGTGGGTTTTTTCAATACTCTTTTCAATAAAAGGTAAAGTTGTGATTAGTTAAAAACTTAGACGAATAATAAAAATAAATAAAATGTTGCAGTTAAATTGCTTGTATTTTTTGTTAATGCCCGGTTGCTATTGTCTAACATCTAACCTATATAAATTGGTGGTATTCAATTTGTTTCATTGTTATGACAATTATTTGTAAAGTCCATCAACTCGTTCTTGTGTTCAACTGTGGAATGATTTACCGATGCCTACCACTGTGCTGATGCATATAAAAACAACTATCAACATCACCTCAACAAATTGAACTGACAGTCCCCTATTATGATATAAATGGGTATAGCCAAACTTAAACACCGACCCAAACTTGATATGATCCATTCTCGCACAATTACTGACTTTATAATGAACTTAAGCAAAAGAGAAAGATGCGTAAAAACAAACATGCAACAGAAGAACAGAGAAACACGTGGGCGGGGAGCTTAAACTGGCTGATGATTTCTGTATCAACGTCAGATCGTTTTTAAAGTTTGGCGTGTACTGTACACATCATTATTACAAAAAAGGCCAAGGCTTTTATATATGTGAATCAATAAATAAATTGATTTTTTGCACCATTGTAACCTTGAATCTCACAATGTATTTATTGTATGTACATAATGTTTGAACAGCTCTGAAAATGTGCAGTTCTTCTCCTGGTATAATCATCAAATACATAATTATTTCTTTTGTGAAGAAAAAAGCAAACTCCTCAACAAATTCTTTATGTATTATTTCATAGTGCTTTCACACAAACATAGTATTGGATTCGATAAGTCTAAACTTTAGAGCATACAATTTACACCCACGCTGTGCGAGCAGGTTCCCTGCAGAATTTCGGACCACCCCTTGTTATATTATAAATACATCGTTTGTTGCCTGACCTGCTTTCAGTTACTATAATAATATTTTCTTTACCAGATACGTTCCCCCGCTGACTTCTCTGGCCCCCATACTACCGGAATCAACGGATGAAATAACGAAGGAATTGAGGAAGCAGGAATCTCTGTTGAGCCAAATCCACGCAGAAATGCACGCTGGATTCGTCACACAAAAACGCGAAGAACAACTCTGGGAAGGGCAGCGGATTGTTACGCAGCTAAAGGTTTGCTCATATTAAAATTTGTCAAAAGACTTTTTTTTCCAGACTTATTGCTAATTACTTTCACAAGCTCCCTGTCACTGATTAGATCCTCTGGACTCAATGGTCACAGGTTCAAACTCAACTCCACTGGTTCCAGGCAGGGACAGTGTATTCATAATTATTGCACCAATGGCTTGCATCAAACCCTTCTTAACCTACTACGTATAAGAAGAATCTTATAGCTGTTTCGGTTTTATCTCGCCTCATTCTATTCATTTGGAATTATAGAATAGACATTTGAGCGATGGGAATTTCTGAGTGTTCGGTTTTCAATTCAGCCTTTCTAGTTAATTAATTTCATACCTCCAAATTTTAATATGGAAACATTTGAACATTTGAATTTTATTGTGGTTTAAAAGTAGTGAGTCCACCCAGATTTATGGTTTAAGCCATATTTTTAGGTTTTATATGAAAAAAATAATTTAAAACTTTAAATTTATAAATTTTTTATAAGAAAAACTCTCTTTTTATAACTTTTGAAGGTTAATCCCATCATCGTAATATATCTTCTCTTTCATATTTTCATTTAGATTATGTTATCTTCTTCTTCAATGATATATTTAAATTTATAATTCATTTTTATTTTTAAAAATCACCTGCCTACATTTGGGTAGCCATAGCTCTAGTAATTAAAGAATAAACCCTGTGGGCGTGTTTTGTGATCAAAATATTTGCCTATTAAGGCTTAAATTTCCAGAGTTTTAAATAAATAAATAAATTTCCAACATTTTCTTAAATTAACAGGGTACCAGACTATTGGGCCAAATTTAAATTTGTTTGGAAGGCACTTCTAGTATTCTTCTTTATTCTATTCTTGATATGATGTATTTCCTGTGAGGTGTTGCACACCCCACGCTGCAAACAAAATGTATTGTCATGTGATTTTCATAAATTTATTGTGTACAACTTGTACATACTCTGCTGGTTTTTAATGTTTTTTATTTTTTGTTTTTAGAGGAAACTAAGATCTGTTCAAAAATCCACGGATCCATCTTGTTCCTCTCAAAACCATTCCTCTCTCGATGAAAGACAAACCACACAAGACGAAGACCAAACTGACAAACCATTGAGAAGCGAAACCAGCAGCGTTGGACTACACAGCTCCTCCGAGGAAAGAATCCAACCACCGCCCAAACAAGCAGATAAACTAGTGGAAAAAAGTGTCACAGTGGTGGTAGAGCCAAAGGTAGTCAGCTTTCCCATAGAAAAGCTGCAAGTCAAAGTGGAACCGAAAGTGGTATTCCCTGTTGAAAGCTTCGAAGACAACTTTGAGAACTACCAAGAAACTGGCGATCCGCCCTCCACCAATAACAAGGAGATGACAGAATCCATCTATTCCATCAACTCGGAGACATTTGTAACCAAGATTGAGAAACCAAAGCTATCCAAAGAAGAACTTCAGCTCATGAGGCTGCAGTTGGAACACGCCGAATATTTACAATTGAAATCAATCCTTCAAGCCAAAATTAATTCGGAACGATTTGAAATTGTCAAATTAAGAAGTCACTTAGCCATTAAGAATAAGCAAGAGAACAATGCAAATCAGAACAACAATGTAAGAGAAGCTTCTGTTATAGCTTATTCCGAAGCTGAGTTAGAAGAAAAACAAAGGTTGGTGAAGGAAAATGCCTTGTTGGAGCAAAAGCGGCTATCATTGGCGCACCAAATATTCCAGGAAAGAACCGCTTGTATTGAACACAGAATACAACTAGCTATGAATGAAATACTTTAATTTAAGCCCCCTTTTGCATTAATCTCAAACACATTGTAGTGTAATTTTACATCATATATATAATATTTTAATATAAGATTATTATTTTTATTGTTGTTGACAAAAAAGAAAACTGTTCATTGAATTCATTTGAAATACATAGCTTTTACATGACCTATTATCACAAACCAACTTGTAAAAATTGATAAAGATTAATTTGATGAATAAAACTAAGATTTATTGATGTATGTAAACGAATACCCTAAAATGATAATAAAAGAAGTTGAATACCCTAAACACGCCTTCCTTATGTAAATAGAGATGTCTAATTCTTACCATCTTTTCATATTATTTATTTTCTTTCCCAACACAAAATAAAAGTTTTTCTTAACCCTCACTCAAATAAGCAACATCTGCAAACGCCTACGAGCTATTGCGGGACGAATTTACAAAATTAAATATTTTATGCCCGTAATTACGTTAAAAATAATTTATTTGTCACTAGCGAAATCTACTATCAGATACGGAATAACGTCTTGGGGAAACTCGTGCAAGACAAGGTACAACAATTCAAAACTCTATGACTAAGCTATTGGTAAACAAAAGTATTTATGCACAAAGAAGAGACATAAAATTATTATACGAGTCAGTTACCATATTTAATAAGATGCTAATGAGCATAAAAATCGAACAAAATTGCACCACCAATCTAAAAGATTAAATAAAAAATGGCTAATAGATCTAGATTTTTTGTATTGATTTTATTTGTAATCTTGTGTATAATATGAATGAGTAGTTTTTCTGTGTTATATCTGTCTATCTGCGTATTTTATGCCTTTATATTGTGGCTACTTAAAAGTTATTCTTCTGTATCTATTTTCTATATTGTGGTTTCTTGTTATAATTGTCCTTTAGTATTATATTAATATTGTTAAATTGACCTGCTGACAAACTGCTTTGGCAGTTTAGCGGGTGCTTAAAATGAAGAATAAAAAAAAAAAACCCTCAGGCTAATTTGTTTGCTTTTTGGAACAACTCATATAGGTCTCCTAGAAATAGTTGTGGCTCCCTAACTAACATGGTTAGAAATATTATCTAAATGGTGTTAGAAAGAGAAAACGCCAAGCTTTAAAACCACAAAATAATTCAAATTTACATCTTTATGAAACCAAAGTTACCAACCGCAATTTGAAAAAAACTTTGGAAATTTTTTATTAATTATTTTTACATGAAACGACACAAAAGCGAGTCGACGATAACGTTTATAAAACATTTGCGTAATGTGTCTTTATTTTTTTTTCATTTTCAGTTATTTTAGTTAGAAAAAACGTAAAGTTAGCCATTTTTAAAACTTATTTATATTTGCATTCCAATTTTTTGTATTTCAAAAATTACTTATTTCATAACCTTCCAAAAAAGGTTTTTAGTTTTCAGATGCGTTCAGAAATATTCCATTTATTTGGATTTTTTTGCAAAATGGAAATATTTTGACCTTCAGACAAAATAGGCCTGAGGGGTTAAAAGATGTCAGAAATTAAAAAAAAAAATATTTAGAAAACATATTTTTTATGAGATTATCATTTTTATCAAACTGATAACATTGATACGGCGGATCAGAAATAAATCGCTTGTTTTCATAACACTAATATAATACATTTTTTTCAAGTTATTCTTGAATTTCTTTTTAATTAGAACACAATTATCTTTTTAACGCTACTCTCTATTTCCAAAATATTGTTTTAATTTTAGATAAAATAAATACATTTAATATTATCAATATACTCTCTGTTTTGCAATCTTATACACTTACCCTAATTATAAATACAATAATATAATCAATGTGTTTATTTATTCATAGTATTATTGTGTTGAATAATGACAAGTGTATCGGTGTTTAAAGGCATATTGATATCAAAGATGTACCTCCTCATATCTTATCTGTGGTCGACGGTGTCTATTTCATTACACAAACTTGAATGAGTAATCTTTTATTGCCTTGAATCGCTCCGGAACTATGTCGTGTCAGTAGTATATTGCGATCCAATCCCAGTTTAAAGTGGTTCCTTAAAGTAATAGTGAAGTGTTGTTTCTTGTGAATCAAGTGAAATGGATGACCGAGAAGTAAAAAGGATGTTCGCCACAATGATCTCTCAAAATAATTCATTCTCGCAACCGGAAGAAGAAGATTTTATTGAATATCGTTCCTCCAGTCGATTCCATACCCAGACAGCTTCAAATGAGGGCGGAAAGTCTACAACCAGAGTAACGATGAACGAAACAACTAAAACTCACTCCTTCCAGGGAGATACTGACATATTCAGATCAAAACACGTCAGTGTAACAACACCTGACAACATGTCCGGAGAAGAACTGTTTGTTATTGAGAACAACAGGTCACAAACACTGAGGAAATTGAAGAGCTCTTTCCTATCGAAGAACCACCCGTCGGAAGAGCCCAAGACCGATCCGTTCGCTAAGTTCGGCATACGCCCACCAACCTCGCTAACCGATGCAAGCAGTTCTCAAGAAGAGTCACACATTGAAATACACAAGTTTCCATTTGCGGAGCCTTTCAGCACACCAAACTCCATCAGGAAAGAAAGGGTTTCTTATTCTACACAAGTTAAAACGACCAAATCCAACGGTCAAACCAAAGTCGTCAAAACAACAACTCAGGGTGAAGGGGATTCTCGTTCGGTAGAAATAGAAGAAATTACCACTTGTGAAGAAGATAGTCCCATCAAAATTAATTTGCTTACGGATTAGGACTGAACTTTGGTTAAATTTTGACAACTTTTTAACAATAATGAACCATGAAGCGTTTCACATTCGGTGTTATTTATTTTAAATATTAAATTAAATTCATTATTTTTACATAATTTTTTTTGTACATATTAATTAAATGTGTCATAACTTGAGTAGAAGATAAGAGCGAAAATGATTGAATTTTACTAATGAATTTATAATTGACCTCAATAAACATTTCTCCTTGTAAAAGGTTAATAATAATATTATTTACCCTTCATTTTCAACTTCAACAACATTGAGATTGTTGATAATTTCACGATAATGTGTTTGTAGCATTTTGTAAAAATTATTTACTAAGTAATAAATAAAATTAAAACTAAAGTTTTTTTTTTACATTGTATTATTTAAATAAAAAATATATTTTCTACAAACCTACAATGTAATTTTATTCGTTATTCATTGTGGTAACTAAGAAATAATATTTCTTTGTTAATTTGGTTCATGTTGGTGCAATTTTAAAAATGTATTTATAATGTTGATGCCATTCTTTTATCAGTAGGATATCAAAAAATATCTGCTCAACATAAAGATAAAATATAATTTTATAAAAATTTGCTAATTTATCTATATCTGGGTTTAAAATTGCTAATCTATTAATATTTTTTTTATCTTTACAGAGATAATGTAATATTCCTTACTACCGTAACGTGAAGTTTAGACAAAATAAATTAATGTAGATAAAGCAAAAAGAAAATTTGTATAAATTGAAATATATACATGGGTAAACAAGACATGGAATAAATTTTGTAAAATTCAATAATTGGGGTGGCTGGAAAGACATTATATATGTTGTGACGCTATTTATTTTGTACACAAACATAATAATTATTGAATGTAATATAATTATTTAAATTATTGCAATTGGACGCCTCGGATTAGAAGGAAACTTCGATACCTGGGAAGCCTGTGGAACATCGCCAAATCTGTGACAATCCTGGCAAACTTTATTAACCCGTTGTATGCTAACCACAGCAGTCGACTTGCGTGCAGCCGTGCTCCGTAAGCGGATGTCACAACAGTTGTTTTGCCAACACTAATAAATGAAAAGGTGCTGCGAACAGGGATATATAGCTTCTAAATGTCACATGTTTTAGTTAAAGGAACCAGCTTCCATCGAAGAAATTGTGAAGGTGAAACACAGGTATTAGTACAATGGAGTACTAACGGAAGCTAAGCAGATCATCTCCATGTTAATAAATAAGATGAACAAATAAACATAATATTTATTTTGTTATCGAAGAAACAAATGAAAAAAGATTTCTTTGTTTAAAACTTCTTTATTAATTTTTTCTATATATGTACTTGTTTCTTTACTGTGTAAATATATGTATAAATATGTATTACTATATGGGACGTATAGGATTGCACTATCCTCCCCACATCCTGGTATAAAGAAAAAAAAACAAACCATTTTATTTTATTTATACACGTCGACCGGGGTTTTCGGTTGAACTCCACCTTCGTCAGGACAATAAACAGGTTGAGTTCAACCGAAACCGGTCGACGTATATTAAATAAAATAAAGTGGTTTTAAACAAAGAAATCTTTTTTCAATTGTATTATTTTGTTTTTTTCTAAAAATCATGAAATTTGAAAACTCATCATACAAAATAGTTGTTTTTTTTTTTTTTTCACTAAGATAATTTGGCCACAAAAATATTCTTAAATTTCAATTTATGCACAAAAAATTCAGGAGTTGCCAATGATTTTTACATTTATATACAAGCAAAAACTTTTGAAGAAGGCAGGAAGTTAAAATATTTTTTACATATTACCAATTGTACATCCAAATTATGCTAGAAATTAGGTTGCTCGTTGATTGGACAGAGGGCCTTTATCCCACTTCTTTCCCGCACCCCCTCACAGCTCTTTGATATTCCATTACCTACACCCCTCAGAGTTCTGACTATGTATTAATAATCTAGCATCAATCTCCCTAAATACATAATTCAACTTCAACAAATGGAATGCATTGAAAAAATAAATTAAAAAGCTTACTCCCTAGTATAGCACATTGCTTTTTAAAAGCGTAGATTTTAAATATTTAAGTCAAAAGAATTTGCTAAAAAATTGATCTAAGTGTAAAAATAAATAAATTTACAAAAACTTACTCCCTAAAATAGCTTTTTAAGCACAGATATTGAATAAGTCGAAAGAATTTGCTAATGAATTGATCTAAGCGTTGGTTACTGTCAATTTGTTAGTGCTATATTATTGTTATCACTGTCTAATTTTTTTACAGCGGCCTCCAAATTGAATAAATGTTCGTCGATGACTCCGGGAGCAATGAGTCGCATCGCTGAAGCGAGTTTGTAGACGTATTCTTTGTTGGTTCCGCTGGGACCTTTGCACCGGGCCACTTGGTTGGCTATGGCTTCGACGCTTGCTTCACCTGTAAAATACAAATGAAAGTAGGATTATAAAATGAGCTAACAATGTTAGGTGAACGGAAGAGAAGGACAAGGGAGGTGAATTAGTATCTACAGCCAAACAAGCATTTGTTAAGTGCAGAATATGTAGATTTCATTGGAACAAACAAACAAAGAATTCTTACTATTACATAGAGATTTAAAAAGTTATTTCCTCACTTTTGATTTACAAAAAATCTCTATTATTATTGCCCCCAATTAATGGTTAATAGAACTACAAAAAAATTATGGCAAAGCAATTTCCTTACCAATCGGCAAGGAATTAAGTAAAATAAAAAAACATATAGGTAATTATTTATACAAAGTGCTGTCGATTCCTGTGGAAGTGTGATATTGACCGGGAGAATTTTCTGTAATTTAGAGACCTTATGTGAAATAAACCACAAGGTATCAGAATCTTGCTTATGGGACTCTTCTTTCCATTAAAATAGATACAACAATTCGATGGGTGAAAAACATAAAAAAGGGTTTTAGAATTAAGAGGAACGTACGCACGGCCCATTTCGGCCAGTTTCATACAAATCTTAAATTTGGATTTGAGATCAAATTACCCAACCAAACTGAAAAATTATTTTTGTAATCAAAAGGTATATCAAGTGAGCTACTTTATTTATTTTTGCTTTAAATTATAAAATATAGGTCATTCAAGATTTTAGTGTTTCGTGGTTTTAGAGGCAATTTGGGCAATTATTTGTGAATAAATGAAAAACATTAAAAAACATAATTTTACTATGCCGTTATAATAACAGGAAACCCAAATTGTCCCAGAACGACCGTGCATTATTAAAAGTTAGATATATCTCTTCCTGTCAATTTCTTTTATGTTAGAAAGTGAAAGAAATAATGCTTCTCATTGCCTTAGAAATATATGAGCTATGTTGCTCAGATATTTTACAAACCCGATTGTGACGGTTTTATTTCGCGCCAATTTGTGACGTAACACACATTTAATTTTAAAACAAAATTGTATGAAAGTGATAAAAAGTTAAGTGACAGTTTTATTACAAAATTTCTTACAAAAAGGAACCTGTATTTAAAATTTTAAGTTTATTCTATTTTAAGTATTTTAATTTGAATATTTGCAGGAATGTATTTTTAAATCAATTTACATTTCCAATATCAAAATTTTAATACATATTTAGAAACAAAAATGTTGATTTTCAATAAACACATCGGAAAAATTATTTTATTTAGATTTGAGAACAATTTTTGTTTTTGCAAAAGGGTAAAGAAATAACCAATAAAAAGGAACATTTAAAATGCACGGGAAGAACTGGGAATTTTGGGTGCAAACCTTGACGGGTAAAAGTTTACAGATATTATTTTCTTATTATTGGAAGGGTTAAGGTACGCCTATGCTGAGTGTGTTAGCTATATTAACTGTATTATATTGATTATACATGTAGTTTCAGTTTCTTTCAATAGATGGCGGTTCCACCATATTCCAAAAGATGGCAACTGAGTTCATTATCAGAGTACCATCTATCGCCTTTCGTGTCTTAGGTACAAATGGTTATTCAGTTAGTCCGCCGGAGTGATAGAGCTACTTAGAGTCTGGCCTAGTAAGGACACCTGTCCAATTTAATACTCGTAAATATTCATGATAACCGAATAAACAAACTAGTAATCGTTCGAATAATATACCCACACATTTATCTTACTATTGGAAGTTAAACAGAAATATTATTATAATTATAATGTTTCTGTTTTCATGACAATTCAGAATCATGCAACTTCAACACCTCTTTGAAGTCATTAAGTGGGTACCACATACAGCTGTAAAAGATCATCGCACACCCAATATCGCCCTCCATACAGACCCGCCACATAGAGCAGATGATGTGCTCGAAGCTCAAAGTAAATACACCGTAATCTGCCACAACTGCTGCCGAGGCGATATGCGAAAAGTTATGCGACATCCGTAGGGGCCATCCATAAATTACTTAAGGGGGGGGGACGGGTGTAGAGAAGTGTGACATTGTGTGACAAGGCGTACGGGGGGAGTCATCAGCTTTGTGATGTCACATGCAGTTAGGCTTACCAGATGACAGGAATTTTCCTGACATGTCTGTCTGATTGTACGAATTTTCAAAATGAAAGAAAACATCAATAAAACCCCGTATTCTCACACACATATTCCTACGAGTTTATAAAACCAGGCAGACACCTCGCAGTATCCCGTTTGGCCCCTTCCCGTATGCAAGTGCATTCACAAAAATATCTCCGTATCCCGAAATCGCCCCTCCCCGTAGAGATCCCATTCGACACAGAACATCCCATCTCACCCCCTCCGTTGAGGTAAATATGACCGTGACGAAAAACTTCAGAATAAAATTGATGTGATCAACGTGTGATGGCACGCTAGGGGGGAGGGGATCAAATGTGACAGGGACGGGGATTATGAAATTATGAAATTCGTGTGACGTAATTTATGGCTGGCCACTAAACAGGAGAGGGGGTCATTTTAATTACTGAGCTACCTAAACGGGCTGATGAAAGCTGTCAAGTTGATTGATTGATAGATTGGCATTTCGTGGCAGCTCTCTAATTCATCTGACCCCCTCTCCTACCATAGGAAGAAATATTTGATAGCGATGTGTGACGGCACAACACATAAGCGCTCGCGGTTCAACAGATAGTGCTGGCGCTTTTAACGCTGTGTGTGGCTGATGCATAAGGTTATGATTTTTTTATGACCGAAATTAATATGCTTCCTAAAAAAACAATAAAAATATTATCTAAAGTGAAGATTTTGGTTGATTATAACAAGATTAAACCTGATGCATGCAGCCAAAGATATCGAAATATAAGGAGATATGCTATGATATCCGCCCTGCTATCGCCGGAACTACTACCTAATAGAAATAGTTTGAATACACAATTTAGTTGATTTTTCGAAGTTGTGCAGTAGTATTGGTTAACAATATAGAATACGGAAAGAATTCGTTCAATGTGTGCAATAGTATTGGTTAAAAATATCAGCGACACCAGGAAGCACAGTCCCACTCAGTAAAAACTGCCGATAGCCCATCTGCTTCTATTTCAATATCTTTGCATGCAGCATAATAAAATATCTGATGTTTTGTGAATATACAAGGTGGCGCAAAATTAATCACCCTATCGGAAGATGCTATAATTTTTGCAAATGGCGTCGTACGTCAATCATATTTGACATTTGTGAACTAGACAGCTACAGAATACAAACAGACCAAGCACTGGAGCGCTAAACTCCTCAAGAGCGTGGAATAATTATGTTGATTTTTTTGACCAATAATCGGTCGATGGATCGAACGAAGAGGACGATTTTGTGTCAAAAGTCAACATGAGTGACGAGGCGCAAATCCACTTAAGCGCTTACGTCAATAAACAAAATCTTCATTTTTGGGGCCCTGAAAATCCGCATGTGATGCACGAAGAGCCATTACAACCACTCAAAGCCACTGTGTGAGTGATTGGGACAGATTTTTTTGAGGACGCCATTGGAAATACGGTTACTGTTACTGGCGAACCCTACAGGGCCATGATAAATGATTTCTTACTGCCGGAATTGGATGAGTGGGGCTTGGTGAACATGTGGTTTCAACAAGACAGTGCAACCGCACACACAGCATGAGCCACAATGGATATTATGAAGGAAGCGTTTCCTGCTCGCGTAATCTCCCGTTTTGGCGATTTGGCATGGCTAGCAAGATCGCCCGATTTAACCATCCCAGACTTATTTCTTTGGGGCTACTTGAAGTCGCGGGTTTATGCCAACAAGCTTCAGACAATTGCAGCCTTTAAAAAGAATATTCGACAAGAATGCGAACAGTTATCACCGGAAATCTTGCGGAAAGTCATGAAAAATGCAATAAAACTGGCACAAATGTGTATCAACACTGGCGGTAGCCACTTGACGAATATCATATTTTTCACCTAACAGAAAAAATTGTAAAGGTCCAAATAAAGATTTCCATCACTCAAAATCATTTTTTTTATTTAGTAAAAAAGTTATTCAAAAACAAAATTGGATGATTAATTTTGCGCCACCCTGTATTATCATGATTATTCTGCAGAGTTACATATCACGAACAAGAGAGTATATAAGATAGCATCATGAAAAAAATATTATTATAACTGTTATTTTTGTATTGGAGACTGTCCTCACTTCGATAATGTAAGGATGTGTTGGATTATACTAAACTCTCCACATTCCGGAATAAAGGCAATACATACCAGCAAATGAGATATTCTCTTCCGTGGCCACGTAAATAGTTAATTTAAAAGGTTCTTCTATGAGCTCGTCTTCTGGATGAAATAATACACTGTCCTTGACATATCCATTCTTCTCTCTAAAATCCAGGTGGTCCAATACCGTCTCCTTATTTTCCTCACTAATTTTATATGCTACCCCCCAAACCATGTCATCGTCACAGGCTGGTAATAATGTCACTACTCTGCCGGGCTGAAAGAACATACATTAACTTTACACAGGAGACCCTGAGGAAAATAATTTCCCTCAGGGCCTATGTCATCTTTGAAGATGATGTGTGGAGGGTGTTTTTGAGGAGAGGAAGGAGTGGACATGGGTCTTGAAGAGACCGGAGACATAGAGACCGGCAAATCGTTCCACAGCCGAGCTGTAGAACTCAAGAACAAGTCGTAGAAACGACCCACTCTCATGTGACTAATGTCATCATGTCAACCGTGTACAAATGTTGGGCGCGTGTTTGGCGTGTTTCCCGACTATGCACTGGTGCCGAGGGGATCAATGACGCTAATTCCTTGGAGCATCTTCCATTGTAATACCGGTAGAACAAGGACAGTATTCCCACCTGACACCTGTGCTCTAAAGATTGCAATCCGTTTGTTAAGTTAGGAGAATCTATCAAACGAACCGACCGTTTCTGCACAGAGTCGAGGGTATTTTTAGGTATTTTGGAGCTCCAGACCAGAGGTGGCTGCCAAACTCAATCGTGGGGTGCACTTGCGATTTGTACAGGGTTAGCAGTTGTGTACTATTAAGGAATCTGCGGGCCCTGTACAGTACGCCCAGTAAATGAAAAACATGAATCTTTCAGGGGTAAAAAAACATCTATTGCCGGGTTCCCACCTCATCTACTCCATGATCTATTTCATTTGTTGATGGTTGGGTTGGTTTTCAAGGTTGAAGTTGATTCAAATTCTTTTTCTATAAACCGTTCTATCCAATGACCTAACAGCGTATTACGTAGACGAACTTTAGAAATCTCAAAGTGGAAAGCCAAGAGCTTTTTGTAGTTTTACATAGTACTAAACTGCCATGCATCGCCTAAGGTTGTGTGCTACCTCAAAGTAAATTGCATCAAAAAAGTGCCAGAATGCCCTTGTGTGTATTAAGAAAGTGTTTTAATTACTCGGTAAACTCTAGTAAAGGCCAAGGAATAACATTTCATTTGTAAATACACACAAATCGCATATTATTATTGATTATTATGAATAAAACAATTGTTTCCCACTCAAAGATTTTAGGCGTCGTTAAAATGCAAGGCCAACTACAATACATTTGCCAACTGTCATTGCTTTATTATTACAAACTGGCATGATCACTTGACAACTCAAAATTTGCCAGGCGCTTACTTACTACATTTGAGGCCGGTACTCTAGTAGACCTTGAGGTAGTATTCGAGGCATCTTTTGAATACGAAAACGCCGCCCGGTGCTATCGTTTATTTTGTTCATATACACATATTTTTTTAATGTCTACCTTCATCATACACAAACCATGTAAAACTTACCTCTATACAAAGTTGTCCTCTCCTAAGAACAAGCATCTGCATTATTAGGTGAGTGTATGAAATACTATGTTATGTGATGTAAAATTGCAAACAATAAATAAAAAATAAACGTTTGAATTAACTGGAAAAGTGAGTGTTTCTTAGTTGACATATTTAAGCTTAATTTTGTGAAACAATAACAAGTCTTTGTGTATTGTAACATCATTGGTTCTATCACATGGAAAACCTATTCTCATTGATCTTTTTCATAGATTCTATGAAATAGATCATAGAATAGATGACGTGGCAACCCAGCATTAGCCACTGAAGCATGACGGATATGATAGGCGTTCAATTGTTATTTCATCTATTCAAAGTGAACTTAATATGTTATATTCAAGGAAGAAATTTTCAAAACTATCTAACGCTAAATTGTTCAATGGAAGATTACTCCTACATCAACAAAATGAAGATTTTTAATACATTTTGAGAAAATTATAATAAATTCGAAAGAATTATAGTTGTAGGTCAATAAAGGAGTAATTATTTACCCTACCGCTGCACTTTTGGGCACATACTAAGAAAATTACATTTCGTTCCAACTCAATTACTGCAAGAAACAACTATTTACCATCTCTCCAAACTGTTAGTTATTTCATGTAGTAATTGAGTTGAAACGAAGTGTAATTTCCGTAATCTGGGCCTATTAAAAGTGCGGTGGTTAGGTAAATATTGTGTAAAGTGGGCAATATGCAGAAGAATAAACGAAACATGAAAAATATTACCATTTCTGGAATGCCACGATGATCTATACTGTGTTGGTAAAATCGTCTTACATATCCTTTAATATATCCGACAAGCTTACGTTCATACGGGAAATCTACTTTCCAAACCAACGATCCGTAGCCAAATATCCACATGTTCCTTTTTTATTTTTTATTATTCACTTAAAATTTTGGAGGGGGACACTATTTGCTATTTTCCTATCATATTATCATTTCAAATTTTGACGTATGGATTATTCAAAAAGCGAAACGTCAAACTTTGTTTGAAGCTGAAAGTAGGAACCCACCATAGAAATACCACTCACCAAAAGAAAGAGGAAAGTCTTCTGTCACTTTAAAATAAAGAAGAAGACGTTTCGACAGACAATCGCAAATGTCAAAATTAGTATGAAAGCAGAAAGTGTGTGATGTTAATCGGTTATTTTCGTTAATATTTACTAATTATATCGTGTTTTTAATTCGAATTCAAGTGCTATCGGTTGAATCTGACAGTGAATTACTTAACAGACGGGATTTTCACAATTTTGGGTAAGTTACGATTTCTAATTACTAAATAATAGGTGTGTTTATACGTGTTCCCAAATTGTTCTTAAATGAAAACTCAAGTATATCTTCGTTTATGACCGATTATTTTATATTAGGATTTACGTTAAACATCCCGTTAAGTTTTAATTAACGTTTGTTTCAGGAATCGTATTGTTTTTTTGGGTTATTTTTATTTCAATGCCGAAAGAAAATACGACCACGCAATCGTTCTAATTGATAAAATTGTTTAGTTGATTATCCCATTTTGTAGCTCGCTCTGCATAAATTATATTTGCACTTTCAAATAGTGCCAATAATGCCAATAATGCAAAATTTATACATCATGATTCACTTTCTTTACATTACATGGCTTGTAAATGTTTTGAGTCATGCATGCATCATTTAATAATATTTCCTAATTTGAATTCAAATTCTGTATCACTCTTTATGATTATGAGCAGTTGAATAATGGTAGTGTCTCTGAATTGCTACCCAATGTACATTTTGTCACAATTCGGGTATTTAAAAAAATTTATTTACTTACTATTTGTATTTCGTTTGTCAAGAGAGCTTGTTTTATCAATTTATATTGTAATTTACGAAGGTAAGCACCTCAACCACAAAATCAACCACGACATCTTATTTTGTGTAAACTTTAGAATATTGATGTTTTTGATGACTAAAAACTTTCAGTTCCACTTAAACTAAAGTTCACTGCTTCTTACAATAGTTTCATATTCGTGGCTGTTTCCTGTGTGATTTCAGTAGATGTTTTATGACTCGGCCATTTACTTCTCATTTTCCTTTTTTAAAACTGTTAAGCTGTTTTCATAAGCTTCATCAAACTTAATTAAACAAAAGCGTACAGACCTATAGAATCCATGTATTTTATGCACAGGAAGAGATTCATAAACAGAAATCAAATATACCCACAGCTTCAGGAAACCACCTTCACCACTAGACCACATACTATTTTGCTGACCATATAAATTTTTCAATATCTTGCCTACCCACCTAATTTAACGATGTCAATAAAAAATATATTGTCATAAAGATTGTAACATAAGTTTTCAGTAATGCAGGTTATGAATTTATTTTTTAAATGATATAACAGTTACCATTCAAAATTTGAATAATTCACATCTACTACTGATGACTTAAAAAGACACTCCTAAAACGTCAAATTTAAAATTATAATTTGAAATTGTAAAATATTTAGGTTGATTATTCTGATCAATGCCTGTCTTTACCCAGAGCCGGCCCTGAGCCAAATGGCGCCCGGGGGTTATGTATTAAAGTCTTTGTTCCTTGGATGTTTGGCGCCTTTACAAGTCGGCGCCCAGAGCCATTATATACAGCCTATGTTACTCGCTGAAAATGTAGCTTTCTATTGGGGAAAGAATTTTTAAAATCGGTTCAGTAGCTTCGGAGCCTATTCAATGCAAACAAACAATCAAATCTTTCCTCTTTATAATATTAGTATATATTAGACACAATTGGTCAGAGTTGGTTACTTTTTAGGAGACAAAAATCTATTTACGATTCTGATTTGAAAAAATTGTTTCTGTGAATGAGTCCAATCACTCGATAACTATCATTTTTATAAAGAAGCATTGATTAATGTTTTATGTCAATAATATAGGACAAAGACTAGAGAGATGATAATCTTTAAGCGTTTGATTCTAAGAAATCTGTCAATGACGATGATAATAATATAATTAATAATCAATAAATTTTAACTAGTAAAACCTCACGTTTCTCTTTGTCCCTCTTTACCCAGCATTGTCTCTGCTGTTTTTTCTCTTACACTTTTCTTCCACAGGGATACGCAAGTATCTTAAACTGGATGATTAAGTATCTTGGCTTGACTATGAGGTTCGTACACAGGTACATATTGCTGACATTTTGTAAACTTGTAGCCGACGCCGGTCTTCCACGACCAGCTGGGCGAAGTTATTTCCAGGTTGACTTTAACCTTTTCGTTCCGGAAAGAAAAAAATCACACATGATCTGAAGGGGGTCACTCGGGGACCCCAATTTGTTTTGCTTATTAAAGGGTGTTAATGACATAATTTTTTGTAATTTGTTTTGGTAATAATTAAAGGGAAGTATATTCATCGTATTTCAGTAGTCATTTTCAAAATCGTTTGATAAATAAAGTCATAATTAATATTCTAATGAATTTAGACCATAACGCGTATTTTTCCATAGAAGGCGGTCCGATAGCCAACATGACTCCTTGTTTCCGAATCTCGACTGGCGATTGGCGCTTACCGGAAACGACCTAGACCGAATGATCTTTGACTGGCAAGCGAACATTATAGCATTAAAAGTAAAAAGAGCAAACGAGATGCGCACTGTAAACGAACGGGATCTAGTCCTTTCCACTAACAACTAAGAAATTACTTGCTATCGCTTAGAATTGTCCCGATACATCCAGCAGATAGGTACGGGGTAATGCCCGAACAGAGGGGAAGGGCGAGACAGATTCTCCGCCGGAATTTGATAGAAATTATTTAATATTAAGAAAAGTAGTGATGCGATATTAATTTTTTTAAAGCAGATCGATAACCAAATAGTTTTTCTAGGATTACCCAAATTATTGAGTATGTGGTTTAAAAAACAACTTAGATACAGCGTAAAACTCTCGTTAGTGTAAGTGCGTTCCCCCGGTCCGGTACGGAAGTGTTAAACATGATATCACTTATGTCAGACATTTTGTAATGTGTGTGCTTTAGATCAATGCAAATAACAAAACGGTCAACAAAGAATGTCAGGATATAAAAATGACAACTACATCATATGTTTGGTTGTGAGTAAGGTTATAGCATTTCAGTTTTAACGCTTCGAAAATTCAACAATGATTGGTGGTGATGCAGGTTTTGTGATTTCTGTGGTGACATTTAAGGGCTACGCACGGCAAGTTGTTTGCGATGTGAGTACACAATATTTATTGGATACTCAATATTGTTTGCGATGTGAGTACAAAATATTGAGTATCGGATACTTGGATATTAATATTGAGTATTGGATACTCAATATTGTTTGCGATATTGTTTGAGTATTGGATACTCAATATTGTTTGCGATGTGAGTACAAAATATAGAGTATCGGATACTTGCACATCCCCTTGGAAGAAGGGTTTTACCTGCCATAGTTACTTTATAATAAAATATTATTATATGTTGTTAAATTGTTGACACCCAACTGATAAAGGGTTTTTGTTAGAAAAGGTAGGGTAAGAATAACCTCGTTGAATTAAACGTTTCAAAGTCCCAATCGTGTCTGATTACGTCTAAAATGGATCGAAATGAAAATCTAGTCTCCTTCAGCGGAAGTAATCTTCTGAGCAGGCCCTCCATTGATATGCTTGGTGTGGCTCTATGTGACCAGCTCAGGTAAGGGGCTTCATCGAAGTCAGAGTTAAAGTAGCCTCTCAGAAACTGGGCGTACTGGACAGATCCCGCAGAAAATTCAATAATACATAACTGCTAACCCCATACAAATCGGAAGTGTGCCCCACAGTTGAATTTTGCAGCCACCTATGGTCTGGAGCCCCAAAACACCTGAAAAAAGCCCTCGACTGCAGAAACGGACGGTGGTTCGTTTGATAGATTCTCCTATCTTAACAAATGGATTGCAATCTTTAGAGCACAGGAGTCAGATGGGAATGCTGTCCTTGTTCTACCGGTATCTCTATAGGAGATGCTCCGAGGAACTAGCGTCATTGATCCCCTCGGCACCGATGCATAGTCTGGAAACACGCCAAACATATGTACACCGTTGACATTTGTCACATGAGAATGGGTCCTTTCTACGACTTGTTCTTGAGTTCAACAGCTCAACTGTGGAAAGATTTGCCGGCCTCTGCGTTTCCTCCCTCTCTTCAAGACCCATGTTCACTCCTTCCTCTCCCTAAAAAGACCCTCCACACACCATCTTCGCAGATGACATAGGCCTCACGGGAAATTGTTTTCCTCAGGAACTCCTGTGTGGAGTAATGTAAAAAAAACAGAGTGTGCAATTCACACGTGGTAGAAGTGAAACTAAAATAGACAATAGTTGGAAGGCTACGGAGTACCGCACAAATCAAAAATTTAAAAAAATCGAGTGCAGTTTACATGTGGTAGAAGCTTACACAATCTCAACCAATAGCAGCTTTGAAAAGTGACCTCATAATCAAAGCGGCCAATGTGGTAAGGTTTCATTCTATATCATTCTCTCACAGGCTAAATCCAAAAGACGTATGTGTTTATCTCTTTTTAGCTTCATTTCAGTTTCTTTGAGTTTCAAATCACAACGGTGCTAAAGAACTTTCACTTCAAAATTATTTTTTTTTTAAGGATTTTGCAAAATTTGATCCTTGGTCCACTGAATGTCTGTCTAGTCGCTGAGATTCGTCAGGCGCTTTGTACCACAAGACTAAAGAAGATTTGCCTGGGACCATGAATTTATCGTATTTTATTTGAATCGAGTATCCGTGAATTAAATAAATATTTTTTGCTACCTCATTCTCTCACAGGTATTTAGCCTGTTCATTTTGAAGTGGTTTGAAGATTGGATATTGATTTTACAAAAATAAAAATATTTGTTTTTTTTTGGATTTTCTATAAATTAAATCTCCAATCTTTATTCGATCCCCGGCCCGCTTGAACGAAAGTGTCCGCTAAGGATAGTCAGGCGCTTCATACCACTACACTACAGAATTCCTGCTTGGGACCATGGATTTATCATATTATATAGTAGCCGTGAAATAAATAAATATTTTATTGCTATCTCATTCTCTCGCAGACTAAATCCGAGATAGGCAGGATTTATAGGATTTAGCCTGCGAGAGGATGAGATAGACTAATCGGTGTTCTCTTTGTGCGGTGCTTCTTAACCTGTCGGTCTCCTCTCTGTGCGGTGCTTCGTAGAATAAAATGTAAAATAATTTTTAAACTTGGTAACAATATTATAATAAATAAAACCTAATATTATCCTACTCCTGATAATTGTAGGGTTGATAATAGCATTCGTCTCATTCTCTCAAAGTGTAGTTTTCGCTTCTACCGCGTGTGAACTGCACACATGTTTTTGAAGTGAAAACTTCTTTAGCACTTTGTTATTTGAAACTCGATGAGACGAAAAATAGCGACACCAAAAAGAGAACTACGAAACACATACACCCATAGGATTTAGCCTGCGAGAAAGAGATAGACTAATGTGCGATGCTTCATAACTAGTAGGCGGCTGGCGGAGGAAAAAACATTGGGAATGTATGGCGAGTGAAATGCTGAAATAGGCTAAAACCAAATTATCCTTTATATTGAATAGCTAAGTATGTTGGCCCCATAAAACAAATTAGATCGGTGAAATAACGATACTTTAATTGTTTTGCCTTTAATAATTAGCGGCTCTGGAATTTTCGTTTTGCCTCCGCATTCCGCCTCCCGTTCATAACCTACCGGCCTCGTCTCTGTGCAGTGCTTCGTAGAATAAAATGTAAAATAGCGTCTCATGTCTGTAAAGAGACAAACACATACATCTATAGGATTTAGCCTGCGAGAGCATGAGATTGACTAATCGGTCTCCTCTTTGTGCAGTACTTCACAGCCTCCCCACTCTCATCTACTTTAGTTTGCTGTAGGTTTCACTTCTACTGCGTGCGAATTGCACATTCTGTTTTTTTTTAAATTATTTTTCAAGCTATTATCTTACTTGTATTTTTTAACTATTAAGTAAATTATTGCGAACACAGCTTGATTGACAGGATTGATGATTGAATCATTGACAAAAAGTAATTTGAAAGTTGTAGGCATTGGGGGGATTGAAATAATGTGACATTAGATATTATTAGAAATGCATTTTATTTTATTTTACCTAATTTAATAATGAAATGACAAAGCAGTTTGTTTTAAGCTTATAAATTGATATAATAATATCTTTGTATTTTTTGCAAATATAACATGCCAGCTACACCCATGTCGGTTGGTCCATTTGATTATTATACATATATTTCAACAACACAACATGTTTGTAAAATATCAATAGCATTAGGGATGTGATGTTTGGCAATAAATATGTATGTCATGACATGATGTTTTCTGCAAAGTTGTGATGTGTTTGGCAAAACTGTTCACCGAATCTGGTTTCATGGAAACGCAAGTATGTGAACATTTAAAATTAATTGTATAAACTAACCTAATAAATTTATTATGTACACTTTATTTGCAAGCAAGATATAAATAGCACACACAAGTCACTTTGTAGTTTTGTTTTTATCACTAAGTAGGTATTTTAAAAGATCAATTAAAAAAAAAACAACGTCCACGCGTGCCTGCAAAAAATTTACACTTGTATCAACTAAACTAACACGCTGGACGCATCTTCTCACTCATAACTTTATATAAATATACTTTAAAAGGTGCCTTTAGAGATTTAACATTACCGGGCGGAAATATTAAAAAATGTCTTTCTTCCGAGGTCGGTACAGTCTATGACTTAGTTGTACGAGGGTTTGAAACTTATTTAAAAAATAAGTTCATTAAATGCTATTGAGCGGGGCTGGCTGGTGGCTGCTGGGCTTCCAAGTTCTTGATGAGCTGGGCCAGCCAGTGCTTGGTGGACTTGTCCTCTTGCAAGCAGAAGGAGAAAGTGGCATCCCGCAGCTGGTCAGGCAGGCACTGGCGGAGAGCCTCTCGAGCTCGGGGGTTGTCCGACAGCCGCAGATAACATCTCACCACGTGCTTCAGCAGCCTCGCTGATGGCTCCTTCGCCAGGGAGAGAACCATCTTTCCCAGTATCATCGCCACATGTGAAAACCTGTCATACGTCTGACAGATGTAGCTGAGTCCGCTATCGTCCAGCAGAATCTTCTGCAAGATGAATGTAGCAACGGTTTTAGATAGCTCGGAACCATTCTCCATTATTCTCAAACATAACGGAATGATTTCGGTCGATAACAGAAACGTAATCACTTCCTGTTCGTCAGTTTTTACCAAGGCTCCGATGACGCCGAGACTTGTCAAACGTAGGTATTCAAAAGGCCTTGTCTTTGACACAGTATGGAGAAACGGGTAAAGGAATAATGGCACATGAGCTTGAAGAAAGGCAGATCTGGTTTCCGGATGAGAAGCGACACATTGCATTAAAGCCAAAGCATTGCAAACTCTGTTACTTTGATGGGCCGTCAGCGTCGGTGGTATCATGGCCACATATATGTTGGTAATTTCTTGAAGTAGCGCCGCGATGGTCCCGAAACTGTGCCACAATATAGGAGCGAGATCTGGAACCACCTCACGTTTCTTACTTAATTCAAGAAGTGCATTTTCTCTCGTATCGGGACTGCATAATTCCAAGATCCATTGATAAATTTTCTCTCTGTCAACAGCGGTTTGCAGGTTGGCCGGACTCGGCTGCCCACTCATTTTTAAAAAATCTTGAGTCATTTCCAGATTGAAAATTAACTAAATTCCCAGATAATTAATAAAATAAAACTATGGTTTGATATTTTTGACTCGAAATTATAAACCCAACAGCGCAAAAGATGTTAAAAACAAAGCAAATTCCGAAACGTAGGAGACACGGATTATTTTTCTGGTGTTGTCAGCAGACAAAAAGTATTGCCTCTCGCGGAAACATAATAACCCTGGATTGGCCAGGTACAAGTTGGTTATATTTCTTGCGGGGCATTTCTGAACGGGTTTTCTCTTATAAATATATTTTGTAATTATAATAGATAATAAATAAGCCATTTTCTATTAGGTTAGTTCACAATTAATTTAAAAAAAAAATATTCTGCGTATTTCAATTAAATTAAATGCTGATTTTTCAAATTTTTAACCAAAAAATATTACCTGCGTAAGAATCAGAAAAACAAACTTCATGAAAGATTTAAAGTTTGTTTTTCTGATTCTTATCATTTTACTAAAAATGTGCACTTTTTATATTTTCATTTATAATATATATATATATATAATATATACTGATTTTAAAAAACACAATTCCGAAAATTTTCCAACCAACTACGACGTCATCACGACATAGAAATCGCCGCTGGCTGGTAAGATGAGTGTCACCAAAGTTGCCTGGCGTACTGACGAGTCTATCTCTATGAAGTACCTAAAGGCGGGACTCCTGCGCCAGAATACACATGAAAACTAGCTTGAACCCCACTATAAACGTTCTTTGTTTTCCGTCTCCTGCGTTTTTTTAAACATGGTTTGAAAGATTGGTGTGAACAGGTGTGAAGTTCGCGCGGTCACACACTTTGCTAGTGGCCTGTCCACGCGTCCACGCGTACGTAACTGACTTGACGTTTGACGTTTAGCGTTTAAATAAATGTTAAAATATGTTCCGATGAAGAAGAGATGCTACATCAGGGAGAAAACAGAGATATTTTAATAGATGTTTATTTACCAGGAAAGATTTCCGACTAATATCAATTATTATGACCTAAAGTCAGTATTTGAATTTCGAATGCGTAATTAATTACGCATTCGAAATTCAAACGTCAAAAGTCGAGTTCTGTTAAGAAATTTAGCGATGATATTGTAAACGAAATATAAAGGAGAACACGCAGATTTCAACTTAGACCTAACCTACCTAACTAGATTTTTATTAGGTATTTATTTATCAGGGAAAGAATAGAATACCTATTTTAATTGGTCATTTCTTCCGTGTCTCTGAAACCGATTTATAAATTAATAGACTTTATTTACAAGTGAGATCACGAAAGATATAATCATCATTACGACAGTATTTATTTGGAATTTAAAGTCATAATTAGGTATTAGGCTCGCGCGGTTGACATAACCCCAAACGTCATTCGATTTACCTCCGGTACCAACCAACCGCTTCGTACGGCTCCTGTAAAAATATGAACTTATTTCCCCCCCCGCCGGCCCCGCCTGCCTACCCGCTCCCGCTTCACCCACTTCAAAAATAATATTAATATTGTTAATATTCGTTATTATGTTATAATTTTATTATCAAATATATTTATTATATTGTATTTAGGTATCATAATATTTTAAACTAGTGATTATTAAGCTTGCTCATTGCGCATAACCTCAAAAACTTGTTCAGTTTGATTCTCCATACATGACCGCATCGCGCGGCTCTTGTAAAAATATGAACACATTTCCCCCCGCCAGCCTTCCCCCTTCGCCCGGGAGATGAATGTTTTCCGTCGGCTGTGGTAAAGCTTGAACACAGGGTTTTTGAACACGAAGTGTTCAAATTTTCAATGTTTTGGGTGCTGTTCAAGCTAGTGTTCATGTGTATTGTGGCGCAGGATACGGGCCTTTAGTTGGTTATAAGTCGGATACATTAACTTATTAAAAATCCAAACAAATATATTTTATCAAAACTCGACAGGAATCACATTATATGGCGGCATTAATAATGTCACTCCCCACCATGCCATACTACCCCCACTCCATGCCATACTATCCCCATGGCAACCAGTCGTATCGCAGTCGTGCGAATCGCTTTTTTCTTTTCTCGTCGCTTGTGTTTTTTTACGTTAACTTTTTGAGAATGTTTCAGTAGAATTAAAAAAAAAGATTTTTTTTAAATTTTTTTATATGTAAGTAGAAGGTATGCACTTTATTTTTAAATATTTTTTTTTAATGTTGTGATCGATATAGTTATATTTTTAATTGCACGTATTTAAGTGTTAAATTTTTGTTGAAAAAATACGTAAAGAAAAATCTTATCTGAATAAACAAATTTTACTGTACCATCCAAATTATCGAACTCAACGAAACTTACATACATAAATGTTTGTAATGATGATGCTTACGTAAACAGTAAAAATTTAACACTTAATGCGTATAGTTATAACAAATACAACAGTGTGCGCTTTTGTGCCATTTTGTTTTTTGGGCCACCATTTGGGATTCACCTTGAGTTTAAATTTTATTTGCCAAAAAAGGATTTTTTAAAATCTTTTTATTTTTTGTTAGATATGCGGGAAATGGTAAAATTTTCCTGAAAGTTAATTTAAGAGCTTATGAAACAATGTTCAAATGGAAATATTGACGAAAGTATGCGTTTTTGGAACATAGGCTTTAACACAGGCATGTGCCTAGTGTGGTGGTCGAAAAATCCCCAAACTATGTAACCATCAAAGCAATGAATTTTTTTTTACATGAGCTCCACACAGGAAGATGTCATCTTTGGGGATGCTGTGTGGAGCGTTTTTTAAGGAAAGGGATGGAAGGAGAATTCTGGGAAGGAAAAAGGTTTAAGGGGTGGGTAGGAATCTAGGGTTCAGTGTGTCCTGGTCATCCGCCTCCAAGACCTAGACAAACTTCACCCCATGAACCCGGGCACCCCTGCTAAATCACCAAACGTAGCGAACCACTTGGGGTGACCTATGGCAGATAATAAAGAAAAAAAATCACTTGGTGCCCAAAAAGTGATAAGACGTTCCTTAAAAAGCACGAAAAAGAAATAAACCGCTAGCAATAGAAAAATCGAACACTTTTTAAAACTAAATAAATAATTACTTAACACTTCCATATAATTAGTGTCTGTCTGGTGGTGTATTCATAGTTTTTTTCCACAAATTCATGAAAAAATTGCCTTTGTTAATTTAGATTGTAGTGAAAAAAATATAAAATATGCCTTTCGAAAAAAAAAATTTAAAAAAGTTGTCTACTACAACAACAATAACGCCATTTTTTATGTAAGCACTCTAGCATACCCAACAGTCACGAGCCGCCACTGAATAACGTCGAATTTTTCAATCTTAGCACTCGAGCTCACTGTAAGCTCACGGACCGCCACTGCGTGCGGCTTCATTAACGCCGCCTAATTCATGAATAAAAACGAACATGTCATTTTGGCGGCAAATCAAAAATGGTACATTTTAAATCGTTTCGTAAATAATCATACCTTCATTATCGTAATGTTTTTCTTATTTTTAGACAGGTGGTCACCCGCTATGGTCGCTATCTAAATGTACATAGAAAACACGCCACAGATTGGTTTTAAATCGTAATAATTTACCGGTAAACTCTCCAGGGTCAGGATTTATTATTATGCGGGTAAATCCAGGGAAATAGTAGCTAAGTAATTAATCCTGAAAGTACCTACGCGAGTATTTGTTTATACATGGGACAGCAGTCGCCCTTATCCACAGTGTAGTAGGTAAGTACCTACGTATCAACTCATGAGTAGTGATGAGCAAAATTCATGTTTATTTTGAAATTACAATCGTTAGGATCGATATGGGTGGATGTAATTTTTTTGTTTTGGTTTTGTTTCTCGCCACTTATTAGTTATTTAGTTAGGCACCTATGTCAACTCGCATCCTTGCGTGACCTCCTTATCAAGTTGTTCTCATTTTAAAATCTCTTGAACGGTATTATTGCTGGTACAGCACAATTCAACATTCAATAGTACCCTTCACACGCAGAGTTCGGAGCGGGACGTGCCCCGCGCCACTTTAGGCCGCCGCGCAGAAAAGTAAAGACCGAAAGTAAGATAACGGTTTACAGCGCAGTTCACTGTGAGACTTTTCTGCGCGGCGGCCTGAAGTGGCGCGGGGCACGTCCCGCTCCGAACTCTGCGTGTAAAGGGTACTATTGTATTGTAGCCGAGAGCGTCGCTACCGACGTAACTTCTGATAATAACGTTTTCTCTGTAATATATTGTATTGGTGCGTAACAGTGTTGTGGAGTCTATGAAAAATAAATAAGTAAATATCGCAGTAGACTGCCGGTAGGCCTTGGTTACACACCTTATAGATTCTCATAAATAATATATTAAATAATAAGTTAAATTAATTGTCTGAATATGTCAGAATCATCTCCTTCATAAAGTACCACTAAAAAAATATTTTCCACTGATTATTTATTTATTTATTTATAAAATACATGATATTTAATTAGGACATTAACATGAGTGCTACATCAAATCACTACACAAGGCGGGTTGCCTATTTCATGGTGACCAATCTTAATAAATATATTTCTTCTGTCCGTGTTTATGTCACTGAACTCCTCCTAAACGGCTGGACCGATTTTGATGAAATTTTTTGTGTGGGTTCAAGGGGATTCGAGAATGGTTTAGATTCACAATTTGGTCCTCTGGAAAATGTTATTTTAATTAATTTTTTATTTCTAAGGAGTTGTTGATTTTGGAATGTTTTACATTAGATCCGGCAGACTGCGCTACCATCGCAGTATTGAATATTCAGTATTATTCTATTTTAATTTTAGTTTGTCCCGACAGTTGTGTACAGGACAACGTCTGTCGGGTCCGCTATAAATAAATAAAATAAATTGTGGAACATTCCAGAACACTCTCGAATGTTGTCCTGAGCGAAGCCGGGTAACCCAGCTAGTATAATATAGTTACTTTGTACGAAGTCTAGTGTACACATAATATAGATATATAAATAAACGAGCAAATTGCCTAATTGGACAGCCAAAGCTCATTATAACAATGTAATATTAATGTTTCTCAAAATAAATAAATAAATAAATAAACATTCTGAAAAACGGAAAAAATATAATATAAAAGAGAAAAGACGTGCATATTATAAAAACATAAATTAATTTTGTATTTGTGTGAGCACGCAAGCACACATGTGTATACGGGTGCATACATACATACACACATAAACACATAAACACATACGCATACATATAAGATTTTCCGGATTCTTTCAGTGTGGGGATGCGCCACATCCAAAGTTCTTCATACAAAAAAATTGAAATTTGGAAAAAAAAGTTCCTTTTCATCTGTAACAAAATAAATAAAGTCGAATTTTTCAATTTGAGCACCCTAGCAGTGGCGGTTCGTGAGTTTTCAGCGAGCTAGAGTGCTAAGATTGAAAAATACGACCTTATTGATGTTGTTGTAGCTGAAAATAAATTTTATTTTTTTTCAAAATTTCGATATTTTGTATGAAGATTTTTCAGGATGTACTGAGATGTATAGTAAATTTGTCAGTATTTCTACGTACAAAAAGTTGAAATTTTGAATATAAAAATATTATGAATAGAATTTTAAAAAGGAAACATTAAATTGAACGCAAAAGCTTTTTTTTACATTAGCTCCACACAGGAGGCCTTGAGGAAAAAATCCTCCAGGGCCTATATCATCTTTAGGGATGCCGCGTGGAGGGTCTTTTTAGGAAAAGAAAGGAGAGGAAGTTCTGGAAAGGAAAAATGTATGCGGGGTGGGTAGGAATCTGGTGGTCAGTGTGTCCAGGAGTGACAGATGTATGAATGAATGCTGGAGAGGTCTAGAATAGCCCACCCTCAACCAAACTCTTCCGATCCGGCCTGCCACACAGTAGGGAGGCAAACAAATTCGCCACCGTGACCTAGATAAACCTCCCCCCATGAACCCGGGCACCCCTGCCAAGTGCTGTCACCAACCAAGCGAACCTCTTGGGCTGACCTATCGCAGGGGTGTTGGTTATCCAATGAATGGTTCCCGAGGCGGCGGTACCCATATTCGTCTCCCGCCTACCTATTATAAGATTTCCCGTACGAAGGAAGTCAAAATAATAGATCTCATTTCTGCGTAGAGCGGCGAAGAGCTCCCAAGGAATACCGACCAATATAAATGAAGGGAAAAATGGATTAAAATTTTTAAAATATTTGATGATGCATATATGTAAAGTTGAATCTACTCCAACTTTCGTTCTATCAAATATACCGTAGAATAGAAAAGGTGGGATACCAGCATTACCCCTTTTAAAGTTCTATAGAAGGTGTGGGAAGGGTGTTCGTTTTTCGAACATACGACGGTCTGTGCGGTTGCCGGTCGCTGCGGCGCGGGCGCCCACCGGCAGTACGACGCCGGGCGTCGAGGATATCCGACGCGAAGCGCCGCCGTCGGTTTCGCTGTATTTTCCCTGAAAACATAATAAAATAACGAAGATTTGTGAACCCGTCAATGTGATTTTGTTGTGATCTCAATAACGTGATGTAATGAGAACAGATTTCTTTAATTCATTTTTTATCATAAATTATAAAATAATTAAATTTTATGTGATTTGGATTTTTTTTATAATTTAAGACGTATTATCGCTTAGATCAATTTTTCAAAATATATAATAATAAAGTGCAACGTAGTTTGGATGGAAATGTTTTTTGTGTCCAGTTTTTAATTATTTTCGTTAAGTATTTTGATGATTTAATGGCCCTCCATATCAGTGACCAAATCTTTGTGAAAGTGTTTTGCAATCTGATTCAATCAAATATATAAATCTATTTTTTAAATCGCAGAGTACCATCAGTACCAATACAATAATATGTATACAGAAATCTACATATAAACATAGATTTTTCTTTTAAAGGCATTTTTCTTTGTGATGGTAAAGTTGCAGAATTCCGCTTCACGCTTTAAACGCACACATTTTTTAAATTACACTTTGTTTCAACTTAATTACAACAAGAAACGACTATTTACATAGGGGGAGATGGAAAAACAAGATCAAAATGGGTTATTAAGTTCTTAGTTTGGGTTAATTAGATCAAACAAACAAGATAAAACTTGGCTGTCAAACTGTCAAAACTCGTAAAATTTTGAACTTTAATTGTTAAAAATGTAATTTTAATGCATCTTCATCTCTTTTACCCAAAATTTTTTTGCTGTTTTGTAGTTTTGTTTCTAGGGTTATTAAATCCAGGTATATGATTAATTATTATTAATTAAATTCCTTTCAAAGTTTACAGTATCAATCGCTCCTCTTTGTTCAATCAGCCTCTCATTTTAGATAATATAATTTAGAATTGTCTGGAATAATGTTTAAACAGAAAATAACAACATCCAACCCATATTAATTTCGCTTTGCGGTTTTGGTACATCCGACTTACCACAATCGGTGGTGTAATATTTACATATTATGGTATGAGCATTAATTTTGTGGAATCCATTAATACTAAATAGGTTGTATAATTACATCAATGCAATAATTATTATCAAATTTATTAAATAGCTACTAAAAACACATACGAGTAGTTTAAAGAGAGATAGGCTGCTGATACTTACCTGCGCCAATTTCTCTCGACTAACCCGGATTGACGGCAGACGTAAGTTATGTGGATTTTTTTTTCCTGTGGATGTGTTAGGAACTTTCAGTAGTAGGTGAGAAAATAGGAATGGCGTAAAACTCACTGTAGTTAATGTAGCGGGCTGGCTGATGTCCACATAAGAATTCAAATAAAATGTTCCAAACTGTACAGATTGTATGATCACCATAAGTTATTTGAAATCTTTGCATACACAGTAATTTGCACTTTGGAAATATGAACATAACAATACGCTGCCTGCTGTTCGAAGGTTATCACTGCACTGGCTTGCACTGTAGGTAGTGGGAGGTAGGTAGGAGGAATTTTGGGAAAGGACAATTATATTCCAGACAGGATGGGCTTTATAATATTAATTTACATAACTGACAAACTGCCTTTAATGCAGGTTAAGTGGTTGTTAATCAATTGTGTAAAACACGTTTATTAGTTAGTATGGGGAATAGAGTGAATCAAGCAAAGAAGAGACGGCGTAGGTCAAAGGTTTCCAAGGGATCGGTCGCTGTGCAAATTTTTGGTCGTTATCAATAATTGAGCCCTTGCCCGGAATAATGTTGTATACAACAAAACTATCAATGTTGATTTATTGATGGAATAATGTTGTATACAACAAAACTATCAATGTTGATTTATTGATGGAATAATGTTGGGCGTATTAATACGCATATTTTAAGGTAGGAATTACGGTAATGAAGTTTTTTTTAGGCCTGTGGCAGCCTTTAAAGTTTGGTTTGTGGAAGAATGTTGTAAAACGTCATTTATCAAAATCACGGAGCATGGTTTAATTTATGGGAATAAACGGCTTATAAGCCATCTTATGTACATAGGTAAATCAACATCTTATGTACACACCATGTACATAAGATGTTGAATTTACCCTCTCACTCTTTCCTTATATTATGTTTTGTCCTTTTCTGTATGTATATAAACTCGCATAATGTATATTTTTGATCACTTTAATTTTTATACCCTAAAGATGTTTATGTAAAGCGAAACCGGTCGGTAGTGGAAAAATTAAATAAATCGTGGTTACAAACAAAATTATTGTGTTATTTTAAATTATGTAATGTTTTGTTTTCCCGGGTAAAACGTTTCGAAGTGGAGTGTGTGCAAATAATATTAATCCTGGCTAGGTGAACGAGTCTCCTTCGCGAATTTCAACATGACGCATTGTCTGACTCAGGACTTTATGACCTAATGGCTGTTCTCTACACCACCGATTTGGAATATTCCCCTTACCTCATCTGTGAAGCGATTTTGCAACACCTGTAACAGACGATATTACAAATTTATTTACGATTGTATCGTATAATTTTATTTACAGTAGGTGAGGCGCTCTGAAAACGCGATTCATTCCTAATTAATTAATAATTTCTTCATCATGCTGGCGCCATCTTACGGTTTTCTCATCAATTTTTGTCTTGAGTGTAGGCACCTTGTAGGTGGCGCAACGGAAATCACATTAATCGTAATAATAATCACAATTACGTCATGTAAACTATTTACTGTAAGGCAGGATCGGATTTGTTAAATATCCCTCTTCCCAAAGAAACATATTTTAAATCTCTACTTATTTTTTGCAAATCGTTTCTGTCGCCACCGCCATTTTGTCCTACCTACACTGAATAGATAATATTCTTACATAATTATTTACGGAGATGCTTTCCAAGTAGATTTGAATGAAAACTATTGTCGCCATTGACTTAGTTCCTTTAGATAGCCAATCACTGCCCGACATCGTATTCGCCATTCCATTTCATTTTGAATTTATGCTGAAAGACAGAAATTCAAGATTTCAAATTTAAGCAAAGAATGGTCAAACTTTTAGATTAAAGTAGCCAATCACTGCCCGACATCGTATTCGCCATTCCATTTCATTTTGAATTTATGCTGAAAGACAGAAATTCAAGATTTAAAATTTAAGCAAAGAATGGTCAAACTTTTAGATTAAAGTATGATGCGCCCCATTCGTATGAACAGTATCGTCCTGGTGAAAGACAACCATTCAGAATCGAAATGAGGCTTGAAATGGCTTTAGCCATGTTTGGTGATTAGATCTGAATGGCCAGGTACTTTCATTTTCTCATATTCTTCCACTATATACTCCCACTCCATTCGGCCTTACAACAAACCCTAACTAATTGGCCATACCAGCTACATTCATAGACAGCAATAATTTACATGCTTTGTAAGAATATCCACGCTCTTTTCTAAAAATGGTAAGCTATTTCGCCTTTTTTATACATTTCCTTGTTTTTTATTTGTTTAGAGGTCGTCCATTAATCACGTGATGTTTTTTTAGCAACTTTTTAACCCCCTCCCTATTGATATGTGGTGAGGTTTTAGACTACCCCCCCCCCATATCCAAAATCACGTTTTTTTTTTAGTACAAAGTATATTGAAATTTTCAGAATATTAAATACTCTGCAAATAGGTCTTTATTCAGATCTCCTAGTTGAGACATTGTTTCATTGTTTTAAGGCAAAACATACACGGCAACGATTTAAGCACGTATTCGGCGTCAAAATCACAGACTTACTGGCGACTGGTGAGTCGAGCGGTTGTCGCACCGCGCGGCGAAATCGTTGCCTGGCAAGGTCACGCGTCGCTGTTTGGTTTAGAAATCGTGCGTTCAACGAAAATTAAATACACGTGATATCTCATTTTATATCCCCCCCTCCTTGTGATATTTCGTGATTTTTTCCCGAACCCCTCCCCCCCTTTCGAGCCTCACGTGATTAATGGACGCCCCCTTACCACATATCAACGGTCTATAGTCTATACCGTTTACATCGAATATGTGCCTATTGTAGACCCTGAGCCGACCCTCAGTAAAAACCTCATTAGATTTTAGGCATCATCAGCGCAATGGCTCCTTGACTCCTTGACAAGTGGGCTCCCGAAGCGCATTGCTCCAATTGCGCCCTGTCAAGTCGTCTCAGATATTTTATGAGTCATAAAATGTAGATGTCGCTGTAAATGTAGTTGTAAATTGTAATATGTAGACGTAAATCTCAGAAACTGTAGGTATTTGTCAGAAGCAATCTGCGCGTGTGTCAGCCAACATGTGTCTGTTATTTATACATCGATTTTATTTTATATTTACAACCATTCTGCATACAAAATTTGCGATCATTTTTGTAAGCACATTTGTTCCAAAAATACGCAAAAAGAGTCTCTTTGAAAAACTTTAATTTTTCCTTAGAAATTCAGATCGCGAAGTGCAAAAAGTGTTTTTTTTTTTAATATAATTTAATTAGCGCTATCTATCAACGTGAAGATTATAACTTGTTTCACTAAATAACAAATTACTTTGTTTAAATTTTCTAAATTTTTAATTAAATCAATAGTGTGAAAAGTGAAAACCTTTCAAAGAAGTTTTCTTCGAATAAAAAAATTATAACTTCTGTTTCGTTTAATCTTAGGGATTTCACGTTATGAATGTTGGGTTTCACAATAATGAATTTCATGTTTCACCTTGGACTGTTTCTCACTCCCTTATTTAGTCTCCTTCAACGGAAGCAATCTTCCTAACAAGCCTTACATTGGCATACTCGACGTAACCAAGTGTCCAGCTCAGGTATTGGGGCCCATTGAAGTCGGAGCTAGAAAAGCCTCTCAGCTAGTAGCTGGGAGCACTGTGCACAAAAAACCTGGCGACTGACAGTATTTTGCAATAATTCACCCTTCTCCCATCGTTGGCCTTAGTTGTGATCATTTACTAATGCTTGAGGAGCATTGAACTTGCCATAATCACCAGCTGGTCAAAAGTGTCTTCATCATTGTGTCCTGCTGCTGAGTTTGACGGTTACCACTGCTCTCGATTCGTAAATAGATGAAAAAACCTACACTCGCCAATTCCTTACATGCGCGATCACAACAGGTTTCCTTCCTAACATACGAAACTAATTTATAATTCTTTTTACACTTAATTTTCATTCTACATTTCTCTTCATCTCTCCACTCGCTTTCTTTCTTCTTTTTATTATTACTCATACCTTCATTCGTTACTAATAATTAAGAACCATTCTTATTCCATGTGAAATTGCTAAGATTATTAAATTATTGAAATATTAATGGACACCCTTAAAAGGTACTAAAACTACATATATAAATTTTAATATACCTACCTACCTTATCCCTTAGTAATAAAATGTACTATTTAAAACAAAAGCAAACAAACAAAAACACCAAACACACTACAAACAAACAAACAATCGACCATTCGTATACAGTATACACAAACAAACCATAAACACACATACAAACACCCAAACCAACACACACACAAACAAAAAAACCATTAACAAACTTACACACAAACTAACATGAAAATATGCACACAAACAAACACGTACAAATAGACAACATCAGAACAAACAAACAACAAACTAAGAAACACGTAAACAAACAAATAAACGCACCAGCAAACAAACAAACACACAAATAAGCAACAAACAAACACACATGCCAAACAAACGTACACCAACGACTTGTTTTATTTCCGTTGATAATGCTCTGAGGAATTCCTTCGGTACCTGTGTACGTTCGGGAGACAAAAAAAATGCTTGCCCTGTTGACGTTTGCCAAACCGATTTGGCTTATTCTTGTGCTTAATAGCTCCCATATTATCTAAGACCCAGTTTGACTCCTCTCCAAATATCCCTCCGCATAGCCGAGTAGGTAGTATGCAAAAATGATATTATAGTCCCTGTAAGAAATCTCGCGGTCTCTGCAAGGTACATAATATATAGGTCACAAGCCATTTCACTTTACGTTTGCGATATCTTGTAAGTTTTGCTAAACTAACTAACCATCACGCCGTTTCCCCGCAGGGGTAGGCAGAGAGGACGGACCGCCAAACAACTCGGTCCTGGCAAACACTCTTTGCTTCACTCACATTCATACATCGTCTCATACATACTCTTTATTATTCTGACTTTTGACATGACCCGACTCAAGTATCTGATTCACTTGATCGTTCCATGTCTTCCTCGGGCGTCCCCGACTTTTTGCGTCATATGTTCTTCTTACACTACTTTCTTCGTTCATTCGCTCTACATGCCCAAACCATCTGAGGGTCCCTTTCTTAATCTTACTCATTATGCTTACATCAGCCTTACATTCTTTGCGGATCTCCACATTTCTCACACGATCATACATGGTTTTACCACACACACGCCTCAGGGATCTCATTTCTATAGCATTCAGTTTACTTTCATCCTTCCTCTGGCAGTTCCATGCCTCACCGCCATACATCAGAGTAGGTACCAGGACTCCATTGTGGACTGTTAGCTTCGCTTCTTTTGACAGTTTTTTATTAGCGCCAACGGCATTCAGTCCTCCATTAATGGAGTTACCGGCAATTACCCTTCTTTCGATATCTCTATCAGCCTTCCCATCTCTCGTAAACGTACTACCCAGATACACAAACTCATCCACCTGCTCCAAGTATTCATCGTTCACAACTATATTACACACTGTTTTCGTACTTTCTCTTTCAAACACCATGACTTTAGACTTACTTACATTCATCATTCATGTAAGTTTTGCACTTATTCTAATATATGTATTATTATTCTACCACTTCTCTTATTAACAACAATTGACGATTTTATTGAGCATGCTATTTGACGTCATTCTTAGATATTTTTGCAAGTATGATCACTTGTTGTGTTGTTGCCTGTGTCCTGTAATTGGGGATAAGTAGGGGAATAAATAGTTTTGCTTTTCAAATGAAGCACTCATCGTTTTTTGTTATTTAAATGAGAAGCGTCACAAACCATCACTGTTTACTACTTCATACATGTTATGTCTCTTAGTTTTCAGTAATAAGACAACATAAGATGTGTTGCGTATCTTCCAGGTAAGTTATAGGCTCGAGTGATTACTAGTTGATTTATTTAGTTATCATAAATATTTACAATGAATATTAAACTGTAATGATTTCATTAACAGGCTAGGCTCTGAGTAGCTCTGTTGCTGCGGCGAGCGGACTGTGGGAGCTCGCCCAATCTCACTGATGCTTTCGGCCATCATCGTACCTCGTAAGACACGAACGGCGATAGATGGCACTTTTATGATATCCTACTCAACTGCCGTCTGTTGGGATACAGCAGAACTTCGTATTACAAACTGTCGAAATCTATTGAAAGAACCTGAAACCACATGAATAATCAAACCAGTGGCTGAGTGAGCATCACGTTTGGGTCACGTGTTGGGTCACCCGGGCGTCACGTGTTCGATTCCTCGGCTGGCTAAGTCCTCCATCATGACACAAGCAACTTTTTCCAGTTACTGTGGTGGTACCTAGTAGGAGATTTTCAAACATTGTTGAGTTATTCATAACCCGGAAATGTTTGTCTTTCTTTAAAAAAAAATAGATTACCAAAACCAAACTAGTCACCCTCAACAATAAAATGGTAATAATCGATACAAAAATGTTCCTGCCTCGCCTTCATTTTCTATTCTTATCATTAAAGCACACTCTGCGGTGTGATAAAATTAAATAGAAAATAGGTAGTTACTTAGAGACTACTGAGATGTATAATTGTATACATTGCCAGTCGCAAATAAAGCAGTGGTCAATGTAGTTCTTTATTACAAAAAAAAAATAAAGTTAATGGTAGTAGGTATCCAACGATGACAATAGGAGAATATTCCCTTAATG